>VXBW01004687.1:2440959-2512768 GCA_013400375.1 Thinocorus orbignyianus
ATATTATTGTTTTCTTTGCCTTGGATTTGAGCAGAGATGGGCTTGTGACTGCTGAAAGATACGGCTTGGAAAGCCCTGGCCATTGCGGGGAGATCCAGCCATGTGTAGCAGGCCCTTACTTATTCTGGAAGGGTGGACGAATTTAATGATAGGGTGGCACATTCCACTGGCAGAGACTTGCTAGTCTGCCATTATTACATGGGTAGCAAACCTAGCCGACCTGTTAAATCAGAGTAATTGTTTCAGCATTTTTCCGTTGGAGAGAGGTGGCTAAACTTCTTACCTCCTTGAACATGGATGTTACTTGTCTCTTGCTGGCTGTTAACTGCTTTATTATGCATAGATAGCTGTATGGCTTCAGATACAGTGTTTTGAAATGCTGTTACTCATTTGAGCACATCTATTCTGTTTTACAAAAGTTGATGTAGGTAAGTAGTTCTATACTATACTGGGTTTGTACCTCGCTATATCCTTACTTGTAATTTATTAGTACTATTTGGGAACCTGTTTTCTGTAGACAGATTTGGGAATCTGTAATGTAGGCATTAGTCCCTCATCCTTTTTGTGACATATTGTCGTCATTTTATACTTTTTCTAACTCAAGTTATTTTATCCTTCCTTTGAGAGAGACAGCATTACATACATCTTTGTTAGGTAATTATACTATACAAACAACATTTTGTCAAAATATTTTGGGATTCCCTCTTCCTGGATTCTTTATTAACTGAGATGACTTTTACTCTCAACAATTTGCTGTAATATTCTTTAGTATAAGACTATAGAATCATAAAACATGTTTGAAAGTCTGGTTTTTAACATCCTGTTCAGTTGTGCTGTAGTATTTCTAATGGGAAGATCTGAAAATGTTAAAAGACTTCTCATTTGAACATTCTCAGCGTGGTAAGAAGAATCTGGCTTGGCTTTGGTTGTTTTGCTATTAGCATTTTTTGGGGTTCTCTGCCCAACTTGCTCTAAAGTAGAAGGCAAGATTTACACAGCCTTCCGACATTTGGCTGTTTCAAAAGTGGATAGAACTATCAGATAATATTAAGAGCATCAATTTTGAAAAGTAAGTAGTGTAGGACAGGGAGAAAAACAACAAATCTCCTTGAGCTGCACGTTAGGTGCTAGTAGCTAGTGCGCGTTTAGTACTCCTGGAGCTGCTAAAACCTTTTAAATTAAAAATCAGTCACTATAAGCAGCTGAAGTCCTTCACTGTTACCTGAAGTGTTGGTCCTCTATTGAATCCTTGCAACAGAGAACATGAGACTGTTTGGACCGTTGGAACTGAAAATTTCTCATCAGTTTTATATTCTTCCTTGCGGCAGAGGTTAGCACAGGAAGCAGAAACACTACTTTTTTGTTCCTGACTCTAGCAGATGTCTTGGTCATCTGACTCACCTGAAAAAGAAAAAATAATGGAAAAGACTTTTGATTGAGTAGGGATGTGAAAGGAGTGCAGTTTAAGTTTTTGTTGAGGTGGTTCCATGTAAAATATTTCACTTTTGGCATCTGCTAGCCATGGGGTTGGTATTTAGGGAACTTCCATAGCCAATTCACTACCTGGAAATCAAAATAATTATAGCCTTGCCCAGGTGTTAGTCTAGCTTATAATTTTGAAAACTACTCATATCTTTGTGCAGGGAAGTTGTAAAAACAAGCTGGAAACTCTCTGTAGTGTGTTTGTGAATATCACAAAATTTCTTCATTTGCTGTACTTTCATTCCAGATACTGTATAGTTTACTTGATGAAAATTTTATACAAAGTAAAAATACAGATGTGCAGGTTTGGATGATGTAGTTAAAGATATGTCATGCTCAGTTAAAGTGAGCATTGTTAGAAATTAATGGTGGAGAAGAGATATGGTAGACAGCTTTCAAAAGATTAAAATCTTGTAATAACTTTGGTTTTCTTCTCTTATAATTTCTGAAAGTAAGAGCAGAGAAGTAGAATTTTTGATAGCTAAATAGTTCTTTGGTGCTTGTATTTTGTTATTACTTATTTCACTTCAATTAGAGCATCCTTGATTTCATATTTTTAAAATGATGCAAAACTTACCAGCAATTCTTCCTTACTAGTATTTTACAAACCTACTCAGCATTTAATAAAATGTTTCTGGTTCAACCAGCTCTCTGCACTCAGGCTGGGCATACGAGTCATTCTGTTGTGAAACTGGAAACATGATAGGAAGTATATATTTACCAGGAAAGAAAGTAAGCTCATTTCCCTTGTGTTGTGCAATATTACTTTTGATAACGTGTTTACTCTAAAGACAGTACGTGTACAGTGATGTGAAATACTGCTTAAAACTGTTTGTCAGCTTGTGGTAATGAGGACTAAAATTTAAGGTGGGAAAAGGCGAGACCTGAATGCGTTATAGCATGGTAGAAGCCTCTGTTTGTGTGGAGGTTGTAATTAGGAAAGCAGCTAAATATTACAGCCCTTCATTGTTTGCTTATTTTAAAAGGTTTTATTTCAAGCTTCTTTGCCATTTCTAAAGAAGATTTAAAGAAGAAGAAAAAACAACCACCAAAACACTAATGTAGAAGGAAACATGAAAACTGCAGTGCTTTATAATAGCTTCAGCACAAGTCAGAACGTACTAGTTTAATCTGCTGGTGACTTGATGTGTTCCCTTGAGCCATTATTATTCTTTGTTACAGTTCCTTCTTACTTGCTTAGGGTGATCCCGGTTATGATTTGTAAGGCGTTCTCTGAATCTTGAGGGATACAAGAGACCAAATAATTTTACACTTTGAAACTTAGCTAATTAGTATTCTTCCTGATTTACATCATCAGCAAATTATAACATGGAAGAAGCACGATTCCGTGTAGCAAGAATGGCCACGATAAACAGGGAAACATATGTACCTTATTTTCACTTGAGGGAGGGGAAAAGAGCCCCTAACCCTGTTCAGTAAGATACCTTGTTGAACAGAAAGAGTAAGCGCCAACTTCTATAATATGAGATAATCTTTAATGCTGAAAATCCATATAAATACACTTTAAGGATTTAAAAATGTACCAAGTGTAATAATAATGAATTGTACTGAGAAAGTTGCAATGAAGTCTTGTCAGGAATTGGGGGTTCTCTTCTGGGCAGGGCTATGAGCTGTTCCTTTTATCACAGTTTCTGTCAGCTGTAGGAAGAAAAGACTTACTCTACAGTATTAAACTTTGCTGTTGATGAACCCTAATAAAACCTTTTTGTTGTATTGAACTACATAGAGATGCTCTACACATATATAGAATATTAAAGGTGTAAGCAGTTTTCAACATTATTCAGACAAATGAAAACATCTCTTCCCCTCTGGGCACTTGCGTAACGCAACAAGTAACCCGGGTGCATTTTTTTCCTATCCTAAAGAAGGAGTTAGAAGTTTATCTTCAGTTTCATTTCTCATGTTAATAGGGTTTTTCTTTCCCATGCACTGTTGTTAAATCTGAACACTTCTACTTTTCTGCTTACTCTTAATTAGCAAGTTAATTTTGGTATGAAGAACATCGTGCTTGTCATGAGCTTGCTGCTGTTTAATTAGTCTTCACTGTAATGAAATGTGCTGGATCAAAGAAAGAAATTATGTTAACCTTTGAAGCTTTGAAAATGGTATCAGTAGAGTTGTGAAGTAGACTTTTTAGTTCTTATAAATAATTAAAGTCGTATTCTGCTGGCTGTCTTGTTTTGGAACCAGGGTTCATAAAATTGTACAGACAGCTGTACAGAGGGGACCCTTTCTGTCAGCAGAAATACCATGTTTGTTTGTTTTTAGTCTGGCTCAGTATTCTGTTTGGAACTGTGACTTGGAAACACTAGTTCTGGAACTGTTGAGGTGGTAGGGAAAGAGGAGGCAGTGGAAACTATCTGTCTCTGCCACAGCATTGACATAACGCTGCACTGAGGGACTCTAACCATGTGTCGAGAGGCAGTATGCTCTGTTCTTAGTTAATATGGCAGGGATATCAGCTCTTTATAAAATACATCCCTAAATGTTTAAGATCATGTTTGTTTTAATTTAAAGCAGTTGGTTGTGAAACTTGAATTTAGATTGCTCTTAGTTGCTTACCTCTAACTTGACCCAAAAGTGAGTAGAACTGAGTTGAACAGTGTGGCAGAATAGGCCAAAAGTAGCTTTGTAATTAGAAGTATAGATGTATTAACGCTGGTAAGTTCTGTAATGATTTTAAACTAGAAGAGGGTAGATTTAGACTAAATACAGGGAAGAAATTTTTTACAATAAGGATGGTGAGGAGAGGTGGTAGATGCCACATCCCTGGAAACATTTACGGTCAGGTTAGATGGGGTTCTGAGCAACCTGGTGTAGTTAAGGGTGTCCCTGCTCATTGCAGGGGGATTGAACTAGATGACCTTTAAAGGCCCTTTCCAAGCCAGACTAGTCTATGACTTTGTTTTTTTTCTCCTGTATCAGTTGAGGCATTCCTGCAGCTTCGCAGTAATTTTGCTGAGAAACTGGTCTGTGTTTTGACGAACGTAAGTCGAAAGGGAATCTTAACACAGAGGGGTTTCTTAGGTGGAGGGCCAGTGTGGTCACCAGATGTTCACATTGGTTTAAAGGAGGGGTAATGCAGGACAGGAGCACACAATTAGGGTCAAGGCAGTTGTAGGTTGGGTTCAGGTCATTATGGAACTTTATCTCAGCAATCTGCTTCACATGATGCTGAAGTTCACTCAGTATCTATTGCTGCAGTTAAATTGTGTGGTCATGATGAGCAGTCACACTTCCTACCATTGTCTTCCTTCTCCCAAACCCAGTAAAAATCACATTAACTTTGGAAATGTCTTTCTCCCTAGCGGGACATATTTGTAAGCAAACCATCACACTTATTTGCAGAGATTAGTGAAATTTTATTATTATATCACCAGAAAAATTATAGATTGCCCAGATTTGCAAGGAGGAGGACTGCAAGCTGACTAAGTGCTAATATAGGATGTTCATTCTGTGGTTTGTGCTGTTCCTAAATTATGCAGTTTGCAGTTAAATTCATGATTGAGTCAGTCATCAAACTGTGTTTTGCAATCTTCTTCTTCTGGTGGATGCAAATCTTTTGGTCTCCTCAGCAAATTTAAGCCTAACAAATAAACAAATTTTCTATTTCTAATAATATCTGTTGTAGACTCTTGACTAATATAATAAACCACAGCTGCCAGCTCAAAATACTGACCTAGAACTGTTGACTGAAGTGCTGCTTTTGCCAGCAAAGCTTGCTGATATTCTCAAGGCATGCGGTATGAAGTAAGAAAGAAATGCCATGGGATTTTAGACCTTTGGAGAACTTAGTTTTCAAAACTGGAGCTCTCTGGTGACGTGCACTTCTACTGAATTGTCGCTCCCATGGGGAGCTTGAGTCTTCCTGTAATTGAGGAAAATCTTATACTGAACCCTGACTGTGCATTTCCTTTACTGAAAAGTGTGTTGGTAGAGAGGAACAGTACTAAATGGTAAACATGAAGGCTTTTTAGTAGAGAAGCTTGAATGTGGTCTTTGAGTGGTGTATGTATGTATGTTCATAATCATATGTGTGGCTTGTAATTGATGAGAAAAGGCCAGAAAACTTTTATCCCTGTGGGAGTTTGTGTGATTCCAGTTAAAAGCAAGTGTGCATCTAATTAAGTTTCAGTTGTGTGAGCCAGAGGTATGTACATTAGCCATTGATCTAGAAACCGTTCTAGTATTGAAAACTCTTTTCTATAGAGGAATTTCTATGTTGACAGTGTTTTAAAATAGGCATGTTTCTTGGCAAAAGTTTTAGTGATCTTAGTAGACTTTTAAATGTTGAGAACTTAAAATTGCAATAGTTATCATAGCTTTTTTCTTTTTTTTTTTTTTTCCTATTGTAGGTTTGTTCCTCGTTGGGTAAGAGAGTTTTTAGCCAAAACAGTAGCAAGCAGGGATTGTGCATTGATTTGCCACGCCAAATTGTGGCAAAGAGTAGTTTACTTATACAATCGACTTAAATCTTAACTGGAGCAGATATTGGGAAGCTACACTTTTGAATTCTGTCTTTATCTACATAATTTATCTACAGTCAGAACTTTACCTGATCAAAATAATTTAGAAGTACTGTTTTCTTTGGCTGTTTCCATAGTCTAGAGGGTGTTTGCATATTGATGGGGTTTGTATTTGTTGGCTTGTTGTTTTATTTTCAAATTTCTCTGATTCACCAGTAAGTCAGTAACGGGGAGCATTGTTAATGTAAGTATGGTTTGCACTTCTCTAGTAGAGGCCATAAGGCTTGTTTAGTGGCATTGTGTGATTTGAAAAAGTTTGAGGTTTTTTTTTCTCCAATTCCACTACCCTTGCTTAAGGGTGTCTCTATATTAGCTATGTAGGTATTAATTTGCATCTTTTGCTACAAACAGCTGCTAATTTAACTGCTTGAAAAAAATTGAGTTTTGGTGGGGTTAAAAAAAAACTCTGTCTTGGATAAATCTTTGTGTGCATCTGCTACATTTTTTTTTTTGTCAAAAAAGAATCAATACTCTTGAGGAAAAAAAAAATCTTATTGGATATTGCTAGGAAAATACTGTGAGGTAGCATATTATATGGCATTTATTCTGTAGTAAAAGTGTTTGGTATCTTTTCCTTTATTGAATATGTGAAGCATCTAAATAGTCTTGATAGGTCCAGAAGATGGAGGATTTGGTCACACAAAACCTCCACTACTGGATGCAAGTTAGCCAGCCTGTAGACATGGGTTTTGCAACGGTTTTTACAATTAAAAATATGTAGTTAGATAAAAAGAAGTTATTTTGTCTCGAAGCGTTCTACTGAACTATAAAATCTCTTTTTGGAGAGAGAGGTAGAATAAGAGTCTTTGAAATATGGTTAATAGCTACTGAAAAGCGTTGCTTTCAGTTGTTGGGGTTTTTTACCTTCTTAGACTTCTCATCACATAGAGACAAGTTTTTTTTCATATGATCACATGTGGTAGCCCTATTTCCTCTCCTCATGCTCCCCCTTATGGACTTCAGTTTCTTAATTATGGAAAGACATAGTCACTATTCTTCTACCTTTATTTGGCCCAGAAACTGGTATAGCAAATAGCATTGCTTTGTTAGAAGACTGGCCCAGGTAACACTAAGGGAAAAAGAAAAGGTCACAAAGCAGAGATTTCTGTCTTAATTCTGCTCTTTTGATACTTTCAACATTGGCTTTTATGTAAAAGTCACAAGAGTTCTGGGTATGTTTGTGAAGCACTCAAATAGATAAAGGTTACAAGAGGAGAATCTTTATAACAAATGACAACTCTTATTAATTCCCAAGTCTGACTGAAGAGACTTTGATATATTCTTGCCAGCATTGAATTTGCAACTTTTAGAGGCTCGGGTACTTAACTTTATTTAGTTTATTAAAATGGGTATTTCTGTTCCATAGTGTGAAGAGAATCAAACTGTTAGATTGTGTGGACTTTATCATCAGAATCTCAGTAGATTGTTGCTGAAACAAAGGTGGTGGTTGCTGTTTCCCTACAAACTGCTATAATCCTTCTAGTCCTTTTTCCTTCCACTGATAATAAAGTTCCCTGAAGACTTTCTTTTTTTTTTTTTCTTTGGTAGGTTTTCTTTCCAGTGTGACTCCCCACCTTGCCTCTGCTATTTGTGTGTGTTTTATAAACGAGGGGTTGAGTCTCCTAAGGACTTGCCTCATGTCAGAAGCCATATATAGAAAAATGAAGGTTAAATGGCCACATTTCTTCTACGTAGTTCTTAAATAATAATTTGTCTCTAGAGTCCAGTAAAGTTCTAATTCAGTCATAAGTGAGCTGAGGAGGAAAGATGGTGGTAGTCTGGTGATTTGGGATTTATGTGCCTAAACAGTACCACTTGAGAGTGACCTAGATACGCTTGAGGAATGGGTCGGTGGAAACCTCCTGAAGATTGGCAAGGAGACTTGCAGAGTTCTCCATACGCGGGCATAGGCTCCTGGATTTGTGCAAGCCTCAAAGAAGGTGGCTGAATAGCAGCCTCACTGAAGAGGATCAGAGAGTCATAGTGAATTCCAAGTTGAATATGAACCAACAATATGATCTCATCAATTTGAACAGCTGCATGTTGAGTGAAACTAGGAGTATCCCTAGCAGATTCAACTGTGACTTCTCTTTTCTTCTGATTAGTGTGAGTTCAACAGGTCCTGATAGAATGGTATCTTGATATTTAGGACTAGCAAGTGTGAGAAGCCTTTTTTGCTTTTAAATTGCTTTTCCTTTCTTGGTGGGTTTGTTTTGTATTTGTCATCCTATGTTATTTGTTTTGTTTCCTGACACAATGGTAGCTCCAAAATAAGGCAGCATCAGTCATCACTTCAGCACAAAACCCAAGCTGGATGTCTTTCAGTCAGTTAAGGTGAATAGCTGTTATCACTGTGACTCATGGTAGCAAAAGACTGGGTTGGTTATAAACTGAATGCAGGTCTTGACAAATGCTAGGCAGGAGTCAAGATGAACGAATATACTGGTAATTTAGAAGGAGGATGGATATGGTTTTATTAAAAATTTATTAAAATACCACAAGTAAATTTTAACTTAAAGCAAAACTGTCAGAATCATGGCAGCAGACCAAGACCTGTGCATCTTCTAACTGAGGTTTAGGTGCAGTCTACCCAACATCTTCTAAGTAATTGGTTGCTTCCATGTTTGTTTTAAAGTACACTTCAAGGAACTTGCTGTACGAGTTGCTTTTGTGAGGTGCAGGAAGGGAATTGTTCTAGGCTGGTTTACTTGTGGCTGAAGTGGTAAAGCAGGACCTGCCTCTTGAGACCTGTGAACTAAAATATTTCGACTTCTTTGTTGTACACAAGCACCTGTATTCTGTAAAAATGTTTCCTTTGGAATGAGTTAAGTGTTTAGTTCGAGCATAAAATGAGGAATGTTTGAGATTTCTTTTATTATTAAGTACTTGTTTAGCGCTAGAAATACTAAATTGGAAGAAATGTTAAATGTGCCTGTAACTTAGGTGCAGGTAAGCAGTTTCAGCTGTTGAAGATTGTCCCCAGACTCTGTAACCTGAGACTTCAGAGTGGCTCTTTGAAGTTTTTTTTCCCTGATACCCCCTTCTCCCTTGGGCTTTTAGATGTCTTCGTTGTCTGTATGCTTTCTCTACTATTTCAGAGTGTGTTTGTGTGTGAAACTTCAAAGGTGGAGGGCTTTTGTCAGTTCAATATCAACACTTCTGCTCTTCCTCTAGAGAATAAATCCTTTGAATCGAAACCTGCATCAAAGTGATCACGTTTGGCCAGGTCTTGCTCGCTGTGCAGTGAAGGTGGTTGTTCTCTTGGTAGATATGTTAGCAATGTTACATGTTCCGTCCTTTCAGACTCCATATCATGTGTGCATATGTGTTTGGGTTGTGTTAAAGATCCAAGGTTTTAAACTTCATGGTGAAAGGGGGGCATAATGGAATTACAGAACTGATGCTAAGAGGGGAAAAACAAACTTTTGCATTTTTAGGTCCTTTATCATGCAAATTTATTAGATTCAGGGCTGTGTATGAATCAAAACTCTTGAAATGTCTCCAAAGAAGAGGTCATTGAACCTCTTCGGCAGAGTAGTTTTTTGCACTTAGCCAGTGATTAAAATAAGTATCTATTTTCTGTGTTTTTGATGAAGACGTAGGAAATCCCCCCTCCCCACTCAGTTTTTGTTAGAATAGAATGATTGGAGTGGGGAAAACAGCCAAATCCTTTTCCCTCCACTTTGCATAGTATGAATTTAAAACCCATTTCTAGGAAAGTTTTGTTAACAAACAGAACGCACTAGAGTATGGACGTTAATGTATGTTGGGAGTACAGCAGTAGAGCCCTGGGGAAATCTTGCTGCAGGGAGCAGGACTGTTGCTTAATAGCAGTCTCATGTAATACAGGCTGGTATTTTAAGGTTGGGGGCAACCTTGGCTGCAGTGATCATGAAAAGATAGAGATCAGGATCGTGGGTACTATGTGCAAAGCAACAAGCAGGATTGAAACGTTAGATTTCAGGAGGGCTGACTTTGACTTCTCCAAGAAGCTGCTTGGAGAAATCCCATGGGTTAGTGCTCTGGAAGGTAGGGGGACTCGAGAGAGCTGGATCATATTCAACTATTGCTTTCTGCAAACTCAGGATTGGTGCATCCCTAAGAGCAAAATACCTGGCAAGGGAAGTAGGAGACCTGTATGCTTGAGCAGAGAGCTTCTGAAAAAGCTCAATTTGAAGGAGGACATTTATAGTGTGTGGAAAAAGGGACTGATCACTTGGGAAGATTGCAAGAATACCATTAGAGTATGCAGGGATGAAATGAGGAAAGCCAAGATTTCCTTGGAATTAAAATTAGCAAGGGATGTCAAAGTCAACAAGAAAGGGTTTTTTGAAGTATATTGGAGGCAAAAGGAGAACTAGAGAAAGTGTGTATCTACTGTTGAATGAGACAAGTGCCATGGCGACAGAGGATGCAGAGAAGGTGGAGTTGCTGAATGCTGCCTTTGCTTCAGTCTACTGCTCAGGTCAGGTCAGCCCTGAGGAGTCCCAGACTCTGGAGGTAACAGAGAAAGTCTGAATGAAGGAAGACTTCCCCTTGGTTGAGGAAGATCAAGTTAGAGAACAGTTAAGTAAACTGGGTATCTGGGTCCTTATATGATGAGTGCTGAGGGAGCTGGCAGAAGTTGTGGCTGGGCCGCTCTCCATCATCTTTGAAAGGTCCTGGAGAGCAGGCGAAGTGCCTGAGGACTGGAGGAAAGCCAGTGTCACTCCAGTCTTCAGAAAGGGCAAGAAGGAGGACCTTGGAAACTACAGACCGGTCAGCCTCACCTCTATCCCTGGAAAGATGATGGAATGTCTTCTTCTGGGTGTAATCTCAAAGTACTTGGAGGAAAAGAAAGTTATCAGAAGTAGTCAACATGGGTTCACCAAGGGGAACTTTTACTTGGCTTTTACTCATGTTTTACTTGGCTTCATTTCCTGTTTAAAAGAGGAATTATTTTGGGAATACTTAACTTATTTTCAAATATTAAGAAGACCATGTACTTAAGATTGCTTGGTTTGCAAAAATGAAGAGTCCTTTTTCTGTGTAACCCCTTACCTGGTGATTTTATGTTTTCAAGAAATGCCTGTGGGTCTAAGTGTCTTTCACGTTTTCAGCCTTTAACCAGGATGGCTGGCGCTGGCTGTGTGTAACAGAGAATGATGTGTGTACATGCATGTTTGTTTCTTCTTTTTTTTTTTTTTTTTTTTTTTTTTAATTTTCTAAAACAAAAAAATTCTGAAGATGGCAAAAATAGAACATTTTATGGCTGGAATATGTTCTTACACATAATTCTTTTGCACTGGGAAGAGGTACAGTTCCCAGGTAAGGAAAAAAGCAGAATGATGAGACCAAGAAAGAGCTTTCCTGAAAGTAGTGTGGATGTTGAAGGAAGGAGAAGCCACGGAAGCATCCACTGCTGGTCTCCAGAACAGTCAGTGTTGCTACTTGGTAAAAGAGGGAAAGGAATAACATTAAATTGTATTTGGTCTCTTTTTTGTTTGTTTGTTTTCCTTTCCCCGGAAGAGGTGTGTTTGTTCAGGTGTGCTTATAGATTTCTTAATTTACAAACTAAAAACATGCAGTGACACATTTCTTTGCAGGTGACTATTTACAGTTGGATTTTTTAATTTTCAGAAATGTTACTTCTTACCTTGTAGATCTAAATGTGCTTGTCTAATCAGAGACAGATGGTGTTTGCTACTGATGTATTGAACAATAAACTTGTTATGCTAACTTTACGTTGTGGTGTTCTAACACTTCTGCCTCAGAAAGCTGAGTGTTGGTTTGTTTTGTTTGTTTGTTTGTTTCACTGAATGTCCTGAGCTATCTTTTGGACTCCTGTGCAATGCAAATAATTACTACCAATTTCCACTGTTTCTGTTACACTGTAAAAGTGTTTGCTTTGAAGCCTCCATGTACTCTGCTTAACTGTCTAATGCATATTTTAAGAAGGAACATGCAGATACAGTCAGGAGATTTTTACCACCTCCTGTCCTTTGCAGGTTTAGCCATTTCAGGGGACTGTCTTTGAAGCCACAGCATGTTTTATTGCAGTGGACAGTGGAAGGTTTGCAAAGTAACTGGCAGATGGCACCCTCAGGAGAATTGCCTTCTCTTCTACCATTTGGAAACGTATTTTCTTTTGATGTATTCAGGTTATTACTGTACTGCACCCAAGTTGCTTTCTTGCCTATTTAATAACTATTTTTCACTGAAATGAATGTTTTAGTTATCAGTTATTACACTTCATTGATAATGATCTTTACTTTTTTGGCAAGCCATATAAAATTTGTCAAGTTTATATATAGAACAGACTTTTTATTTCTTTCAGTATTGAACTATCTGTAAGAAGTAATGGATTTAATATAAGCCACGAGTCTCTCTCTTTCTCCAAACTTTACTTGATAAAACCAGTTTTGAAGGATGGTTTGGTGTTTTTTATTTAGAGCAGTCGAATTTGGTTTATTTTGGGTTAGTTGAAGCTGTGTGTGAATTGCTTTGATTGCATGATTTTGGACAACAGAATCCAAAACTGTTAACTTTCAAAACTTATTGCCATGTTCATTTTGATATTAAAGGCGTACCCAAATAAGATGATAAAGTAGTATTAGTACAAAGTGAAATGCTAGTGTTATCTTTGTAGCCTTATTTGAGCACATGAACTGAGTGGTAGCCCTTTTCTGTAATGGACTAATAACTTACATGACTTTTAACTTGTTTTGAAAAGCAAACTGTACTAATCCATTTATCTCGTGACATCACGCTGCACTGAGTATAAAGTTGTCTTCCCCCCTCCCCCCCCCGGTATTCTGTTCTATAGCCATGTCCCTCTGATCACTTGATAGCATTAGTAAATCCGCCATCCTTATGGCACCATTAGGAATGAATAAAAAGCTTGTTGTGTTGCAAGGGTCTTTGTTGTCAGTTAAGGAATAGCGATGGATGTCTTGAGTCCTACCATGAGGTTTTTGACTTCTTTTGTGCAGTTTCTTCTGCCTGAGTCTTAATTAAATTAGTTTTAATGTGTGTCTTTTTTTTTTTTTTTTTAAACTTGTGACAATTTGTCAGGCTTCTTATTCACTCTTTTGACTAACCTTGCTCCTCAGTTAGTGGTTTTGCTTTTATAATTACTTCCACTTCTACTGTTTTTCTTCTTACATATCTTTGGGGCTTTTTTTGCTCATCTGGTCCCATTCCTGCCTCCAGTTTCGTGTCAAATGTGCCTTCATTTATTCTCCAATTGCGTTGCATTTTCCAGGCTTCTTTTGTCATCTTAGCTGAAAGGTAGGCCCAGTTACTTACCTTCCAGTGTTTGTGAATGGCCTTATCTTTGCTCTGTGAATTCATTATGTATTCTCTGTATATCCCCAAATGTGTGAAAGCTGATCAACTTTGAAGGGCTGTTTGTGGAGACAGAAAGGCAGAAACTGAGATCCAGCTCTCTGAAAATTGATGTTTCTGTTGCAAGCAATGAGGATGCGTGAAAGAATGGCATACAAAAATTCACAGTTCAAATTGTGATAAGAGTATGATGAACTAGAAGAGAATAGCAATTAATTGGTAGCATTACTACCCAAGAAACAATAGAGTAAGAGCTGACCTATGCTTGATGTTGGAAAAAATCCTTTTGTTAAATTAAGGAACATAAAATCTCCAAAACTTGGTACTTGGCTTAAAGTAGGAAATGAGATATTACTACTCTGGATTACACATTATTTTCTAATACTCGTTTGTTTGTATATTTCTGCTCCCTGCCCCAGAACAGCAGGGGCTTTAGCTACAGGCACTGAATTCAGATGCTTTTTCAGCTGCTACGAAAGATGTAGAGGAGAACCTTTTGAGGCATTGATTGGTTCCAACCAAAGAAAGAGTAGGGTACTGGTAACTTAAATGGGTATGTTTGACTGCCTGGAGTAGAGCTCTTCGGAAGTAAATGCTCTAGTTTCATCTGATGACTGAATCTGTACCCTTTATTTCTAAAGCTTCTTTGTTTTGAAACTTCTCTCAGTGTGTATATACACACATCTGTATGCATATACACACACTCTTACATATCTCTGTGTGTGTATATATATGATTGCAAACATGACTTGGGCATAAGGATATTACATTGATAAAAGCACAATATTTGAGGCCTTATTAGAAGACAGTGATTGTGAGCAGCTGGGCAAACAAATCTTTTTCCAAAGTTTAACTGCAAGTAGGAGGCTTTGTGTGACAGGCAGTGATCTCAAAAGTTGGAGAAACAGCTTGGAACATGAATGGAACGTAAACCTGTCATTATCCTTGTCGTGTTGTTGTAGTTGAGATGTCACATTGTCTTGTCATAGTCATGAGCATGGAAGTGTCTGTAGGCATAAAGAGGTGTGATGGAAATGTTTGTGCCTTTGGTCATCTTTTAAACAGTAGTTTTTGCTGACAGTGATTGTATGTTAAATACATTTAAGTGCTTGTGATAATTTGGGGTGGGATATTTCCTATCTAAATTGATCCCTGTCGTAGCAAATGCATTATTTACCTATATATGTAACTGAAAAACTTTCTTCAAGAGATTTTATTTTCTGAGAGATGAGAGTAAATTATGAATTAATGTGTTGCTTGGAATTTTAATGTCATGTTTTCTTGCAAATACATCTGATCAAAGTCATTTTAGAAGTCCCAGCATATGTCTTTATTCTTGGCCTTAGTTCTTGAAATTTATTTTTGCACTGTCTAAAAGAGAATACAGATGTGTGGTTCTGAAAAAACATCATCTTCCCTCTGGTTTAAAGCACTGCTTGGTAGAGGGGTGTTTACCTTTAGACCTGAGAGAGAGATTAGTACTGGAAGNTAGTGTGCGTGAGCTTTTACCCCCCCCCCCCCCCCCAGTAATGCCTGAACTTAAAAACTACAAACTACATTAAAAAGACTTTATTAATGGACTTGCATACTTAATGCCAGCTTGCTTGGTTGGTTTGGAGACTGCTGTCTCTTTTTTGGTATAAACATACTAGTGTCCTTTTACCTTGGAGAATTAACACCTGAAACTTTCTGTACAACAGTTATCTACCTTCTGCTGAATTATAGGAGAATCTGAGGTAATGTTAGGGGTACTTGACATACATCCTGCATGAGGAAGCTTTGATATGTCTTTCTTTTTTCAGATGAGTTTAATGTTGTAGTAAGTGTGTTGTTACGGGGGTGTTAGGGATGTGGCAGTATTGGCAGGTAGATGTTTGGTCTTATTAGACCACCTGCTATGGGACACCTTTGAGGCAAAGCCTTTCAGCCACAGGATGGTTTGTTTGAGAGCCCAGCGCTCGTTCCAGTTACACCAATTAGTTTCATCAGAGATACTACTCCTGCCAAAGGCCCTAAATGCTTTTATTTAAGAAAACGTGCTATTTTAGTTTAGACTTGTTTGTCTTGAATGGCGAATAGTTGTAATGACTCTAGTTTGGTTTTCCCTTTGCACACAAGTCTTGTTGGTGTAGGTAACAGCCAGGTTAACACCTGGCTTGTTTTCTAGCTGGCCTGAGACACTTTCTGTTACTGGTGGAAAGGAGCATGTGGCTTCCAGTTTTGCAAAGGCTGTGAAGGTTAATCCTTGCCCTGTGCCAGCAAACTGTCTGATATTTTAAAGCAACCTGCTCCTTGTGGTTGTAAAGAGCCTCTTAAGGAGAATCAAACTATGCACTGCTTTTAAACCCTCTTTTATGCCTGGCATTTCTTTCTTAACCTTTATGTTGCTGTTTAAAAAATGGAAGCATTTTTCAGTTGGGATCAAAAAAAGCAAGATAAAATTTTAAGACTGACAGCTGAAATAGCTTCCCAAATCTTTCAAATTGAGTATATAAGTACTTTAACTAAATAGGAAAGTACGTTCACAAATTCACAACCTGATTATTTTAACCTTTTTTTTAATCTACCAGTTTTGTTTCCATTTTTTTACTTAAAGCCACTGTCATTCTGTGTAAACACTTTAGTTTTCATGTAAAGGAGGGTTTCTCAGCCTTTTTGCATTCCCTTGATGACAGTGTACAAGTTCAGGATGGGGCAGGAGTACAAGTTTAACACTAATTTTGAACTTTTACTGGTTCAGAGTGTGTCATTGCTTAGTCTGAAGTTAGTGTATACTATAAAGACAATGTTTTAAGCTGTGGAGAGGTTGCTGCAGTTGATCTAATTGTTTAAGGATTTTGCAGACTGGAAAATTAGGTTTTAGACTGATTTCCTTCTGTCAGAAAAAAATACCTGAGTACTGAAAATTTTTTCCTGCCTCTCACATTTTCTTAATGTTCTCAGTAGATTTTGTTGGGGGAGAAGTTATGTTCAGTTACATTTATCAAAACTTGATAAACATGTAATCCATTATTATGTGATATTGGAATTGAATGTGATGTATTTCCTATAAGTTATGTAAAGGGAATGTAATTTTATTTTCAAATCCTAGAATAAGGTTTTGAGGCAGCGCTTTAAAACTCTTTTCCTTGTCAATAGGTAAATTCATTTGTAACTAATGTGGTGTTTCCTGTTGTATATTGAACCAGCAGTATCATCTTCTGTTGAAGGGTCTTAGTGTTTCTTGGATTTACTTATACTGTTTATACTGAGGACATCTTTTTCCCCCACATGGTTCTAGTTTAGAGATGGGAAAGTAAACTTCATAGTCATCTGTTTCAATCCAGACTTTCTCTTTATCGAGAACAAAGTACTTAACTGCTTTAATATCAGTGTGGTGTAGCACAGGGGAAGAATAATAATTGTTCAGAGGAACCTGCAGATATTTCTTCATGATAGACAATGCTTTCTGATGTTGTTATTCATCCTTGTGAACCTAAATTAGTAGATAGGCTAACAGGGGACTTTTGTCATTATTATGTAGTAACCCAGTGTTTCACTTTTTACTGTCTTTCAGAAACGAGATAGCCATGGCCACAGAAATCGGCTCCCCGCCCCGATTTTTCCATATGCCGAGGTTCCAGCACCAGGCGCCTCGGCAGTTGTTCTACAAAAGGCCTGATTTTGCACAGCAGCAAGCAATGCAACAGCTTACTTTCGATGGAAAGCGGATGAGAAAAGCTGTGAACAGGAAGACCATAGATTACAATCCTTCTGTAATTAAATATTTGGAGGTTAGTTAATTTTCTGGATTTGTGTGAAAATACTTTCCTGAAACTTGTGATTGTTCTTTTGAGTATCCATGGAGCAATCTGGAAGGCTGGGAGATCTACTGTAGCATTTTCAAACTAAGTGATAAGTGCTTGTAAATTTGGTACAGTGTGAATACAAGGGGGTTTGTCCTTGGTAATAAAACTGCACATATGCACAGCTGATTTTGTAGTTTGTGCAAACACCTATTTTTACATTCTGTCTTGGAATTCCTCCTTAGAGTACAATTGACTGCCTTGTGTGGTGTCCTGACTTTTCAGTGGACTTAACTCATTATGAATAATGTAATTGTACTTAGTTTTGTTTTGAAATAGAAATTTCCTGAAATGGGAAATAAACCATTACCTCTTTGTCTCCAAAACCAGTTGTTTTACCTAAATAACATGGCAGCTGTGCACTGTGGTCTCTGAAAATCCCTTTCTGTACAGTTAATAGATACAGAATAACCAATGAAGTTTTATATTTCTGTAAAAATAGTTATTTGGCTTTAAGGGGTGGCACTAGCTTCTTAAGAAACACAGTTTTATGATCAGGATGTGCTGTGCAATACTGGATATTAGTTCAGAAGTGTTAAAAACAAATCTGTACAGGAATCAGTGGAATTTCAACAGCAGTGTTGCAAAACCATGATGAAATTAATTCCATCTGCTGTGGTCAGTGCATGTGCTCATAGGTGTGAAAAATTGGAAGGTTTTCTTACTAATGGAATCAAATTATCTTCTAAGATCTGTTTAAATAACTAACATTTAAAACCTGTTCTTACACTTCAGGAATGTTCCCCAGAAGACTCTATTAGAAGTAGACTAATTCTGAAAAAAAAATAAATAATAATTTAGTAGTTCAGGACCTTTTTTATTGTACCACCATCAAACGTCTCCATATTAAAACGAAACAAAATCAGTTCTGTGTGTTTTGAATGCTTACACAAAACTAGGATATACCAGAATTCCATTTCAGTCCTGGCATTAATACTACTCATATAATTTGATGTCGCTCTATTAAAAATGACGAATAAATAGTTTATATGTAATTGGCTCTTGGCCTAAGGAATTCTACCAAACTGTAGTAGTGTATACTGGGAATGTTTTATCTATAATTTTAGCTTACGTTTCTGATAAGTACACAGATACAGATTGGTAAAGCCTATAGCACAAAGCTGAAACAATTTCTTGCCTAATTCACATAAAGTATTTTTAAAAAGGTTGTGTTTACAACTCACAAAATTTCAGTAGTTCAAGGCATCTTTATCCCTGGATCTTCTGAGTTTTATCCATTTGAATGCATTTTTATCTTTGTTCTTTAGCCGCAGAAGCTTCCTTCCTAGCTCATGTCAGTCTGTGGGATTTCGTTGGGAGTTCATCAGCACAGCTTCTGGTGGTGTAAATGCTTATCCTGAAAGTAAAGCTTTTGAAATGATTGAAGGTGCTTCTCACAGAGAACCTATTTCCCTGGGCGGCAAAGTGCCACTTGTTTTTGTTACAGTAATGTGGCTTATTACATAGGACTGCTCCTTTTGCACTGTTAAGCTGCAATTTTAAATGAGCTGCTTTAGTCTGATGAAATTAAGACTATAAATATTCTTGAGTCTTTTTGTTGAGCTGTATAGGTTTTGCAGGTTTCCTGAGACAGTCTTTTAACTGAGTTTATTCTATAATCTTTGGAGTGCTTTGGAAATTCCCAAACAGGCTGTCAATGTGTTACTTTGTTGTTTACCGATGAAGTCTAGCGGTGGTATGAAATAGGAGCTGTGTTCTTCTTTCCAGAATAGAGTATGGCAGAGAGACCAGCGAGATATGCGAGCAATCCAGCCTGATGCAGGATATTATAATGACGTGAGTAAAATCTTACTGTTCCCTGATGAAGTTCTGGGGATAAAATTTGTTCAGAAAACTGGAGAGATTCTGCTTGTCAGTTGAGGTTATCTTTCTGTTCACAAGACGCTTTAAAGATATGAAGGGTCTCTTCACTCTACATTATCTTGTTCTGTTGGAATCCATATCCACAAAGGGAACCCGAAATTGGATAGGCTTTTAATTTTTGGATGTAAGAACTGATAACGCACTGAGCTTGCAAAGCTGCTCTTGAAGGTGCTGATTCACGGTAAATCATGCAGGCTTTTGAACACTTCTCACGCTTTACTTCTAATAACATCCCTGTAAATTAAAAACTTGCCTTTCCAGAAACAGGTGTTCAGGATGGATACTTTTCTTGCAGTTTCTGGTTGGGAATATCAACACTAAATCTTTTGTTTCTTCTCGCATAGTTGGTCCCTCCTATTGGAATGCTGAACAACCCTATGAATGCTGTAACAACAAAATTTGTTCGGACATCTACTAATAAAGTAAAATGCCCAGTGTTTGTTGTCAGGGTGAGTATAGTGTTGGATTTATTTAGTTGTATTGTCTTAATTTAGAGTGATATTCTTACCTGAAGAAAGAAATAAGATATCAGTTAAAGTACTTCCCAATTAAACGGGATGTAGAATATATAGACTACTTCTGTGTCTAGTCCTCCTGAGGAGGGATTGAGGAAGTTAAATGGTAAGGTCTGAGTACCAAATAACTTTTACTCTCAGAGTCTGAGATGCAATTACCACCTTTTTTTTTTCTTTTCTTTTGGGGGTGTGTGTGTGTGCCTGGTAGATCTTGACTCACAGGAGAAAAAGGCAATTCAGTATCTGTGCTGTTTGACTTTTATAGCATGTTTTAACAACTTTTCCGTGTTGTCAGAAGTACTGTTCAGTATGGATATTGTGTTCTAGAGGTGTATTGGTGCCAGTAAGCTGATTCTTCTCTCTGACTGTTTTTTAGTTGCTTTTACAGTGGACATTGTCTTGTTGTTACAAAAATCAAAAGCTCTCTGGCACAGTTCTGCATTTTTGTTTATCTTGTAGTCTCTAAATAGTCAGTTCTGCTGATTCCCTGGAAGAAGCTTAAGATTTATTGGGAGGATGGTGAATAAATACTTGAATGTTTCGTTGGCACAGTTTAATGAGTTGTTTTCTTTTGCAGTGGACTCCTGAGGGGAGACGCTTGGTCACTGGTGCATCTAGTGGAGAGTTTACTTTATGGAATGGACTGACTTTCAATTTTGAAACGATATTGCAGGTAAACTCATCAAGATTCCTGTGTATTTCCTAGAGGTCCTGGAGCATGTTTTAGGAACGCATCTTCACCCTGCTCATCATGGGTCTGTGGTCTAAGTGTGGTAATTGGAACCTTAGAGGTCTTTTATTTTTTTATTCTGTTCTCAGCCCATGTCACGCTGTGGCTATACGCAATTTGTGTATTGCTTCTCATGTCATCTTCATATGCTTTACTACCTATTCTTAAGAACATACTATGAGTATTTGTAATAATAAAGAAATAATGCAAATACTCTTCATTTGTTATTTAGAAGACCATTGTATGCAGAGTAAAAGAATTTCTTTTCCCCCCATCGTAATCTAACTAGATCATCGCATTCATTTCTTTGTTGCAGCTGTTAAGTAGGAACTTTACTAACTTTTGTGTTTGTGTGGGTCAGATAGTATTTGAACCTGTTTGCTAGAAGTTTTGTTTCTGAATTTACAGGCTCACGACAGCCCTGTAAGGGCTATGACTTGGTCACACAATGATATGTGGATGCTGACAGCAGACCACGGGGGATATGTGAAATACTGGCAGTCCAACATGAACAACGTCAAGATGTTCCAGGCACATAAGGAGGCGATTAGAGAGGCCAGGTTTATACACAATATACCATTTTCTGTAGTACCTATTGCCATGTTTAGACTGTTCTCTAAGTGTATTCTGGGTGCAGAAATGCATGGGTTCTGTCAGTTTCTGGGAAACTTCCTGCACCACATAAACACAATATTTTCTTTTGTTTCCACATTCTCACCGTTTTGCTGGCACCTTTCTGAATTAGTATTGTCCCAATATCCGCCTCTGCAATATGTTAGAGATGTATTTGTCTGCCGCATTTTGCACTGGTATTCTTTTCATTTTTATATGGTGACGATGTGTATCAGTTATTCCTTTTTATACGCACTGTGTAAGACAACAATTTCATTCCAAATAAAGAATTCAGTCTTTAATAATCTAACTGAATAAAATATAAAGCCTTCAGAAATAAAACACCTGCATAGTTCTCACAAAATAATAAAACACTAAATAAAGTGAAGAACTGCTTGGCTTGGTGAAGCCAAGACTTCCCGTAATACTAAATACCCACGCAGACTGCCACATACAGAAGTCTAATGTTAATACTGAATGGGTTCATCAAGCTTGAAACTGTAAGCAAGCCATTGAAAAGAAGACTATAGGATATTCTCCTGGTTCAGTGTTGATGCCTCAGTTGTGCAACTGTCTATTTATATAAAAAATGGAATCTAAAGTGATACTATCAGTAAGCTGTAAATGAAGGATGTTTCTAAAGCAAACCTGCACGTAATCTTTAGTAAGATATGGAAATGTTTTTAAAGTAAGCCTGAAGAGAAGCTGCAGATCCAAAATGAAGCTAAAGCAGTGTTTCTTCGGGTTCAGGTGCTGGCCCTTGGTGATAATGGTTCACTGCCACAAAACCACTTTCCATTAAAGTCACCATTTTTCTTTGGTAGAGTGCAGCATTTTCTGCCAGAGTTTGGTTATGAGAAGTGCTTACAATGGATTCAGTTACTGTTTGACTATCATGGCCATACACTGAATTTCTCTACTATTTTAAGCCCTTTCCTGATCATAAAGATCTGGGATTTCATGAGGGCTCCCTCGTGGTCTTTCACTGCACCAGAAAGGAAGTGAGTGCCTGTCAGTTGCTGGAGATGTTCCCTAATCACATGGCTAAATAACTGCTGCTTGCTTTTCCAGTGACTTTCATCAAGCCATATTGACTGCTCAGTCTCGAAGCTGCTTCTGTGTCTGTAGGATTCTTTTCATGGTGTTGGTGGGGTGTAAGAAGAGGAATTTTTTCCAAATTACTTTTACAATAAGTGGTATACTTGTTTTATATACAATTTTTTCAGCAGTTAATCCAGCTAGCATTTTCCTGTGACCAGCTTTTCCTTATTTTGCTTCTCTGCTGCAAAGCACGTGTGGCTGAAGAGGAGTTTTTTCATAAGAACTGTTCTCCTGTCCTTCTACACGGTGTCACTTTCTTATGGTATTACCAAACGTGAAAATCTAGGGTGACAGTTACCAAATCATATTGATGTTGCTTCTCATCCTGCAGAGAAGGCGCTACCGTGTGCAGTCATAGGTAGGAAGGTGCTAAGAATAAATTCTGGATTTTTTCCTCATTTGACAGGGGACTGCAATGCGATAGTAATCTTATGCTTAAATTCATGTCTTGTGATGAAGTGTCATTTGGCAGGCACTGGTATTCACTTAAAAGTCCCTATGTTCAAATGCATCCTTCAGTGTATAACACATTACAGTATAATTTTGCCCTGTCTGAGAAGCATAGATAATCTGTTAAATGCTGACTTCTTTCCCCTGCTGTGTGTCTTCATGTAACAGTTTCTCACCCACGGATAATAAATTTGCTACATGCTCTGACGACGGCACTGTTAGAATCTGGGACTTTCTACGTTGCCATGAGGAGAGAATTCTTCGAGGTATGTGTACCAAAAGTACTGATTGGGGTATTTCAGGAGGGGGAAAACTTTTTTTTTTTTTAACTAGGTGTTCACAGTACAGAAGTATCAGCTTGTCTACATTTTTGTATTACATCCCTGTCTTAAATCCTCCAAACAAATTTTTGTTTGGCTGCTGCTGTAGGTGCCTTATAATATTTAGATAAGGTGCAGTTCACGCTGGTGTTACTCTGTTTACTGTCCCCTTAAGCTCTAAGCAATGGAGGTGAATACAAGGACATTTCTACTGCTAATGTTGGTAGAAACAGCTGTTTCTGCTCCAGGAGTACACTTATCTTTCTCCAAAGCTTTACTTCAGAACATATCTCTTCATGCAGAGGATTCCATTCTTTACATGGGAGTACCTTCCATTCTGATTTCTTCAGAAGCAAAGTAGTCACTGTTTCTTGGTCCTTAAGAGGAGGAGAGCATTTAGGTAGTGAGAACGAGTAAATTTTGATCACATCATGCATAGCACTTTCAAATAATCCCAGCTTCAGTCAGTAGCTTTATATCTGCCATCTGTGTACACTAACTTCTGGTGCCTTTCCACTGGCCTTGTTGAGCTTTCTCCTTCTCTTGGTGCAATCTTACTGAGCAATGGCAGTAGCTTCTGACAACCATTCCTTTCTTGCAGAAGATGTCAAAGGCACATAATTTATTAGGAGAATATATTAAAGACTACCATGAGATTGGGAGTTGTAGGAATGCAGATAATTTGCAACGAAGGCATGCAATAAAAACATGAAATTTCAGTTTTAGGTACATGAGCTTGTTCAGTGCTTCTCCTAATCTAAGGATTTTTATGTTTTAACATTGGGCTTCCAACTTGGACCTGCATTATATTAATTTACGAAGTGGAGTTCTCAGTGCTTTTCTTGACTCTTAAGCTCTCTTTTGGTTTTATTAATGCATTACTTTGAAACACCACTGCTTTGAAAAGGCATTGGGCTCTAGCAATTCCTGCAATGATGCTATTAGAACAGAACCTGTGCATAGATATTAGGGTAGATGTGTTCTTTGCAGGAGCTGGCAAGAAAATTTCTAGGCTCTTTCATTTACACCTGTTACTCTGGAAGGACCCAAACAGATTTAGGACTCTTTTCCTTTATTCTTTACAAGAGAAAGTCTACACTAAGCACATTCCACACCCTCCTCCAGATTTGTAATAAGTATTTATTTAAATTGTGGAGGAAATGAGGATTGCCTCCATGCAAGGTTGTCAAGATTATAAAAATCCCCCAAGTTTCTCTATGTTCTTTTAACATTCTGCATAAAGTAGGAGGAGTAAAGCACTAAATTTTGGTCATGAAGAACAGAACTTGTATTACATCTCCTGTTGACCTTGCATACTTGAACATTGTGATAATGACTATAACTCGAGTAGAATTATGCTTTAATTTCTTATAGTTTATACATCTTACACACTTTTTAGTTTGCAAAATAGCTCTATAAAGAATATCTTTATTTTTGTTTATATAATGTACCCACAATATACTTCATGTTTTACTGGAGCTGGAAATATTTTCGAAACTTTAAATCTCTCAATAAAACTGGACTGGGTGGATTATTCCTCATTACTACTGTCAGATAAGAAAAAAACCCCAAACCAAAACTCCATACCAAAATAAGAAAAACACCAAGAAATCCTCAACAACACCACAAAAATAATACCCCACGTTCAGGGAGGGTATTTGTTTCTGCAGAAGATACAAGTTTGATTTGGTTCTGATCCCTAGCACTATAATTAAATATGATCAGAAGAAATATTTGAAAGAGCTGTGTGGGTAACAGGTAGTAGTTTTGGTGGAAAAGACAAGCTTTCATTTTGTTATTTGGAGATTAGAGTTTGTTGCTTTAGGAAACTGATCTTCAGCTTTTTGCTTCTCCACATGCATTCTGTTTTTGCATATTTAGGAGTATGACCTGTAAAACTTTGCTGAATACAGCCTTCAAAATGTGTAAATATTCTTGCCATTGCCATTCTAAAGTTAGTCATATCTAAATTAAAATGCTTGTGGCACTTTATTAAAAATATATATTTCATTATGGACAATAAGTGTTCAGATCAAATGCAATGCTAAGTAATGCTTTTTGTTTTCTTTGACAAACCATACTTTCAGCTTCTCTGATTAATATTGGTGCTGTGAAGTTGAAGGGATTCTACAGTATAGTTTGGAACCAAAATTTCACTAAGGTATTCTTCAGGTTATTGCACTGAATTATAAAAATCAAATGGAACTATCAATTTACAAGTCAGATACGTTCATAAAAAAGATTATCACTCCCAGGGATACAATATCAATGTATTGTTATTCCTACTGATTGTCAATATCAAGAAATATATTTTTACAAAAGATTTGAGGACTTTAATGCTAAGGAATGCTTTGAGAGCAGTTCTTTAAGGAACATTAAAAGTAAGCTCTGATGTAGAAAGAATAAGTTTTTGTAGACTTGTTACAGGTGCTTTTTGTACTGGAATGAATGAATATAATTTATTATTTCCTTAAATGGTTCCCTTTACTTGAAACTGGTCTTAAGGAACAATTCTAGTCTTACTTTCCGAAAGGGATTGCTGGAGTTTTTTCAGCTGTCAGTGGTAGGCTACGAAATTTCTTCGGTAGTTAAAGCCATGAAATTGTGTGCTGCATGAGAAATACTTGCTAACTGTGCCCAGCTTCCTTTTAATTTGTCAAAATGAAAATAAACAGGACACGCTGTTTTGTTTTTCATACATAACGCCAGAAGTTCTGGATCTTTTTTTCTTCAATCTGGCTCAGAGTCCCTTTGTTTTTTCACTGGTTTATGTTACTTTGCCGCTGCTCTGCTATCGTAACTTCCCAGGGCATAGTAGGTGGAGTGTGGGTGTATTGTTAGGAGTATGTGCAAATTTATCAGGCTCTTTTTTAATATTGTAAAGAAACAAATAAGGAATGAAAATCTTCCGCTATGCAGGGGATTCATCTTTCAGTAATTCATCTTCAAGTGAATTATCTTGGAAGAAGGTGGACGAAATGGCATTGTCAGTCACTCGCTCGCTTCCTCTCAGCCTGATTACTGTCTGCCTCTTCCCTTGAAGTGAAGGTGCTGTGCTCTTAACCTTGCACTGGTAGTTTTGGCCTGTGTTAATTTCTGGAACATAACCTTCTTAATGATGGTAACCAGTACAGTAGGAATCCAACGGATGTTAAAATAACAAGACATGGAGAACAATCTATAGCAGAGCAGTATGTTGTTTTCATGTCAATAATCTATTATTCTGAAAGGCATTTTCAATAATGGTATTTATAAAAAAACCCACCAAATATTATCAGGTCTTTAGTCTAAACAGTTGGAGTGCAGTTAATGCCAGGACTCATGCAAACAGTCACCATTTCTTTAAGAACATACACACTGATAGCTCTTAAAAATGCTAATTACATCTAGTGAAAAAATTCTATGCAATAAAAAAAGCTTGATGTTGCTTTATTTGTACTGAGAAATTAATATTATCGATGATTTGACTGGTGGTTGTTAATCTTTGGGTGTTGAGTCTGTACTAATTCGTCTCTAAGAACATTTTGAGTGGATTGTTAGTAAACACGTGACTCATTAATTGTTCCCAGCACGAAAACATGGATTAGGAGGCTACAAAGTGTTCTCAGTTCCACTGTCCTTCTCCTTTCTTTGGATCACAAACACTTAAATACAGGAGAAATGTGTGTCGGGAGGACTGTAAGGTTTTCATTCTGAAATCTAGATGAGCTGTATGTTCCCAGGATTTCAAAGGTTGCCTGGCTTAAATGGGTCTTTTGGGGAGGAAGACTCTACTCAGCTTTCTGATGGATGGTAACTCAGGATTTGATAAGATACATTGTAGCTGAGTTTTCCTATTTTCTGCCTGTAAAATAAGTAATACACTAAATGGTCCTCCAACCAACATGGTAGATTGGGCAAAAGGTTTTTCTTATCCCAACTTGACCAATTAAAAGTAATCAGTATTTCTTTGCATTCTGTCTGGATTTAAAATGTGCAATTTGTAACATCTTATTTCTCACTAGTACATGATTTACTTCAAGGAAGGTCTGTTGCCTGTCTCTGACAACGTTGTTCAGGCATCATAATGCTAGTGTAAAAGCTCATCACCTACAAAATAACATGTATGAGTGTACATCCATGCCGAAGCCACAGTAATCCCAGTAAACTTTTTTTTGGTCTACTCACAAATTCTGAAAAAGTTAGTTAGTCCTACTGTAATAACTGCAGAATTTTGTATTTCTTCCTTCTACTTAGTTTTATGGCTCTTCATTAGCAAGTAAATTACCATGAAGCATCTTTAATTGGTTTAAGTGCAATTTGAACATTGCACTTTCTTCCTGAAAGTGAAGGATCTCTTCAAAGTTTTTGACATCCACTTCCTCTGTCAAATAGCAAATCCTGTAGTTAAATTCAGAGATCGTATGCTGAGTAGTTAAAAGGATTGTGGAACTGGAACTAACCATAACTACATCTTCAGTTTGGTCCTCTGCTTTTGAATATATACGTTAGCATTTCTAGCTGCTAGCTCTTAGCCTTTGAAGCAGGTAGCTTCTCAAACATGCCTTTTCCTGGAATGTAATTACATTCTACATTGGATAATCTTAAAAAAAACACCCACCAAACCTCATGTTGCTGCTTCCATCTTCCCTTTATATGAGGTTTTTCTTTTGTTTTCCCTGTCTCAGTAGGGAGAAGAAAAATCCAGGAAATTCAAGAAGTGTGTGTACATTGATACTGTGTTTCTCCTACAGAGTTGTAGTGTTTAAACCTTGAAGGTTTTGTGGGGACTTGCTTCTTTGTGCTGTTAGGATATCAGGTGTATCTGATATGTCTTTTAATCTATTAATACATCCCTACATGAATGAATATGGGAAGGATTTTTCCTCAGAACAAAAACCTGAGGTAAGATGAGCCCTGGCTGATGCAGGCAGCAACCACATCAATATAGAGAAGGCAAGTCCTCGAATTTTTGAACTTAAAAAGGATGAACTGTTTAGAAATACTGATACTAATTCAATTAAATATCTTTGTTGGTACTTTTTATTATGGCAGTTTGTGTTGCAGGTCTCTGATGTTCATGAATCTTCCTTGCCAAAGCAAAATTTGGCATGAGAGAGAGGGATAAGTTGCAACTAAGTCTTTTGAGGTAGAGTCCTGAACAGCTGCACATAAGACTTTTCATGTGTTTTAGATGCAAGAAATTTCAGGGAACTCCTCGCTGACTGGGGCCTTAATAGTGAATCCATGAGGATTATTTGTCTTCAAAAACGATTGGGATCACTTGCACAATTGGTGTTGTGAGAGCCCTTTTGTGTTCCTGCGCCAGCCCTGGTGCTGCTGCTTCAGGGTTGTAGGCACAGAGGACTCTGCACAGTCTTCTTCACTTTTTTCATCTCATTAGGAAACCTCTCTGTTCCCTTTGTGAGATTGAGTTAGAAGTACTGCATACAATTTCTCTCTTCATAAGTGGAAGTCAAAATACATTTTCCTATTATCTTTCTGTTCAACTCTGGAAAAGTTGTATAACCCTAAGGACTTGGAGTGTGAACACATATTCCCAAATTCATAGATAACCTCAGTCACTGCTGCTTGCTGGGGTGATGGCTATAACCTACACTAGATGGGAAGACTCCAATTTCTTCTTGCTTGATGCTGCTAATTTTCAGGTGTTGTCTAGAAACTCAATTTTATTCCTGAATATGACCTTCAAGGCTACTGGATCTTGGTTTTCTCTAAATAGGAAACTTTATTAGAGGTAGACTTGTTAAAAGATCCAATTCTATTTGTGTTAAATGTAAAAATCCACTTGAGAGTTGAGAAAGGAGCTTCCTGCTGTGTGGACTTATAATAAGTTTCTATTTGTGTAGCGTTCTGGATTGAGTGAAAAATTTATTTTGATCAACTATCTTGAGGTCCTTGCCTTCCGTAATTAAAAGGTGGTGATTAGGAGATAGCTTCCTCATGCCAGGGGAGTCAGAGGATATTGAAGACAGCTCTTGGAGCTGGTTGCATCTGATATACCTAAAAACATTTGGTTTATATTGCACTTCAGTTCTGAGTAATGTTGAAATACAGCACAGTAAGCCTTAGAGTTCTGATTCTTATCTAGAATCTAGCATTTTAAAATTACTGAAGAGTTAGTAGTTAAGAACATACAGAATTCTCAAAGAATGACTGAAAGAAATCGTGAGCGATGAGCCACAGCGCCATGCTCTAAAAAAAAGTTACACCGGACACTTCTGTCGACGCTTTCCATGACATGAGAATGAAGAGGCTCTTAGTGCAAGAATGAGTTTATTTCAGATTCAACTTTGCAATCTTTTTTCCTCCCTGAAAAATTACCCTGGCGGTGAAAGTTATATAATCTCTCATGTTGAGTCCAAGGGCAAATTTTACACTAAAAAAGCTAATACTTGCAACAAATACATTTTGTTAAGCTTGGAAGAGTATTGACATAGCCTCATGTTTCACAGGACCGTCCTTAGACCTGCTGAAATACACAATACTTCCGTAAGAAGTTTTATAATTGCATCACTAGAATTTCTTCCATTTGTTTCCTTTTGTGTGTTTGATAACTGCTCAGAGTAGATAAATACTGCCCTAGGTGAAACCTTCTTTTTTTTTTTTACTGTTCATTAGCATAAATACTTCAGTGATGAGAACTACTGTCAGTTGTTGTGACGAGATACAAAAGTAAACATAAAACGGCATGATGCTCTGCACAGCGCTCAGGATTTCACCTAAAGTGAGAACCACTGATGCAGCAGTGAGCTTTGTCCTTGAGCCCTGCTCATTGTTGCTGAGAAGGAAAAACACTATTTTAAGTGGATTACATTGATACTAATGAAAAAAGTCTTGACCTACATCTTGATGCTGATACCCGTCTGTCTTTGCACAAATATAATTGTTGAAAAGGCTGGAGACTGTTTGCATTAAGGATGGTGGCTTCCTGCTATCTACTCACCAGTATTTGTCATATCAAAGGTTATCAACAGGAAAAAAATCATCTGGAGTTGGTCTTGTGCAAGTTATGTCAGTAAATCATCTTCTCAGATAAAATCTTATGTGGATAAAGACTCAGAATTGGACATTTTTTTTAATAGACTCCTTCACTTGGCAAACCATTTCCTACTAGAGTGTAATTACAGAAATATGCTATTTTAGGATAAACAGTAGAAATCTTAAAAAAACCAAACCCACAATTCCCTGGTGAAAATAATCCATAAATCCTTAGGAGTTTTCCCTATGGGCTTTTTGACTCCGCTTTCCTTTTGTGTGTGGGTTAAATGGACCACTTTTTTTTCCCATTTCTCTTTTCATATCCTGTAGTTACTGTGCTAAAAACTTTGTGCATCTAGGTAAGCATGGACTTTGCAAAGCACTTCATGTTTTCTTTGCATCATTTCAGTTCTGCATACTCAAATTATTTCCTATTCCAGTCCTTTTGACTTGGAGTGATGTTCTGGTTTTAGTAGTGAGACACTTTGCATCAGTTTTTATCATATGAAAAACACTACAGGTCTCATACTTAAGATTACATGTTCCTCTGGACAGCCAGGCACTGGGAAATGGGGACATAGCAATGTTTTCCCTAAAAAATGATGGCATTTTTTTCTTGCTTCCTTACCTGCCTGGCCTGATGTTCTCATGATAAAGCTGATCTTGCCCATCACATGTTGCCTTTGTAGGAAGACAGAGAGTCTAAAGAGAAACTGGGGAACGTGCTGAAATTGGAATGTATAGCAGACCAGGAGAAAGGGATAAGTAAGAATCCTGGGAAAAAAAAAAAAATGGGGGGAAAGATAGCTGGAGACAAAGATAGCAAATGGGAGGAAAGTGTGGAGGTTGTGTCAGTATGAAAAAAAGTAATAAAACAACAGCTGGTGCAATGACTGAGAAAAGACAGTGGCAGCATGAGCCAGGGGATGAGAATGAGGTGGTGGAGACTAACAGAAGTGATGCTTCTGCCATTGTGGGCATAAATTAGGGCAGGCCCAGTTGCCAGGGCAGCCAGAGAAGAGAGGGGTTTTATGGCTGAATGACCCACTCAGACACAAGCAGATGGTATCTAATGTACCACGAATATGTGTGTATACATGTACTACAATGTCCACGGGGAAATGTGTAGTAACAGTACCTGTGTACATACACTCCCCCCCTCTCCCCCAATTTCTTTTAAATTTTATGTTCTGTCATGACTTTTAGAGACTCAAGTTGATGAGTTTGAGTGGAGTTAGGAACACATTCTGTATCCATTTGGAAGATGAGTATGGACCATTATTTTAGTGAATTATACCATCGTTTCTACTGTAACTAGGAGAAAGCTGTCTCTGCCACTTGATTAAAACTCCTTATGCATTTTATAGTAAGAAGTAGTGTGGCTCTCTTTTCCTCACCCCTTCAAATTTTGTCAATTTTACAACTCTAAAACTGAACCATCCAATAGTTACTTTTCAGACCTAAGGCAAGCTCTGCTCTCTGTCAGTTGAGCATATAATCAAGGCACATAGATGCTGCATGCTTCTGCCAAAAGAGTTGATTAGCTCAAGCACGCAAACGTGTAATCAACGTTAATTTTCAAAGTACAGTGCCAGATCTTTCCAAGCAACTGAGATGCATTTTAGAGGGAAAATACAAACTATTGTTTATTTTTGCTACAGATAAAGGCTTTTTGTTGAAAACATTTTCCAAGGGAAGACGTTTTGATTTTTATTGCAGAAGGTATATACGTGTATAGCAGGTAAAGTAACTGTCTTGGAAGTTTCGTAAATCCATGTTTTATAGAGGAAAGTATTTACAGATTTTGTGGGGAAGAAAAAAGACAAGGGCTGTTAAGCGTCTTAGTTTCAAAGCAGCACAGCTGTAAATGTCAGGAGTATATCTACATAGGAGAAAACTACAACTTTTCAAAATGCTTTTCCTCTAAAAAAACGTTTCACAGACTAAGTTTAGCATCTCTTCCAGACAGTTTAGATTACTACTTGTCATAATTATCTCGGTGGAAGCATTTGATATTTCTCGTTCTGTGAGACATTATTTTAATATATTACACAATCTGTCAAGTTCTGTCTTGTGTTCAACAATTTAAAGCAGTTTTATATATACATATATATATTTTACAAAATGCAGTATTTCCTTAATATTTGTCACGTTGTGTATACATTGATTTTGCTCCAATAAAGATGCATAGGCAGATACACATAAAGAAGTGATTTAGTCACTTCACTATAATTTTTTGTTGTAGACAAAGCAAGGACTACAAGTATCTGGCGTATATTGCCTCTGAAGACAGAAAATTATCTTTAATTGGTTTTGACTGTTTACAGAAGTTGCATGTGTACCTTTTTGCTCTCCAAAATAAGCTTTGAAGGGGAACTTACCCTGGCTATTTATGTAGGAACCTGACCTGAGACACTGAAAGTTAACTCTAAGGGGACTAGAATAGGTGCTTCTACCCAGTCCCTAAGATCTCAGAGAGTAAACTTAAAACTGCTGTTCAAAAAAGCTGAGGATTGTGTTCCTTTGGCTACTTTAAATTGGGGAAAATACTATTTTGTAGTAAAAAGCCAGCCCACCTTTTTGGTGTGTGCTGACAAGTACATATTTTCTACCATATCTACAATAGCTTTTTTCTTTGTCTTTTTATTTAGAATGGTAGACCGTGAAAATGCTTTTAATGGTCTATTAAAATCTCACTTTTTAAACTTCTATCACTTTAAAGACCCTTCTGTTATAAAAAAGAGTCATAACACCTGATAAATTAGGTTAACTGTAGCTATTCTAGCCCTCAAACAAAGAGCAGGATGAATTGATGACAAAATGTAGCTCAGGATCCAGTCTATTATTACTACTACATGATAGGGTAAATCAAGTCTAAATATTTATACATGACTGCATTTGAACTTTGCTGACTTCTTTCTTCTCCAAGATGATCCCACTCTGCTTTATTTTTCTGTATGTGTTAAGATTTAAGGAAGGAGTGTATCTGACAAGTATTTAGTGTCCTCAGATTGAGAATTTGCATAATGAGGCTTCAGCATTCATCCTTGCTTAACCCAAAGCCCAATGCTCAATGAGCTATTTTTTATTAAAAGTTGAGGTTCTTCCTGACTTTATAAATGATCGGTACACTTAACGGCTAAAAATATCTGAATATTTTATTTCAGTTCAATGAAGAGCTTAATCCAGACGCTCCTCCGCCCACTCTGTGGTAGAAACCTGTCCTGACATGGGGCATAGGGTTTCATATGAAAGGAGAACATTTTCCTTTGAAATTCGAATTTTCATGATTCTTTACTATTTGGAGATACATAGCACCAGTTGATATATGAATGATATTTACAGGTAAGTAATTTCCCACTTAAGTACAAATCTAACGGGAATCCCCAGAAGTTTCAGTTCAAACACACTTGGTATTCAGGTATGTGCTCATCAGAAAAATAAGTATTCCAGTAAAGTTAGCAGTTCTCAGAAAGGAAATATTTGAGTTTACTCCTCCTTTAGTCCAGTGGGAAGTATATTTAAAATGCCATTTTTACTGGGCAGATGGAGGCTCATGTTTTCAGGTTTGTTTACTTTTTTAGCTGTTCTTTTACTAATGTTGTAGAACAGTGTGAGAGTTTTGCTTAGTATTAGATATTGTGCGGTCTCCCTGGAGGTTTTCAAAATAAAACTGGATTAAATCCATGAGCAGCCTGGTCTGACCCAACAACTTCGAGCAGGAGGTTGAACAAAAAACTCCTGAGGTTCCTTCCACCCTGGGATTTTGTGGGGGAACAAAGGAACAAAAAATCCTAGTGATTTAATTTTTAGTTGCTTTCAGCTGTACACCAGCATGTACAACATAAAGAACTGACCTTCCAAAGGCTGTATCATTTTTTCTTTCGTATGTTTTTCTTCTAACTTTTAACATGCCTGAGGAAATGTACACTATCTATTTGGATCGGAAAGATTTCTTAATGTTTAGTGGAACTCTCTGCAGAAATGATAAAAGTTTGGTCATTCCATAGTGATTAATAGTTTGTTCAACTTAATAATGACTGAAGTTTCAGTATTGCTTAGGGTCCTCCTACAACCAGTGAAAGCTTGTTGTAAATAAGATGGAAGATATGATAGTGTCCTGTCAGCGTCTTCGAAGCTCCTGCTTGGTTGTGTAATAACTGAGGTAAAAATAGATTTACTGATAGACATATAGGCAATTGGAATGTGTGCATATGTAATTTGAGTCAGTTTCTGTAAGTATGCAGCCTTTATGATGGTACTCAGTGGAATATTTATGGACTTAATATTAGTTTTAAAACCTCCTAATTCTAAAATCAGTTATTTCTTGTTTGTCTGCGAATGACACAATCTCAAAGTAGTTTGTGCAGGCCGTATTGTAAAGCTCCAGAGCGCTCCCACAGTTAAAATAGATTGAAAATATTTGCTTTAAAATAAAAAAATAATTTAGATAACTACTCTCTAAACTGAAGTAACCTAGGTTTGCCCATCTGCTTCTGTCATTACTGTTCTTGAAGGTGCATTTCTTTAGATCATGTTTTTAAGCTCTCTAAAAGAGCCATAAGTAGACCTGGTGTGGTTGCAGACATCAGCTTTTTTGCCTGGATGAAATGGGTGCTTAATTTTATTATTATTTTTTTTTTTTATTTGAAGCAAAAGCTGGTGAGTGTTGATGATGCCCACACGTGTCCCAGGTCTTGACTAAACCCAAGTTATGTCATTAGTTTTGAAGTTTAAGCATAACAACAGAACACTGCACAATATTAAATATAATTTTGAGATTGCAATTATCTTGGAAAAATAATTAGAGGTTGCTTTGTCTTGAAACATACTACTTTTCAAGCACTTGAAAAGGCCATGCCACATTTCTTCTGGTGTTTCTGTCACAGGTGAGCTTAGAAAGGAATAACAACACATTTCAAAATCTGTAGAAGAAATTCCCCCTTCTGAATTGTAATTAGTCAGTGGTGATGAACGGTTGCGCACGGACAGCCCTACCTGGCCATCTGTCAACCAGACTTGTATTTAGCATCGTTACAGGATCTAAAAATTGTTAGCAAGAGCTCTGTTATCTAAAGGTGGACCAAGTCTGCAGCTCAGCATAGTTCAGCCTGTTACTGCTGGCCTTTTATGCCTGCACAAGAAGATTCCTGCCTTTTCACTATGTCTCCCTTCTGTTCTTTCTTATCTGTTCGTAATTTGTAGGCTCAAATAAGGTTTTTAAGTAGACCAGCTGATACAGTTTGAAAAAAGGGTTGAGATTTTTGTTTTGTTTTTTTAAAAGCCACGCCAACCTGTGTTAAGGACACAAACTTGGTTATTTTAGGTGAGCCAGCACGGTTGGGTAGTCAGATGTCTTTTCCCTACAGATCTAGCTTTTATGCTCTTAAATCCTCAGAGAGTTCTCTAGCACGAGCTCCACCTACTTAAAATGAACGTCTATGTATTGCCAAAGAGAAAACGTCTTATATTCTCAAAATAATTATTTTGACTAGTTTTCTAAATCTAGTAATTTGGAATTTCAATAATATTGATGAATATGAATTTCTGTGGATCACCATTCTCCTTTTGGAAGTCCTTGTTCTCCAGAGACTTACAAGTAAGCGTATTTTAGACTAGGAATGTAAAAAGCTAAATTCACTCAGATAATTCCTTTACTCTATTAAATTGATTTATACTCTGCAGTTGTATTCTCAAGATCTTTGGGTGAAGGTGGGTTCTGGCTTTCACGCTGTCCCCAGCTTGTCAGGAATATCCTTTGCTTCCAGATGAATGGAGGAAAAAATGGTCATTCCAATCACCTGTGTAAGCATGTTAGATTTTATAATTCTGTGGTATGTATCACATTTACGGACAAAACAGGACTTTCTTAAAAATGCAATCAGAAATTTTAATGCTAGCATGAAACTTCAGAATTCCTTTGTTCACATTATAAAACTGGCATGATGGAGGCTTTAAGTATCAAGTACAATCTCACCAGCCATTTTTGTAGCGATTTAACTGCTGCTCTCTGTCTGAAAAAAAAAAAAAGAAAGAAAGAAAGAAAAAGAACCTCCAAAAAACAAACCCATGCTTGCCTAAAGGCTTCTTCACATGCTGTCTGCTCCTCTCCCACTTTTCAGTTTTCTTTTCCCTGCGTCATGGAATTCCTCAAGGAATATACAGTTTCTGTCCCCAAGAGCACTTTTTTTTTTCCTGTGTGTTTCAGTCTGCAATTTCATCGTGAGGATGTCTGGTAATAGTAAGTCTGGCTGTGGAAATCTCAGTGGTGGAAGTTGCTTTAGTTTCTGCAGAACTGTCCTCTCAGGTATCACCTCCGCACCATGTAGCAAGCCATAGCACTTCGCTGGAATTCAGAGGTGCTGAATAATAGTGGTTTATTCCACAGCAATTACTTACTAGAATTACCAGAAGTTATTTTTAACCCATTGCAAAAACATTTTGTTGACCAAATTAATAACTTCTGTTCCAACAGAATGTTGCCATTTGAGTAAGTTTTTTGACTTTTTTGCGAGATGTCAAAAGGCCAGTAAGGAGTAGGCATGAGATAGGTTTTCTTGAAAAATGCTTGGAAGGATTTGTTTGAGCAGCAATTATCACAAGTATCTGACAAACATAGTTTAGTAATGACATTTGAAAATGAACAATTTTGAGGAATCTTAATTAGAATTTAATTTGACTTTTAATTTGAAGTGCCATATTAAAATCTTAGAAATTAATGTCACATTTAGTAGACAGGAAGCATATCAGAGTATATTTCTTGATGTGTCTACTCTTTGCCATCCTTGCACAGAAGGGGGGATGAGAGCTTAGGAGTGAAAAGTGAATTCATTTTTCAGTTGATTACAGTCTGTGGCTCTTTGGTGCTGGTTTACTGTGACATGGACATCTGCGTGGTAGCAACTGGTGACCCCACTGACTTAGGTAACAAGTTCTGTGGACCAGGTGTCGTGTGATAATTCTAGTTCCAATCAGTCTGAGTAATTATCTGGCAGCGAAAAAGTGGTAAACTGCACTAATTGTCTAGAAAAATCTGTCCCTCACCAAAAAAAACCAACCTTCTTTCACTCAGTAGCAGAAAAGACTTTTCATAAAACTGTGTGATAGGTAAATAAATCAGGCTTTTATTTAAAAGCTCTAGGTTTTGAAAAAGTTTACTTGTTTGTATGTGACAGCAGGAACTACCGGCTTTGCTGCTTATTTTGCCACAGGCTGCATCTCTCATGCATAGTTCATCTCACCGTAGATATCGTGTGAAAGAATTTCAAACCCCTAGTGATTTCTTTTCGGTGAAAGATGCCTCGATACAAAGGCACAGCCACCCTCGTTGCTGTGCTGTCTCGAGGAGGTTAGGATCCTGCTGATGGAGGGCAAGCAATTAATACACCCAGGCTCCGATAGATGAAGAAGCCATTCTGAAAGCCAGGTTATTCTCAGCCTGCTGTACCTCTCTCTCTCCAGTGTAGCGCTTGTCTCACAGTTGAGCACGTTCATGACACATCAACGCTTGTAAAACTGCATCTTCTAGCAGCAGGTAATTCACAAGGGAATTATGTATTCCAAAAATAGAGACTAGTCTAATGAAGGTGTATTCTGTGTACCAAAGTGATAACTGTATTTTAACTTGCACTGGAAATAAACTGTTGACATGGGATTATACCTGTTAAAGCTTCCTTTTTTTTTTTTTTTTTTTGTTAACTTTTAAAGGTTGAAAATACACTTTGCTCCCAAATACAGGGTTGCTGTTTTAACAGAAGTATTAAACACTGAAACGTAAATTTGGCAGAACTGACCTTGCATCATTTTGCCATTTGTGCATTTTCAGTTTCCTCAGCAGTCACTTCAGCAGCAGTGGCATGCTCTTACATAGCCTTTTCTGGAAAAGAAATGATTCCATCCTCTTTCATGCAAATCATTTCTTTTTTGGTCTCTGTTCTGTTACTATTTGAATGAAGCTGCCTATGGGGATTGATCTGTGCAAGCCAAGAGGGGAACTTCACTACCTCTCCCGCAATCACTGACCCAACCTATCAGTAATTTTATTTTACAGAAGATTACTGAAGTCCAGCATCCTAGAAGAGAAATACTGCGGTTTGCCATTCTTCAGCTTAGCTATTTCTGCACAGCACAGACAGCACCCTCACAGGTGGTTTATTGGAAGAGCACAGAGTGGTTCCACTCAGGGGTCAGGATGGCAGCCTCTTACTGGTGATGACTTACCCCTCACTGTTTATGTGCCTCACCTATTTTGTTCTTCCATGTATTTTGCAAACATATGCCATTTTCCCAAAAGCACTGGTTTTTTTTTTAGCTTCTGTCTCCCATCTCTGTAGAGAGGCCCCAGTTCACTGGTATCACGTGGTCTGGTTTCTACTTTTCTGCAACTGAAAAGATATTTTCTTTCTTTTGGTTCATGTAAGATGAAAAAGCTGCAAGAGAAAGCATTGAGAGGAATCTAAAGATTCCTTAGGAAAGAGCTGCTTTCTGAGTCACATCTGCCTAGTAAGCACTTGTTCTCCTATGCCTTTTATTTGAAATTTATTATCTAGTTGGCTTTTTTTTTGGTGGTGGTTTGAGCCCACATTTTTTACACAGCTGCAGATGATTTGTGTGATTGAGGTTTAGCAGGTATCTTTTGTGATGCTGTTTTCATATAACAAATGCTGCAAAACCTGGGGGAAAAAAAAAGTTGCATAGATAACTTTGTTTATATTTTCAACTTTTATTTCCAGAATACTAATAATTAAAATATGTAGTATTAATATTACTGCTTCTGTGCTAGTCTTCTAACAAAGAAGGCTTGAGTTAACCCAATATTTCAGACGAGATCATTATTTCAGAAAAATGTAAAAAGCTTTTTCTCGGTGCTTCTGGAAAGATGGTCGGAATTGCTCTTTTTCTGCTGCACTTAAAAATAGACAGACATTCTCTATCTTGGATTCTTTTGACCAGGTCATTTGGATTTCTATGTATTTTCTAGATTTTTGGTGTTACTTATTTTATAGATTTTTGTATACACTCTTTAAAAGTTTTTTTTTTAAAAAAAAACTTTATTGAACAGTTCAAAAAGTATTTCAGAGTAACGTTTTTTCTCTGGGCATATAATGCTTTGTACTCACACTTACTGTCTTTCCTTTAATTGGAAAATCTGAAAATTTTCATTTTGAGATATTAGATAATGCTTTTGGTGCTAATACAGAGGGGTATGTAATAACATCCAGGAGTTATTTGCTCCAGGTCTAGATGTGGCATCTGAATCAAAGATTTTTCTGCGTCTGGGGAGAAATTTTTCCTATTCTCATCGACATTTTTTTGTCCTGTGAAAGTTCTGCTTAATTCATGAGAACACACACTGCAGTCATAATCGTAGTATGCTCTTAGGGTGCTTTCCTGCAACCTTCTGCATCATTGCTTATGTTTATTTTGGAAATTTGTGACATGCAGCTGAGCTCATGTACCTGTAGAGTCAAATACAAATTCAGCATCTCCCAGGAGTTAGCACCAGCACTTCTTGTCTGGAACCCCACTTAAATTGCCTTTCTTCTCATGATTACGTATGTCATCCCTTACATCTTTGCCATAATTTTTTCCTCCTCATTTTGCTATATTTAAGTACACTTTGTTTTATCCCATTTCTTTCTGTTGACACCTCTCCCGTTCTTTGTTAGGTTTTATCACACAAAATCCCCGGTAAGTTTTCGACACCGTCTTTTTTCCCTGTCTCTCTGTTTGGTCGTGTGGAAAAAGCTTTATGATTTGATCCATTCATGTGCTAAGGGAATTTAAAATGATACATGGGGATGCATGGTATTCTAGAGAGCTTCACAGATATCTAAACAGTTACACTCTACATACAAAACAGTTGCTTAAATGGGGACCTATTTTTGGAATTGAAACAGACAGTATTTGGGTTCCTCTGCTTCAGTAGGCACTTCAGTACTATCTTTAAATCTGAGAGAGGAAAACATTTTCTTGAATTTCAGAATTAATAGGTGACAGGAAAGAAGACTGAGTCCACAGATGTGGCAGTGGTGATATAGGAAAGCATAGGGAAATAAGAGCAGTGATGGTGCAGAAATTTGAAGCAAAAGTGTGATCAAACATTCCTTGTTTCTGTCTCTCACCTGCGCTTAGCTTTTCTTTGCTGCTTGATTGAAATGGAAGGTGTCATCTCTCTTCTGTTTCTGTAGCACTATTCAAATCATTGTTTTGCGCCTGCATTTTAATTATGTTTTTGTACTGAGTTATTTTTTCCAGTTTTGCTGTGTTCCTTCTCATCATCCCCGAGATCGTTGTTAGATTAGACATGTTTGTAATCCACCATGATACTACATACTGGGTTTTCTGTTCTAGTTCATGGCACTCTGCTGCTCATCGTGTGTGTTTCTGTCTGTTCTCATTCAGATTTCAGTTGCTTGAGATGAACATTCTCCAGTCTGTTCAGCTTCCCCCCTGCACAGAGAGACTAGTGGCTTTGGAGCTTAGGCCAGTGTCTGCCCCCCATTTACTTGGGTAGACCCGCTGTTTCCTGGTTTGCTCAGTCTCGGTGGATTTCCAAAATGCAAAGAGGGAGTTTAATGGCTTCTATCTTCATATCCCTTCTTGGATCTCTCATATTTGCCAACTGTCTGGAGTATTGACTGACACAAATATTTTCCTAGAGTCTCTACAAGGTTTGATAAGCTCTTATTCCCCGACCCTTCACCCACCTGCTGTTCTGTTATCACCGAGAGAAGGAGCTCATGCACTATTTGCCCTAGAACCAAAGAAAATAGTTTTCCTGGCTTCTGTATACCTAAACTCATTTCTTTGCTTAAAATGGCAATGGACTCATTACGGGATGTTCTGTATTGGTAGAGTGGCTGTCAAAATTAGCTTACATGGGTTTTTTGATTGGCAAGGAGGAAGACTGTTTTCCTGTAAACTTGCTGTCCCTTAACGTGAGAATTTGGCTGAACAAGTGCTGGTCTTCTGTGACTGGCCAGATGAACACGCCTGTCTCTAGAAGTAATTTACTTGTCTGGTGGTGAAGATGGTTGATAGTACCTCTCCTCTTAATGAGATGTGAAAAAAAGTAGGATCCTGGCCTGTAATCTTAGCCATAAAAGCACATTGATGCCTTTTCTTTCCATGAAGGAAGACCAAGTTGACTGACAGATCTTGGTAGTCCTTCTGGGATGTTGGGTGTTTTTATTGAAGGATCCTGGGTTGACTTGGGAGTAAGGGTGTATCAAGTTACCTAGAAGCAAAAGACTTCTTGTAACTTCTTTTGTTAGACTGCACAACATGTTTTCTTAGGTTTTAGCACAGAGTGCTGGGAATGATGCTTGCTCCTGTGGCCAGACAGTGGTTTAAAACTTGGATTAACCTCTAAGCTTGGTATTTGGACTATGCTTTTCTCTAAACCGGCCATAATTGCCAGCAGAACTTGTAATGAACATCTGACAGGATTTTAAAGGGAATAAATACTGGAAATTATTAGTGATGCTTACTCGTAGCTTTTCTGGAAGTATTTGTTTCTCTTCCCTGGGTTGGGAACTAAGCATTCTGACTCTGCTGCTTCCAGCCTTGACTGAAATCACTGTCAGAGCACAGCGCTTGAAGCAAGTTGGTGCTAAGTTCTGCAGTGTGTCCACTGATTTCCTTCCTTTTCCCTCCTTTCACTAAATTGCCATGCTAAACTTTCAGCTGCCCCACAAGTTTCTTATATCTGCCTAAATCAATAGTATGTTTTTGAGATTCCTTTTTTCCATTACTTATTGTATTATTCGGTAAATAATATCAAACTTGGCCTGGCTTGGCTTTCTGGCGTGTTTTCACACGGGTGCAACAGGCAAAAGCTTGACTAAAGTCTGCAGGTGGAAGGGCTGAGAATTCTGACACCTTAAGGGCAGTGAGTGAACACAGCAGCCAACGTTTTCAATAATTAGTGAATACAATTAGTTTCTAAAGTATGTGTTTAAATAAAAACCTCACTGAATCCACTGTAGAATCCTAAGCGCATCTTAAAGCTACATAATTTACTAAAAGCTTCAGGTACCAGTTTCTAGCATGTTCCCTGCTTTGTTCTTGATTCATAAAATATAGATGCCTATTCCAACTGAGCCATACTGAAATAGTTACTTTTGAGATAAACTGTCACTGTGAGGCTTCAAATTATTTGACATTTTAATTAGATTGATTTTTTTTTTTTTAAAGTGATGGTACAGGCGATTACAGACTTTAAAGCACTTGTTTAGATCATGGTTGGAGGACTTGACTGGGAATGTTTTAAGGTGAAAGTTCACACTTTTCAGGATGTTTTGGGGGCTTTTTTTTTATTTTTACAAAAAGAACCCCACCATGCTGCCCGGCAGAGCTGATTCTGTACCCAAATATAAAACCACAAATCCATGGGAACTGCAGACTACTGATGGACAAAATCATTTAATTTCTCATCTTTCAATTTGTGCTTGCTTTTTCCCCGTGAAGAAAGTTGTTCTATTCCTGGCCCTAGCTGTTCTCTCCCCCTTTCTATAAGGCATTAGCTAGTAGTTGCCAGGCTGCATTAGATGGAAGATCAGTCTTCTGTGAAGGCTTAAGATGGTAAACACCCATTAGAGGCAGCGCAAGCTCTTGCAGATCCAGTGACTAGAACCAGATACTTGAAAGGAAGGTGCCAGAAAACGAGCAATAGGAAATTATGGGGCACCTTCTCTCTAAGGAGTGTTTTTTTCAACTCCTGTCAGCTGTTGATGTTACGAAGCATGAGAATTTCTTTTAAAATTGCTGTTCGTTTTTAATGTTTCCTGTACAACATTTATTTTTAATATCATTACATGTAAACACCATGGTAAATAAATATTTTCTGTCCATGAAAAGCAAGTGTGTTGCTGCTTTCAAAGTAGGCTGGTTAATTTTTGAACAGAAAAGAACACCTAGTCCCAGCTACTTTATGGATAATGTCACCAGCAAAAGAAATTATGTTCTACCTTTTGCAATTTAAAAAGGCCCTCTTAATTCTCTGATGAATAGCTGTGAAGGAATTATAAGTAGTATGCCAGGAGAATTTTAATACACAAGTGGCCAAAGTAGAATTCAGCTGCTTTTCATAAATAATTTAGCTGTGATGAAAACCTGCTTTTGTGTTTGAATTCAGCTGCCATTATTGCTAAGCACTAGCATATACACACAAACACACACACACACATATATATATATTTATATATATATTAAATGAGGTGGTGAGGACAATTTTAATGTGGTGTATCTTCCCCTTTTACAGTTTCTGCTCTATTTTTCCTGTCATTTCTCTTGAGCGAGCTCTGAGCTTCCTGATGGCTTTCTGTTTAATAATGACTTTTTAATTAGAAATAACAACTGCTGTCTTGCACAAAGCATTATGCTGCATGTGAAAGCATCATCACGCAGGTGAACTATCTGTGACGGAGAGGCACTGCGTGGAATACATAGTTGGGTTTTTTTGATTAAGTGTCTAAAAATGGTGGTAAGTTAGAAAATCTGGACACTGACTAAGCAAAATTAGTGAAAATAGTGGAGTGTTTTTATATACTCAAATAACTTGGTATTGATAATGACTTGTGATCTCTCTAGATAGGACTTAACTATGTCTTATGATTGGAAATTGTGAAACATGCACACTTCATTGATTTTCATATTGTTCTTAGTTTGAAGAGAATATTAAACAGCTCTTCCCCTGTTACAGGTGCTGGCCCCGTTACTGGGCTGTTGCACAACCTGCTGTTGAATTTTTTTTTGTCTTTTTATGTTTTAGTACACGTACAGGTAGTGATAATGCTCAAAAATAATGTCAGGAGTTAGGAAGAAGTAAATATGTCTAAAAGGAAAAGTGTCTCTATAGTGTTTGTAAACTCTATCGTGAACATAATCAATGATAAAAAACCAAAACACAAAATAACCCAAACGAACAACAAAATCTGAGACCACAAATCTGAAACAGTAGACACTTTCAGTTGTGTAATGTTTTGCTTCTGTTCAAAGCAATGTGTTTCAGCATTGGGAGTTGCTCGGCATCCTGCCTTCATTTCACTGGAGAATTAACCATTCCGTTTAAGCTTAAGATGTGAGTAGTCCCATGAGTTGAAGACTGAGCCCTGTGTGACCCAGTTCCCACATACACTGCGGCCCAGCTGGAATTCTTCCCCTTGCTGTAAGCCTTTGCAGGAGACGTTGTCGTTGAATTTCAACAGATGTAAAGAATTTCGCTTGCCGTGTGCCATTCCTGGTAATTACATGTAATATAACCAGGGGTTTTCATGATTCTTTGCAGCGCATTTTGCTGTTACAGGAGCTGTACAAGCACACACCTAACGTTAACTTCAAACTGGGCTAACCTTGCTAGTGTTTGAGGATTTTGTTGAATTCTAAGTATTCAGTGAATGGCGTCCGTTCTGTTGGGATTACCTCATGCAAATTCTAAACTCATTGCTGGAAACACATTTTGAGGACTGCTTACCTGTTCTGGGTTATCTTTGGGGAAAATAATTTGTTTACACACACCTGTTTCACTAGTGTTTACTGATTTTTTTTTTTTAACCTTCTAATTTCACAGATGATAAAAACAAACTATCCTGTTAGAACAGCTTTTGTCTGTGAAGAAAACTTAGTATAATTATAGAACTGTTAAAAGAACCCCACAACAAAATGGGATTTGTAAACAAGGGTTAATTATGTCGCATTCTACTGCTGCTTTAGAGGAATACTGATGATATAGGAGACATTCCCTGTGGATGGATTAAAACTCTAGTAGATTCTCTAGATCCTGTCTTTAATAAACTAGCAGAGAGCTAGAAAGAGACGGTGATCCAATAAAGGAAAATAAAACTTGGGTTTATGGGACAGAGGTCTGAAAGTACGGTGAGAGGCATTGTTCTTAATCCACCGAAGACTGAAAGGAGATTTTTCCTTAATTTCTTATTCACCAACCTCCCACGTTATGCTAAAAAGCAAAGGCATACTGTGTATCTGTAGATGGAAGGTTTTTGTGATGTTCCTTCTTGGACTGGAGAATAGGAAGTGAAAGAGCCCATAGGAAAGCTTTCAAGAGGAGTAGAGTTCACATAATGTGATAGGACAAAGAAAACTAAATTACTGGAATTAAAATATATTCTTACCCTTATTGCTAACCTGGTCAGCATTATCAGAACAGTACCTGGGTTCTTGTAGATATGAGGTATTCAGTTCCTAAGTGAGCTTTTCATAGAAGCAGGGAATTGCTAGGGGAGTGGGTAACTGTCTGATAACGTTTTTAAAGCCTTCCATAAAAATGGAGCAGGCAGAATAACCCAATTTGCTTAGTAGGCTGGAAGGAACTAATGAAATGTAAGGGAATTATGTAGAAAGCTTGGAACATCTTTCTGCTAACATGGTTGTTTTCCGTTATCTTTGACTTGCAGGTCCTTTTTTTTTATTATTATTCTTTTTGGGCATGGAGAACCTTAGCCTAAATGGTAGCAAGACCTGATGTCTCTTTGCAAATCCCTTGCAAACAGTCCCCTACAAAGGGCTTGATCTTCTGCGAGGTGTTCTCTTATGTTGGGGATACAGATCACAGGAAGGTGAAGGTTACTGTATGGTGATGAGAAGGCTTCAAGTCTGACAAACTGAAGTGGAAGAAACAACTCCTATTACTCCCTGTTTAAAACAACATAAGAGAATCATGTGTCTTTAAAAAAGTTAATTTAAAAATCCAAGCAAATGGGATTCTCCCTAAATGAGAAGCAGTATCATTGCAGTTAAAGGGTTTTGTTCATTCTTTAAAATACGTATAGTTACAAATATCAGTTTTCTTTAGAATGTGGATGTTAAAAACATACAAGATACCTTAAGAATGGTATCTCAGTATGTGTATATATATCCAAATAATTGCTGGGACACGTCTAGAAATCCTACAGTATCATCTGTAAAATCCTCTTTCCATTTTATATTCCTTCAGAATGGGCCTCATTCCTAGGGGAAAGTATGTGATAGGGACAAAACGTATGTAACTACAGCAGTAAATGTGAGATATATCTAGATAGATATAAAATTGATAGTTTATGCACAATAGCATTAAAAAATATATAGGTATGTTATAGGCTGTAATAAAAAGGCAATGATCTGAAACAACTTTTTTACACCTTATATTGCATTCACTTAGTCATATATACAGAAATTAAAGTGGGAAGGGAGGGAAAAAATCAAGTCCTGAGTTTGTGTAGTTTTCCAGACTTATGACATGCTGGATTTCATCAAATACTATTAGGCATAATCTTCTTATAGCTTGTTATGCCTTTCACCACTCAGTATTTCTGGTCAGTGTCTTCTAAAGAATAACCTTTCAGTTGGCTGGAAGCAATCATTGTTCTAATTAACGGGGCTGTGACTACAGCTGCTCAGTTCAATAGTTTATTCTGTATATGAAAAGTATTATTAGATAAATACTTTTGTATCAACTTTTTAATGAACCTACATATGCTTGGGTTTAATTTATCTTTTTCTGCCAATTTTTAAAAGGTTAGGAAAAGTTGTAGTAAGTAAAACTGCCAAGTGTTAGTATATTGTTTTATGCTCAGATGGCAACTCATGATTTTAAACTAGTTCAGTTTACCAAAAATCTTGATCTTAAGTCTTTCACTTCAGTTGCCCCACCACCACCACGCCCCATTGCTATGATTTCTAAGCAATTCATGTGCTTCAGTTCATTTATCCATAAAGCAAGAACTGTTTAGAATCAGCGAATGAGTAATGTAAACTACAGAGGTTTGCATGAACTGAGGTTTCCTGAGTGTGATGCTTGGTGACAGGGAGAGACTGATTCTCAGGCCTTAGCCCAAAACTAAGAACTGAAAACAACTACAAAGTAAAATCAACTAGGATTTTTTTTTTTTTCCTTCCCCCTCTGGAGTTTTACTTTAAACGTATTTTCTGCATCATCTGTCTCTTTGCAGATGGTGGTAGGTATGTCTGCAGCACGAAGGAAAAGCAATATACAATGTCAGTTGTGCCAATTAGAAAAAGATTGTGTGTGTGGGGGAATTTTAAAATGTCTGATTAGGTGATGCTGTTCAGTTATCTTCGTTTATCTTGTGTAATTCTTCTGAGTTAGTTTGTTCCTTGGGAATAGTTTATTTAACGTGTATTTGTTGTAGGAAAGAATGTTGTTCTCTCGAGACAGCTTTATTGTGTTAGGGGCCTGTAGCTAAATATATATGATGACCCCATTTGGTGCAGAACTTCACAAGATGCCTCTTGAGGGCAGGAGAGATGATTTTGATGAGATTACAAAGGAGGAGGCTCCCAGTTTCCCCCACTCTTGCCATAGTCCAGAGCACACTGGTTGAAAGATTACTCTCTGCAGGAAATACCAGTTTTCTGTCTTCATAATGGTTATGGTTTTAAATACAATAGGTTTCTCGTGATCCCTGTGGACAATTATAATGCACAGATGATGGTCAAATGCCTGCTGATAAGTACGGAATGATTTATCCATTCTGGTTACGAGTTCTGAGTGTGCTGGCATCTTTCACTACCTTTCAGCTTTATCATCTGGTGCTACTGGGTAGTGACTATCCAGCCCAGTTTCTGAGAAGCCCACCAGTCCACTGCTGTCCCATCACTGTTGCTGCCTTTAGAAGTCTTTTTAAGGATGGATGCTTTGGTTGCTGTGTTTCATAGTGTGGCTCTTAACTGGAACTGGGTTGCCTGCTCTGAACCTTATTTTTTTTTTTCCTCAGGTTACATATTTGGGCTGGTTTAGCACAGGTTAGGTCTGGAAAAAATAGCCTCTGTCAGGCCTTGCACAGGATGAGCTGTCATCCAGGGATGGCCATTCAACAGCAGGACTTGTTTTCTGGTGCAATCTTAGCCACCAAACAGAGTAGACTTCTGTCTCTCAGCGCTTGTCCCTTACTAATTGTCTTTATTCCAGCAGCAGCAAGGCCAGTGTAATTCCCATACGTGTGGGTAGGGGTTTTTTATGTTTTTGCTGGGCTTTTGCTTTTTTTCATACTTATGGCAGTACTCAAATATTGTAGTCTGAACGCATTTTCATACAGTTGAACCAGTTATTAATTGTAACAAAACACTTCTCTATAAGGGCCTATTGTTGCCCTTGAATTAAAATCCCCTCTCTTTCCCTGGGGGCTGCAAGGTACCAAGTACCTACTGAATATCATCAGCTGAAAATCTGTGATGAGCTACCTTCCATTAGCGAGGCAGAGCACTTTCTCTCTTACTGCTGGCCCAGTTGTTCCTCCCAGATAAACACTGGGAAGCTTGGCACTCAACTTCATGTTTTAGTTGGAGAGATTTAGTCAGAGCAAATGCAGACCAACAGTGCCTTTCATTTCTTTCTGTGTCAGAAGAACCAGAGAGGAGGGAGACAACATCTCAAAGTGCCCCTCCATTGGTAGGACAGACACCGGAGCGGTCGCTTCTGAGCACATTTGTTGTCTTTGCAACCTGAGGATCCTCCTCATCCCTGAGACCCTGCATATTCCCAGGGCAATTCTCCCTGCTGTGGCTGGAGGAAGAGTGTTGGGTTCCTTCATCCATATCAGCAATCAGTACTTGTAGTTGTTCCCTTTGTATTTATCAAAGCTGCATCCATTTCTTCTTGGGTCAAGAATCTCTTCCCTGTCTGTCCTTTCCTCCAGAGAGGAGGAAAGTTGCACTCATTTGATGGGAAGAGTGATGATCTGTGTGCTAACAGTTTGCTTTTATTTTAAGACCAAAGTATATTGCCTACTCTAAACTGATTTTTCTGTGGTCTCAGGAAAAAAATTCAACTGATATTAATTTTTCATGTTCTGTCAAACTGAAGCCTATATTAAGACAGCTCGTGCTGCTTGAAGTTACGTGTTCCACCGTGTAGCAGAGCAGTGCCTGTGGAAGCGGTCTACCTCGGATGGGGAGCCTTTTGTCTTTCGTGGAACATGCTGCCATTCTTCCATACCATTTTGTAACTTCAGTGCCTTTATGTTGTTCTTCATCTTGCTTTTTTCTTCAGTCACTTCTTGCTGCCTCGTTTTCTGCCATTGACTGTCACTCTTAGCTTACTCTTGAAGTGGGCTGGCACAGAGAGGGATTGGAGCAAGCAATTATAGTTCATTATTTCTTCTCTAAATCCCTATAATTCGGCTCAGAAGCCTCGTTTTGTTGAGTAGCAGGAACAGGGATTTCTTCTTGACAGATTTTTAGATTGCCTGAGCAGCACCGATTATCTGTCAAGATCAAACAGCCTGTTTAAGTGATACAGTGGGGTTTTTGTTCTTCTAACTCTTGAGCGTTAGAAAAACCTGAATGCCTCTGACCTGATGAGAGGTTATATCTCATAAGATTTCTTTTCATCATATGCGTAGTCTTCAGATCCATAATTTAATTGCTTTGCTTATTTTCTGACCAGATGGGTCTTACTGATAGTGTAGGAATACATATTTAATTTGCCTTCCATTTCTACAATATTGCACAGAAAGCAAAGTATCACAGTGTTATTTCCATTTCCTCCTCCATACAAACGCTTCATCAATGTTACATTTAAAATATTGGGTAATGGTATGGGACCAAAGCCTAAAGAAAAGTACCAGTTTGAGCAGAAACTTCTTCGAGAATTTTCATGTTGGTGAAGTCAGCTTGGTTTTAGAGCATAATCCAAGCAGAACATGCTCCAAGTGGTTAGTGGGAAGGAATACAACCTAAATAACTCAGAAGACTTTTTATTTAGTTTGGTTTTATGTTTTGTGACCTGTGCTCTGTGATGTTTTTTCATTCAGTTTTATGTTTATAAGGTATGCACCCTTTAATTTTTTGTCTCAGTGTCTGTGAAATCTCAAAATGAGCAATTTTAATCTCTTAACAGGACATGGAGCAGATGTGAAATGTGTTGATTGGCATCCAACAAAGGGATTAGTTGTATCAGGAAGTAAAGATAGCCAACAGCCCATCAAGTTCTGGGATCCAAAGACTGGCCAGAGCCTTGCCACACTGTAAGTTCTTGCCCACAGACTTTGATTTGCTTAAATATAAGATAAGTTCATAAAATAACTTTTTTTTTTTTATACCCTTAGCTTTTTGCCTTGTATCTTTTCAGCCGTACACAGTTGCTTCAAATATAAAGCTGTGTCAGGAAATCTAGAGGTTAGATGAAGTTGAGTCTATACTTGGAAAATTGTGATTTTAATATTCCTTATTAAAATTTACTTTGTCCTTCTCTGTAGACCTTCTAGTCATGCGGTTTTATTTTGGAAAACAGCATTGAGATATGGAAACACAAGTGAAAAGTTTCATGTGGCTCATGAAAAATTTCTAATGTCTCAGTAGAAGTGTGCACGATGTCTGAATGCTGTCTCAGTGAGCACTGCCAGTTATCACAGAATCATAGCACAGTTTGGGTTGGAAGGAACTTGAAAGATCATCCAGTTCCAACCCCCCTGCCCTGGGCAGGGACACCTCCCACCACACCAGGTTGCTCCAAGCCCCATCCAGCCTGGCCTTGAACCCCTCCAGGGATGGGGCAGCCACAGCTTCTCTGGGCAACCTGGGCCAGGGTCTCATCGTTCTCACAGTGAAATTTTTTTCCCTGATATCTAATCTAAATCTGCCCTCTTTCAGTTTGAAGCTGTTACCCCTCATCCTATCACTACATACCCTTGTATTAAAAGTCCCTCTCCAGCTTTCTTGTAGGCCCCCTTTAGGTATTGGAAGGGGCTCTAAGGTCTCCCTAGAACCTTCTCCAGGCTGAACAACCCCAGCTCTCTCAGCCTGTCCTCATAGGAGAGGTGCTCCAGCCCTCTTATCATCTTCATGGCCTTCTTCTGGACCCTCTCCAACAGGTCCATCTCCTGCCTGTGCTGGGAGCTCCAGAACTGGACACAGTACTGTAGGTGAGGTCTCACCAGAGGAAGGTAGAGGGGTAGAATCACCTCCCTCATCCTGCTGGTCACACTTCTGATGCCACTCAGGATATAATTGGCTTTCTGGGCTGCCAGCGCACATTGCTGACTCATGTTGAGTTTCTCATCAACCAAGGTCCCCAAATCCTTCTTCTCAGGGCTGCTCTCAATCCATTCTCCTCTCTGAAGTACAAAAGAGCAGGATTAAGGCATAGGGGCTTTGCACAGAAAGCCATGGTGTTCTAGTTTAGTAGCCGTGCTTTGATATTGACCTGAACATTTGGGACTGCTGGATTATCTCGTTTTCATTTCTGTCTGAGAAATCAGTATGTGGGCAAACTGCTTGTCTTTCTTTGCTTGCAGACATGCTCATAAAAACACAGTGATGGAGGTGAAACTGAATCTGAATGGCAACTGGCTGCTAACAGCTTCCCGTGACCACCTCTGTAAGCTCTTTGACATTCGTAATCTGAAAGAAGAACTGCAGGTCTTCAGGGGTCATAAGAAGGAGGCCACAGGTCAGGATTTGTTACGTTGTGTGGATTTTAATTAAGAAGTTTGGATTAAAAATTAAGATGTTTTCGAGATCCTGATTTCCCTTCATTAGAAATGCTGCCCTTTCTGATTGTAACGTCCTTGGTGTTTCAGCTGTGGCCTGGCATCCCGTTCACGAAGGGCTGTTCGCCAGTGGAGGATCTGATGGCTCTTTGTTGTTCTGGCACGTTGGGTATGTGGCCTTTGCATCAGCACGTTGGAAAGATGTTGGTCAGACATACAAGCTGTTAAACATAAAATATTCTTTTCACCTTTGAATCTGTATTTAACATGTGCGTTTATGGTGTAGTTTTTTCTCTATATCTGGGGAAGTTTGCGAAGAAGCTGAATTTATAAGTAAGTTTTCCTGTGGAGGTATATTTTTAAGGATACAGTTGCTTGCACAGCAAATTGTCTCTTGTTGGGAGAGTGATAAATGGTTGAAACTCCTAGCTTCTTAGAGCTTGTTCTGAGATTAATGCATTATTTTGTTTCTTAATGTGCAGTTAAAAATCCCTGTGTTACTGAATTCCCTACTAAGAACAACTAGGAATTATCAGTTCACCCAGCATAAAAATAACAGAGGGTTAAGTTTAGCAAAATGTGGCATAGAGGTAGAGGAGCAGCTGAATAGCAAAACTTTTGTGTTGTATCTGTAGCAGATATTCACCTGTGTGATGATTGAATCTTTATTTTAATATTTTTTTTTAATGCATCAGGGTTGAGAAGGAGGTTGGTGGAATGGAAATGGCCCATGAAGGAATGATCTGGAGTCTGGCGTGGCATCCCCTTGGACACATTCTCTGTTCAGGCTCAAACGATCACACCAGGTATTTTCAAGTATTTAAAGAAAAAAAATAAATAAGGGAATGTATGTGCATTTAGAGACTAGAAAGGGGCTTGGTATCAGTGAACAAAGAATAGATTAGCATGATTCTAATACACAGCAAAGCAGAGAGACGAAATTACCTAAAGGGGAAAGCACTGACATTTTAACTTAAAAGGCAGAGTCCCACCTCTTGTGCTTCATCTAAGGAAGCTTTAAAAAAATAGTAGGATTTTGGTTTCGAGTGAGCTTTCAAATCTAAAGAATTTTTTTAAGAATAATTGCTGTAGTTTCTTACTGAAGAAATAGTCTTATCTCCGCAGCAATTTTTCTCCCATTGTCTGCTGGTCATGTCTGTCTTCTCACATTGCTGACGTGTTTGGAGGCAAATAGTTTGTGCTTTTAAGCTGAACAGGCACTAAACATGGAGCACTAAATGAAGATGTTTTTTGTGGGTGCATACATTGACAAGTTTAGTTGTATGTAAAGAATATATTCGAATTGAGTGAGTTGTTCTGGGGAATGGAGTAGAACTGTAGCTGTCCAGGATCTGATGTTGATGCCTGGTACTTGTATCCCTTACACTTTGAAGCGTCTTCTGAATAATACATTGAACTGTAGAATGCAATATGGTAATTATTGGGTTATTATTTTTGGTTTAAACCTCACACTTAATGTTCAATTCTAGCACTGAATTTGATTTAGTAAGGGTAGAATCCTTGTACAACCAAGATAGCACGCTAAAAATTAAAGAACTGTTTAAATTAAAAAGTAGTAATGCTCTCAACCCTTATTGAGATCATGTATTTTCCTTTTGACAGCAAGTTTTGGACTAGAAATCGGCCCGGAGATAAAATGAGAGATCGTTACAACTTGAATCTGCTGCCTGGGATGTCAGAGGATGGTGTGGAATATGGTACGGCCATTTCCATAGTAGGGAAGGAAGAGAGTTGGGGTCAGGAACAGGCTTAGGTCGGTAGCTGACACTAAAGTGCAGCTTCTGGGAGAGATGATGAAACATGATAGCATTATTTATGTATTATAGCATTGGTGACTGTCCTAGACAAAGGTATTTTTTTAACGAGGATGATTTTACTGTCAGCGATCTCCATTCCAACAAGTTTTCTCTTTTTTTTTCCACAGCTCCAGGAGGTAAGACCTGGTCTGTCAGTCACAGGAAGGAGGTTTGGTTCTCCATCTGGCAATATCTCCCGTTTACTTTTCTTTCTAAAAACTGCATGTGACTTCAAGTCTTCCCACAGTCCTGCACTACAGCAGGAAAATCTTTCAAATTATTGAACTTGGCCAAAATCTTAAAACTTTACCCCCTTCTTGAGCATTTATCTCAGTAGTTTTAGGCTGCCCGGGGTTGTCCAGCTCTATGGGATGTCTCTGCAACCTTTTAATTTCTGGGGTTGCATCTGTTTCTTCAGATTTTTTTATTTGCTCTTCTGTGTTTGGGGATGTTAATTAAAAAGTAGCACTTAAAGTGGATTAAAGTTTTAAAATATATGGATTTGGTGTAAGAAAAATGGGAATGGGTGCGGATTATTTCCTTTTCTGAGCTTCTACCCTAATGTAATTTTCCTGAAAGGGCACAGTTTCTGACCTTTTGGGGTATATTTATGAATCTGAATGTCTGATTCTGTTAATATCCTGTAGTTCAAATATGGAATTAGAACGTGATCCACCAGTTATGAAATAGGTAATGATACCAATGATAAAAGCATGTGTGAAGGGGATAAAATGATAATGTGAAGAAAAATGTTCCAGGTGCACCTATTTATTGTTTTTTCTCTAGATGATCTGGAACCCAACAGCCTGGCAGTCATTCCTGGAATGGGAATACCTGAACAGTTGAAAATAGCCATGGAGCAAGAGCAGATGGGTAAGGAGTAGCTATGGGCAAGCACTTTCCTGAGCCATCCGGATACTGTGTGACTTCTGTTTGTGTATTTTGGTAGCTCAGATGCTTTTCTCTAAAGTTCTGTATTGTGTGTATTTCCCATGTAACGAAGGAAGAGTTGAAAACCTCTTGGTCTCTTCTGCTAAATGAGCTGCAAAGAGAGTAACAGGATTTCTCTGTGAACCTGCATTGCTCTGACTGTTTGTCTCCCTGCTGCTACAGGGAAAGATGAGTCCAACGATATTGAAATGAGAATCCCAGGACTGGATTGGGGGATGGAGGAAGTAATGCAAAAGGACCAAAAGAAGGTGCCGCAGAAAAAAGTGCCCTATGCAAAACCAATACCGGCACAGTTTCAGCAGGTGAGTACCTGATACACAGCCAGCAGGAGAACAGCTTGTTATTTTCCCAACTTCCAAAAGTGTGCGGCTGTTTGAAACGTTCTGGAATTCCAGTATCAACTATCAACACCCAGTGCAAAATAATTTACCACAGTGGTTAGTTTATTTACTCTTTAAACATAGAATATTTGGTTAAATCCTGTATATCTTGTATCTGTACCTGGAAAATAGGATGTTAAAAGATACAGAAATTTTACTCAGCATTGTTTTTAGCTTCTGAATATCCACACTACACAGAGTTTCAGTGTACCTTTTCCCAGAGCAGCAATATATTGCATACATATCGTTCCACAGAATTCTATTTGTGTGTGCTGTTCTTTGTAGGCGTGGATGCAGAATAAAGTTCCTTTGCCTCCCCCACCCGAGCCACTGAATGACAGAAAGGAAGATATTAAGCTGGAGGAGAAAAAGAAGACGCAGGCGGAGATTGAACAGGAAATGGCAGCACTTCAGTACACAAACCCACAACTCTTGGAGGTATGTATGTGGAGACAGTTATTAGCTCATTTGTTTTGGTGCTCTAGGGGGATGTATTTCACCCTTGACATTAAAATGTGTAGCTTGCTGTTGTAGTATTGTTTTCTCCTTTTTTCAAAAAAACCTCCAGCTAATTGAACAGGATATTGATCTTAATGCATGAAGCTATGAAACCTCCAGTGAGGCCCCCACATTTCAGTTTATTAGTTACGATCTATGGATCTCTTTAGTTGTCTTTCTGTTAACTGGGGGAAAAGCACTGAATCTTTTTAAACTCTTGATAATTAAGATGATTGCTTCTGATATCCAGTTGTTGCATATACTTCTGTGCTTACTTGATTTTCTGGGTCTTCTTTTCCTTTCAAACAGCAATTGAAGATTGAGAGACTTGCACAAAAGCAAGCTGAGCAAGTACAACCGCCGCCTCCAGGAGGCTCACTTCATGGACCCCAGCCTTTTCCAGGGCAAGGCCCAATGTCACAGATGCCTCAAGGATTCCAGCAGCCCCTTCCACCTCAGCAGATGCCAATGAATATGCCTCAGATGGGACCTCCTGGTCCACAAGGACAGTTCAGACCTCCGGGATCTCAAGGACAAATGGGACCTCAAGGTCCTCCATTACACCAAGGAGGTGCAGGTCCACAAGGATTCATGGGACCACAAGGACCTCCAGGCCCCCAAGGGCCTCCACAAGGAATGCCACGGCCTCAGGATTTACATGGACATCAAGGAATGCAGAGACATCCTGGTCCTCATGGGCCAATGGGGCCTCCAGGTCCACAGGGTAATGCTGGTCCACAAGGCCACTTAGGACCACAGGGTCTACCTGGGTCTCAGACTCACTTAGGACCGCAGGGTCCACCTGGCCCGCAAGGTCATATGGGTCCTCAAGGTCCCCCTGGTGGTCAAGGAATGCAAGGACCACCTGGTCCCCGAGGAATGCAAGGACCTCTTCCTCACGGCATGCAAGGAGCTCCAGGATCTCAAGGAATGCAAGGCCCCATATCTCAAGGGCCTTTGATGGGACTTAATCCAAGAGGGATGCAGGGTCCACCAGGACCCAGAGATAACCAGGGACCTTCACAAGGGATGATGATGGGTCATCCACAAGAAATGAGAGGTCCTCATATGCAAAGTGGTTTACTAGGACATGGTCCCCAGGAGATGAGGGGCCTACAGGGACCCCCGCCTCAAGGTACAATGTTAGGACCGCCTCAAGAATTGCGTGGGCCACCAGGTCCACAAGGCCAGCAGGGACCTCCACAAGGCTCTTTGGTGGGGCCTCAAGGAAACATGCAAGGACCTCAGGGACAACCGAACCCTTCCAGGGGGCCACACCCTTCCCAGGGCCCTCTGCCTTTCCAGCAGCAGAAAACGCCTCTGTTGGGTGATGGGCCTCGTCCCCCGTTTAATCAGGTATGTGTCGGTCTCTATAATGAGAAGAATGTTAGGAGCATAGGAATGAGAACTTCACACAGTAGAAATGCAAAACAAGAGCTGAGGGGTTGGAGCCTGGGTGTGCTTGCAGGACTGAGGCCTTGGGAAAGCTTAAATTATAAGGAAAAGAGTCAGTAGTAGAGTAGTTTGGAAACAGCAGAGGTTATGTTAGAAAAGGGATTGTTGGAAATACTGGTGTAGAAATCAGTCTGCTATGAAAATATGTAACCTTAAGAGAAACTCCAGGTGTTTTTAATTTAAAGACACTGAACTGTCTGAAATGGAGGTTTTCCTGGGAAGCAGATAAACACTAATAAAAGTTGAATTTAAGCAAGCTGAACATAGGAAAACTCATATGTATTAATGAAAGCCCAGGTACTGCCAACTCTCAGTTGTCCCAAAGTAGTTAATCTGAAATACAGGATGAATTTACCACGGATGCTGACACACCTGGAACAGCTTAGGTCTGGTTGAATTTACCAGTTTGAACCAAGCACACAGGAACGGAGCTCTCCTGCTTCCTCCCTTGGTACAGAAATCCTTTAGCTGCTTTTGTACTTTCTGGAGCAGGAGTGAGGAGGTTGGCATTGAACACCATTAACTCATTAGTGTGCCACTCGCTGAGAAGCACAAGAGGGAGCAGAGGCATCAGATGGGCTTGTGCGGGACCAGCCCAGGATGAGCACTGAGCTGGGACTGCTGAGCGTGGCCTGGGTGTGTGTGGACCACACAGCTCCAGGAGGGTTCACCAGCTCAGCAATACATTTGTGCTTAGCTGAGCTCATAGACACACCAATTAATTCGGCAGGAATCAAGTCTTGAGTTTGATGAAGTGTGGTTCAGTACCAGGTGCAACCAGCTCTGCCCTCTTCAGCATTTCATCCCACCTTCTGATCTAGGGCAGACAGCGCAGAGCTCGCTCTGTTTGTTAGCTCTCTCAGGTTCCTCATTTTGTGGCACTAAATCTGCACTTACAATTTCTCTTGATTGTCTCCCGCTTCGAGGTGAATTTTGAAGAGGACGTTTGGAAAAAAATTCTACTTACTCAATTTTTAAAAATGTGTGGGTTTTTTTAAAAACAGAATGAACTCAATAGTTTTCTAGTTAAAGCTTTAGATGGGTATGGCCCTTTGTGTGTAGTCCAGCACCAGGCACAGTGAGTGAGTGATGACATGCTGAAACAACTAATTCCGTTTTGGGTTGAGGCAGAGTACTCTACAAATGGTGATGTTATTTGAATATTTTTCTCCTTACAAATCAGCAATAATTCTCCTTAGAAGTCTGTTAATGGGACACTGTTGCTGAGACTTCAAAAGCATCGAAGTTAAGCAAACAAGAGCTGGTTCTGTGACTGTGGAACTTCAACCAGCATCCTGTAGTTCACTGCTCTCCCAGGGAGACTGTTCTGCTTTGAGAATAATTCCCAGGCTTGTGTGTGTTTTACATACCTGTTCCAGGGTCTCACCACCCTCACAGCAAAGAAATTCTTCCTAATATCTAATCTAAATCTCCCCTCTTCCAATTTAAAACCCTCACCCCTTGTCCTGTCACTCCACTCCCTGACAAAGAGTCCCTCTCCAGCTCTCCTGGAGCTCCCTTCAGATCCTGAAGGCTGCTCACAGGTCTCCCCGGAGCCTTCTCTTGTCCAGGCTGAACAGCCCACGTGTGCAGGGCTGTCCTTGCCTGACCCTGTTGTTAACACTGCTCAGAATTCCCAAAGTTGCTTTTGCCAGGTGGCTGGTTGTTTTCAGTGAATCCTGCTATTCTGAGGTCTTCTACGGGTATTAAAAAAAAGAGACAAAGCCACCGTATTTTTGACCACTTCTTCCTTGTGCAGCTTTATGTATGGCAATGTCTTTTATAAATGAACAGATTTTAAAATTTATAATATCATTTTTTGCCTCAGTTTGCTTCTTTGTAATGTGAATATAATAATAGTTCCTATTTTAAAAGCCCCTATCTGTGGGGTTTTTAAAACAATAGGTGTTAGCTTAGTTTTTTGCTCTGAATTTAACCTTTATCTTATGTAAACTTGTACAAATCCCTTGCCTTCCGTTTCTATAACAGGAGGGTATGAATATCTGTCTGCTTTGTCAAGGGCTTGTGACATTAAGACTGATCTATACGTGTCTGGAAAGGTCAACAACCTCCATGGAAGACACGGCTGTTACCTGCACCTGCTCTGCTTTCTGCAGAGCGTGTGGGCGAGATGTTCCTCTCTTCCTGAGCATGAAATCTGCTGTCGTCCGCAAACATGCATGGGAGAGGAGAGAACTGCTCATGAGAAGGAAATTGCCCCAGATGTGATTGTCAGAATCATATTCTGGAGATAGGCGTGTTGATATTAAAATGAGGATGGATAAATGGAATATTCTCAAGTCAGCATCAGTACTTGGAGCACTTTTGCTGTTGATAATTGAGATTTGATCATCTCGCTTTCCGTTTAGACGGATGTGCCAAATTTCACCTCATTTACTGGTTGAGTGAGGTATAAGTACTTCAGGCCAAGTCTCTTGTCCACGTAGAGACAAACTTTAGGAGCTTGTGCAGTATTTTAGAAGAAATGCAAACTTTTCTTATGTGTGAATACAAGGAATTCTTTAGGCAATCAATGCCTACTTTTAATTAATACAGATAACTGTGATAAAATCACAGAATTGTCAAGGTTGGAAGGGACCTTTAAGATCGTCAAGGCCAACCATCAACCTAACTCTGATAAAAACCATCACTAAACCATGTGTCTGAGCACTGTGTCAACTCGTCTTTTAAATACCTCCAGGGATGATGCCTCAACCGCTTCCCTGGGCAGCCCATTCCAAGGCTTAATAACCTTTTCCATATTAAGTTTTCCTAATATCCAATCTGAATCTCCCCTGGCACAACTTGAGGCCATTTCCTCTTGTCCCATCGCCTGTGACAAGAGACCAACCTCCCCTGGATACACCCTCCTTTTAGGGAGGTCTCCCCTTAGGCTCCTTTTCTCCAGGCTGAACACCCCCAGCTCCCTCAGCCTCTCCTCATAAAACTTATTCCTCAGGTGCCTCACCAGCTCTGTTGCCCTTCTTTGGAAGGTGCTCCAGCACCTCCATATCTTTCTTTCTTGTACTGAGGGGCCCAAAACTGGACACAGCATTCCAGGTGGACCTCACCAGTGCCCAGGACAGAGACAATCACCTCCCAAGCCCTACTTCTACTGTTCCTAATACAGACCAGGATGCTGGTGGCTTTCTTGGCCACCTGGGCACACTGCTGGCTCATGTTCAACCCACAGTTGACCAACACTCCCAGGTCCTTTCCTGGCAGCTCCAGCCCCCCTGCCCCAGGCCTGTAGCGCTGCAGGGAGTTGGTGTGACCCAAGGGCAGGACCCACCATTTGCATATACAGGGCAGATACACCAGTAACAGGGACCGGTTGTGTTCTGCCACACCAGTTTACCTGCCTACAGGTTCTGTGTCTCCCCCTGAGCTGTTAGTATTTGGGTTTTGGTTTCCAGCCCAGTTTGGGGCCCAGAATGTGTTTTGAAATGAGAGGCACATGACAACACAGTGTTAGGGTTTGTCTTCCCATCTTCTCAAAGCGTGATTTGTTTGGAATCAAGGTTTCTGCTGAGTGCTCAGGAAACTGCTTTAGTGAGGGCTAAAAACTGCTGCTTGGGTTGAGCAGTGGTGGCATAAATCGAAGAAGTTCATTAAACTTACTGTAAGTAAGTGTATGCTAAATATATGAGAAATTATGGAACTCCAGCAAGGTTTTGGTCAGGAATGGCAGAAGGACCAAACCTCTATTGCCTTTTTGTTTGTTTGTTTTTTTTTTTTTTTCCTTCTTTTTCTGAGTCCTTATTAAATAGCTTGACACTAACGTGAATGTTTGTAGTGTATATTTGTGTGCTTTTTCATGTTTATCACCTATATGGCAGTTCAGTATAGATGTTTAATTTCAAATCACTATTTCAAGAAACGATGGGGAAAATATACAAATGAACTTATTGCTTCTCTGCAACCAGAGAAAGCAAACAAACAAGAAAGAAAGGGTAGTGTTTCTGAAAAATAACTGTAGAGCATGAAAATTATTGAACTGTGATTCACAGAGAGTTTAAGCAACGTAAACCTGAGTACAGTGACGGTGGTGGAGCACAGGGGGTTTAAGTATTAACAAACTACCTGCAGTCTGGAGAGGTTTTTACAAGCCAGTATGAAGGCCAAGTCTAAATCTTACATATTGGACATGTCTAGAAAAAAATATTACATTTTTAGTGTTTTCTAGTGTGGGGTTTGGGGGGGATATTTTTTTTTCTTTACAGTGTCAACATAAAAACCTTTTATATAGAAATCTTGCAAGTTTCAGCTTGGTCTTGTTCACAGTGATACGTTTTTATTGCTGGTACTTATTGTGATGGTGTGAATTATGTACGTGCCCCGTTCAGTTCCAGTCAAGTGCAAACCCCAAAATGATGACTTTTTGTCTGGCTGTTCCTGTTTAAAGGCAGAATCACACAGTTCAACCCCATGGTTTCCCAACCAACATTACAATGGTGGGGCCAGCGTAAATGTGGCACCTGTAGAAATCTTTCATGGGTCTGTGACTGTGGCTGAAGTTAAAGAATATTATTTTATCCTTTAAAATTCCCAACAAAGAGAGAAAATAACAACAGACTTATATATACTTTATTTTTTCTTTGGGATCATGTTATTTTCACAAACCTCTGCCCGCTCTACTGTTTCTGCTTGAGAAAAGCCAGGTGACTGCAGCTGCTGCCATGAGCCCTGTCGTTGCTTTGTAACCCATCAGCAACTTGTCTCTGTGCTCGGCCAAGCGTTAATACTTTCTTTTGATCCTAGAATTAGAGTTAAGAAAAACAAACTTTGCCAGCATGTTAAAAATGAAACTCATGTATTTCTGTGTTAACACTTTACAAAGGATTGTAAGAAAGGTTCTCCTATGGTCCTGTTACGGAATCGTAGAATCACAGAATCATAAGAATGGTCAGAGTTGGAAGGGACCTTAAAGATCATCCAGTTCCACCCCCTCTGCCCTGGGCAGGGACACCTCCCATCAGACCAGGTTGATCCAAGCCCCATCCAGCCTGGCCTTGAATCCCTCCAGGGATGGAGCAGCCACAGGTTCTCTGGGCAACCTGTTCAGTGCCTCACCACCCTCACAGCAAGGAATTTCCTCCTAATATCTAATCTAAATCCCACCTCTTCCAATTTAAAACCCTTACCTCTTGGCCTGTCACTACTCTTCCTGACAAAGAGTCCCTCTCCAAAATTGTCCTTCCTGTCCCGACATTCTCAATATTTGTTCATCATTTCACTGTTTCTTTTTGTTCATCGCCAAAAGAAGCATTTGGTCTATGCAGCTCTTTAATTGCATTTAAATCAGTACCTGGCATTCTTCAAACAAATAGACACAGTGTCCTCATCTCCTCTAACAGGCAGCTGGAATATGAGCTTTATCAGCTTTGGTTGTTACGGGTAAAACATCAGCCCTTGAAATGCCAAGTTTTGTGTGAAATTTTGTGTTTCTCAGGCAGTGACTAGAAAGCGTTACTGATGTGAATGTGTGCAAAGGAGGCTAAAACCGTTGGAAAATCAGCTCTTTCTATTGTAAGGCCTGTGAAGATGCATGTAAAGACATTTTCTTCATGTAAAGAAAATTGTTCTGCCCCTTCACAAAATACTCCCACGTGGCAATTCATGTGGCTTTTCTCATGATGTGCTCGCAGGACGGACAGAACCCGGGTCCCCCACCGCTGATACCAGGACTGGGGCAGCAGGGAGGACAAGGGCGTCTTGGCCCTCACAACCAAGGACCTGGTCTTAATAAAGGTAATGATTTACTTTGTTCTTCTGGGAGTAGTTGTCCTAAAAGAGGCTGTTCCAACCCTCTAGGCAGAAAAGGCTACAGCAGTGCACAGGACCTTGGCTGAATGGGAAGCTTCCGTAGGCTTGGGCTTGAACAGAGAGGAAAAATTTCCCCCCCCAAATTATTTAATGGGAAATGTATGGTGTATGCTTTATTGAACTGTACAAATTAGAGCATCCTAGAGCGTTTTTAGAAACCATTACAGAAATCTGCTATGATTTTTTCCCTCAAGGTGACTCCCGTGGTCCACCAAACCATCACATGGGCCCTCTCTCAGATAGAAGGCACGACCAGAACAGTGGTGGTCCTGATCATGGGCCTGAAAGAGGGTTGTTTCGAGGTGGCCAGGAGTGGGGTGATGGTAGAGACAGCAGGGGCATGCCAGATAGACGAGGACCTCACCCAGATTTCCATGATGACTTTGATCGACCAGATGACTTCCGTGACGACTTCCATCCAGATAAGAGATTTGGCCATCGATTACGGGAATTTGAGGGGAGAGGAGGCCCACCGTTGCAAGACGAAAAATGGAGACGAGGTGGACCTGGGCCTCCCTTTCCTCCTGATCACAGGGAATTTGAAGGAGGGGGTTCAAACCGTGGGCCTCCTGGTGCTTGGGAAGGACGGAGACCTTCAGATGATAGATATCCACGGGATCCTGAGGAAGCACGGTTCCGAGGAAGACGAGATGAGAGGTAAGAATCAATCTACTCAGCTTTTTTTGGGTTAAAGGGTAAATGGAGGGAACTCTTCTTCTTTTTTTTTTTTTTTTCCTGGTTTCCTTTTCATTAAGGAGTCTATCTGTTTCAGATTTATAAACTGGAAACCAATAAGGAAATGAAAACTCTAATATACCTGAGTATAGAGTCCATAAAAATCATTCAGTTATAGAAGAAAACTTGAAAAATGGTCATTGTACACAGCAGCTTCCGAGTCTTTAAACAGTAAGTAAAGAGAAGGGAGGAAATTTGTAGAGAAGATCCAGTGACACAGGATGAAGATTTCAGACCGTTTTGATGAAAATTGAGAGGAGACTTGAAGGTTAAAGTGACAAACTTTTGAACACTAGAAGTGGATTTTGAGACTTTGTCTCCAGTCACAAACTACAGCATGACTGTAGAGACTGTAGAATAAGCTGTAATATACCGGTGAGGAGCAGGAACAGTCATCCTACTATCAAATATAAGGGGCAGAGCTACAGCGTCTCGTGGACTGTTGAGACTATTTTCTCATGGGTTTTGCTTGTAGAAATTTGATTTCTCTTTCTGACTTATTTCTTAATGCCAAGCAAAGAACTCAAAAAAAAAAAAAATATCTAATTGACAGCAATGTCCTTGGCATTGCTCACAATTTCCAAATAAATCACGAAGGGTTGAATTTGCTTCTAGTTACTGATGTAAATGTGGAGGAATGACACTAAGTCAGCAAGATGACCTGCCATTGAAATCGCTGCAGATTTATGCTGGTTTAACTGAGTTAAATTTGGCCTCCAAGGTCTAAGCCTCTCACTGACCACCGACTCTATATGTGTAAGAACGTGTACTTGTACAAATATATTGTGGTCTCCACATAATGTGAATTTTGTGTGTTTTAGTTGCCTTTATAATCATTTTCTTACATTCCTTTTACTTTGCATCTATACAGCTCTTCTTTTAGCTATTTTCTACCTAGCTCTGTAAAGATGTACCTTCCTTTTGTGTGAAGAGTATGAAAAGAAATGAACTAAAAGCAGGTAACAATTAAAGCCATTTTAAAAAAGTAAAAATAGAGAGAATCCAAGCTGGATGGTCTGCATTATCAAATTCTAAAAGCCACAGCAGACACCGCTTTCAGAAGCTCTGTAGAGTCTCAAATCTTACTTTGGAAATGCTTAGGGACTGAAAAATATTTTATTATGATCCTGATTTTTAAAAAGGCTTCAGGAAGAGAGTCCAAGAATCTTGTGACCTGTAAATCTGACTTCTGAACTAAGAGGAGCCTGTTTGTCAGAGTACAAGTGTTTGTGCAGAGGGTTTGGTTTAAAAGGAATTGGCACAGGGTTATAAATGGCTGTTTGTGCTTGCAAGCTGCATGAATTCCTGTGACTGAGGGTGAATTAGGTGCCATTTACTGCAGATGCTGAGGTGCGCTCCAGAATCCCACCCCACTGGTGTAGCTGGCTTGGTTTGGAACTTAGATTGTAACCGGTTTGATCAAACATGAGAGGGGAAGTGTGTACACGTGTGTTTCTCTCTGATTTCCCATCCTTTTCATCCCTGTCCTGTTCTTACTCTACCTGTGCGTACCGACACGATGCTTCTACCGCAGAGACCTGCCTCTTCCTGCCTGCTAAGTCTGCACAGTGTGTAGTTGTGTACGTTAAAGGTCCTAGGCCTGGAGGAAGAAGATGTGAGAGCAGTCAAGCAGGAGCCCAGCCCTATGCCAGGCAGGGTTTGACGTTGAACTGGTATGGAAAAGTGGAAAAGGAGATACGTTGAGACGAGAGTAGGAGCTCGTGGCTCTTGTCAGGCGTAGGTACGGTAGATTTGCAAAACTAAACCCTGTCCGTAAGGTTGCCCAGAAACAAAAGGCAAAGCCCTGTTCCCGCCAGCCCTAGGCCCTCGGTGTTGCCAGTCCTGGTGATTTAGGAGCTAAGCAGAATTCCCACCGTGTCAGTATTAAACTGGGAGGCCCTCTAAAGAACACCAGGGGGGACTGTGCTGTTTCCAGGCTAAACGGTATTTGCCGTGTGGTTACTGGAACCATTCGTACCTGAAACTCTCTCCAGTTTGTTTTTTTCCCAAACCTCCCAGGTGAATGTGAAATGGTTCACTGTCCCTGCACAGCACTCCCTCCGCCCGCTGCCGCGCCTGGGCAGGCACAGCAGCCTCCTCTCTCTGTATCGTGTGTTTTCTGGGAGGTGGAGACAGACCTATTGTTTTTAATGAAACAAAATGTAAAAGTTTAAAAAAAAAATAATAATATTGTATTGTGTTATGACTACTGTTAAAATATTTAAATTTGTAATTAAAAAAGGTTAATGTTGTTAAAATTCTAAATAAAAGTATCTAAAGTTTTGCTTGTAATAGGATGCGCTGTGTCGTTAATGAGCTGGGGAAGGGGGTTGTTGCACCAAGCCGACACCACCCGAGGATTACGGTGGTTCCTGGGACGAGAGGGGAGGTGTGGGGGGTGTGTGTGTCAGTGTGAACGGGGACAGTGCTCCCTGTTACCTGTGCCATCACTGAGGGGGGCAGGAGCAGTGTGGGGTGGCACTTGTGAGGGCTCCCACCCCACTGTGCCTGCACCACCTAAACCTCTGGCCTGTGCTCGCAGGGAAACTGGGCTGTAAAGGGAAACAATCCCAACACCCGCACTGTGGGAGCTGCAGTCATACACAGAAACACCTTGGCGCTTCTACAAGCACTCCAAGTGTTTAAACTGCTGATGTAAACCAAACCAAACTCCCAGTACTGGTGCAGCTGTCTGTGGGCTTACCTGGAACGGCACTGGGGGTGTTCATTAAGAACCATTCTTCTCCCTGGAGAGCCCTGGCAGAACCCCGGGGTGTGACACTGGAGGGGCTGTACTCATTTCACATGAGACGCAGAACCCAATCCTACCAAATTACTGACGGTGTCGTGGGAGTTACTAGGAGGAAATTATCACCTTTAGCGTCCTGACTATGTTTTGCCAAACAAAAATCTTTCACTATTGCAGTGGGATCAACTGTTGTTGAGGTTGTGGAGCGGCCGCTGGCCCCACCGTTCAGCAGCTGTCCCTGCGGAGCCAAGTGTGGTCTAAACTCATTGGCTAAAATTGTGAACTTGGAAGAATGGAACAAAAGAAATGAGACATTTTCTCCCAAAGGCATCCCAAATTAAAGGAATGAGATGCTGGAATGTTTTCTTACAGCCATGACTCTCACTGCTTGTATTATTCCTGTTTATCACTGAAATGGAAAGGAAAAAAAGAGGGGAAAGTAAGACCCACCACAATTGAGGGCAATTCACTTACGCTTTTCCTTACCTTAAACCTGTCACCGCTCACTGTTGGGGTTCCCCCCACCTTTTCATTAAATGGACGCAGTGTATTTGACAATCTCTTTCTTGTATGAAAAACCAACACAAATCAACATAAGGAAATATGAGAGAAAACTATAAAAATGAATGACTGAAGTGCTCAAAGGCAGAAAATGGGCACTTTTCCACCTACAAATCCTATCCTCGTAACTGTATGTGCTATAGTATTAAGTAAAACAGTTCATAAATGAGTTGATGATTAAACTGAAGCTGATTGGAGTTTATCGATCTTAACTCTGCCTAAAAACCACATTTGTACCATGTTCTTTCTCGTAGCTTCAGAAGAGGAGGACCCTCGAGACACGAGGGCCGGGGACCCAGGGGCAGAGATGGTTTTCCTGGCCCTGAAGATTTTGGGCCAGATGACGCTTTTGACTCTCCAGATGAAAACTCAAGAGGAAGGGACCATGGTGTTCGGGGGCGAGGTCGTGGTGCTCTGAGAGGTGAGGGAAACGTTCTTCCATGCTGAAATGCAAGGATAAGGAAGCAAAGACATTTCTTGGGCAAATGAGAGTGTTTTTGTGAATATAATGTCTCTTCTCACTCCTGTCTCCTGCATCTCTTACTGCTCAGGAGGCCGGAAGGGTTTACTTCCTACTCCAGATGAATTTCCACGCTTTGAAGGAGGGCGGAAACCAGAATCCTGGGATGGAAACAGAGAACCAGGTAAAAAACGTGATGAGGTTTGGTTTAGATAATAGATTAGACTTCTACAATATACATACAATTTATTTTTTATTAAAAAAAAAAAATCACCTCTTTTTCTCTGTACCTCATATCCTCATTACTGGTCTTTTAACCACAAGAAAAGCAAAATGTAAGTTCTTTGGACCTACTACGTTAGGAAAGAAATGAACTATGGAGAATTGAAGTGGCTGTAAGTGCAAATATCTCACAGAACAAAACACGAGTGTTGCCTCAAAGTCTTGATTTTAAGTTGGATTCTTGTATTGCCCACAACTGCCTGTTGTTGTCACCTGGGGATGACTGAAGCGTATCTCCTGGGGTTTTTTGAGACTTACCAGTAGGAATCTTTTCTCTTGGATGTCATCTTCTCTGTTGTTTGCCAAGATAACATTTTCAGCTGCAGGGTCTGACAGCTCAGTGGTATTTGCATTTGTTACTAATGGCAACCCCGTATGGGGCAAAACAGAGTTTTAGGATGTCATGGGAAAAATGAGCACGAGGACACATGAATGAAGGAAGATGCTGTTGTCTCTGAAATATATGAAACTATTTTATACTGGAAAGAAAACTTTACATCTGCCACTTCTTCCCCATCATCTTTTAAACCTGTTTTACCTTTAGCTTTCTTACAGTTCCTCCTTCTACTGTGTGCTTCTTTGCCTGTTGGGATGCCAGGGGAAAGCTTTCTGTAATTTTAATTTAAAATTGGGGGCCAAATAGTGTGGAAAGTATGTAAAGTTATGTGACTGCCCCCAAAAATGAGGAATAACGATCAGGTGAACATTACTTATTATCCTGTTGTTTTTCTCTTCATGCTCAGGTCCTCGTCCAGATCACCCTCCTCATGATGGGCATTCTCCAGCTAACAGGGAACGATCTTCTTCGCTCCAGGGCATGGACATGGCCTCACTGCCACCGCGCAAACGTCCCTGGCATGATGGACCAGGGACCTCTGACCACAGAGAAATGGATGCTCCAGGTGGACCTCCAGAGGAGAGGGGCAAAGGTAAAAAGCCCCTTGTATTGAAAACCTTCTGTGACACTGGGGCATTTTTCCACAGTAGGCTGATCCAGAATTCCTTACCTATTCAGAGGGGATAAAGCTGAGCTGGTTAAATACTTGATCTTACCAGCTGTGAAGCTGAAGACCAATCATAGGAACGTACAAATTTTCTGGGACATCAAATCCAAATCTTCTCTCCAGCATCACAGAATCCTCTTCTTTATTGCCATGTTCAAAAGCAGTTAGGTTTTGGCTTCCTATTACTCCATTTGGAAAACTCTTGTTAAGAGCTTTTCTCCCCTCTACTTCTCAGAATAGTAATTTGTTAATACTCACGCTTGTGCTAGCATCCTTCAGCTCAGTTATCTCTCCTGTCTCAGCCTTCATTCTGCTGGACTTAACACTGACTTCTTTTAAGTGTTTCCTTGAGTTCTCTAGGTGTAAGAGTATAAGCACAGCCATCTGTGGTCAGACCAGAAGTCCGTAAAGCTCAGTAGCTTCTCTTCAACAATAGCTAGGAGCAGGCACTGAGGGAAGAGTTGTTAAGAACACTCTGCAGTGATACGTTCCTGAAATCCTGTCAAAACCTATGAAGATCTGTAGTACAGTGACTTACTGAAATGTTATTTTTATATTTAATGGCTTTTGACAGTTACTTTTTGCATGCTTCTCTGACTGCTTTAAGAATCACATAAACTTTCAACATCCGCAGACAGAGCTCTAAGACTTGCAGTAGACTGCTTTCAAAAAAAAAACAACAAACAAACAAACAAAAAAGAAAGAAGTTGTTTTTCCTCTTGTTTAAGCTTATCATTCACTAATTTCAGTTGATGATGTCTTGTATTTTAAGTGGAACAGCTGAAAGTTGATCTCTGTTGTCTCCAGATGCCATCTTTGGTTGCATCAAACTCTACCATTTCCAACCTGAACTACCTCTTCTCCAAATCAGAGCTCTGGTCTGTTTAGTTGTTCCGTATCTTTTACTATCCTTATTACTGTGTATATGCTATTTTCTGTTTTAATTTACCCTTTTGTAAATTAAAGGGCTAACTAGGAATTGCACACGCTATTTCAGCTGTGGTTTAAGCATGGATTTCTGCACTTCACTTGGGTTTGTTCCGTTTTCTCCATTCTTTCCTAATAGCTCCTGATGTCTTCTTTCCCTCTTTAAATAACCACTGAGCAGTCACATGGCACTGTAACCCACAGAATAGCTGCTTTTGGAGTTAGTAGCTGGTTCAGAGCCTTGCATCAGTTCTCGATCCATTTCTTCTTGTAAATCTCAGGATTGCCATTGCCTTTTTCTTTTTTTAATGTCCTCATATTGACTACGTACTGTTAGCTAGCGATCAGTGACAGAGATCCTTCTCAGTTGCTTCCAGATGCTGAGCTGCCAGCCTGTAGTTGAATTTTTTTCTTGTCAGAACCTCCACTGCACAGCTTCGTCTTTAATAACACTGATTTTCATTCTGGTTCTCTTCTTGTCCTGGAGATCATTTTGCTTTAACTGTATTCGAGTCCTCCTCTTGCATGGACTGCCTTTCCAGACCATTAAGGGCAGGTTTCATCATTCATTCACAGATGTTTTTAATAAAACTCTGCTGGTGAACTCCCATGCATCAATATTTTTTTTTCCTTTCAGAGCTCTCTGTTGCATTTCCCATTTAGCCACCAGCTTATCAAATCTGTACAGATTCCTTCTCCGGCTTCAATAATAATTTGGGATGACTCTGTCAGATTCTTTATTGAAGTCAAAACAGTTGTTAACTACCACACTGCTTGTGCCTGGCCAACTCATCAAGGTACCAAAGAAAGTTTAGAACAGTGGCAGCAAGCCTGAGAAACCAAACACCAGCATATATGGGCTGTGCCACCTTCAGTTGTATTGGTAAAGTCATTTGAAGATCAAATTGTCATAAATGATAAACTGTGTGGAACAATCTGCTCACTATTTTGCACAGAACCAAGCACAAAAAAAAAAAAAGATCACTCTTGCTAAAGTGGAGCAAAAATATCTTCACTTCGCTGTAGCACATGTCCATAAAGCACTGTTATCATTTTTTTTTCCAAAATACTGTTTGATATTTTGAGCTAATGACTTTGGGTTTGTTGTTTTTTGGTTTTTGGTTTTTTTTTTTGTTAATTTGCATATCAGTACTAAAAAGATCTATGAGAAATAGAAAATCCTGTTCCTGGCAATAGGAGCTCATGTAGCTTATGTTCCTGGTTAGTAGTAAAATTGAGCATTTTCCCATTATTTCTAGCAAAAACTGGAATGAAACAGTAACGTTACTCGTTTTTGCCACCAACTTCAACTGATCCATCAGTGTGATGTCTTTGCTTGGGGGGGTGGGGGGAAAAGTGTAGTACTTTGCAATAAAAACATACAGAGATGGTGGTAAAGCCTCAGAAACAGGTACACCTGGCAGTTTTGAGGACACCGTGACTATCACTGTTTTCATTCAAGTGATTGCTGCCTGTATGGGATATTACCTCCTTTAATTCTCAGGGAATTGCTGTCCATCTTCTGGACTGTAATGGAGACACTAAATATATGTAAGAAAAAAATCACGCAGAGAGAGGAGGCCTAAAATTACAGGTCTCAACTCCATTTGGTCGGAGAATGATTATAGCACAGGAGAAGTAGCTAAATATATGGCATGTCTGAGAAACGGCACGGCTTAAGCTTCAACATCAGTGACTGACTGTGCTTCGTTTTTAGGACGAGGAAATTCAGGACCTTCACAGAGGGCACCAAAATCTGGGAGATCTAGTTCTTTAGATGGAGACCATCATGATGGATTCCACAGGGATGAGGCTTTCAGTGGAGGCCCTGCAGGAGGCAATAACCCTTCTCGAGGAGGAAGGAGTGGAAGTAACTGGGGAAGAGGAAACAACATGAACTCTGGTCAATCAAGAAGAGGATCGTCAAGGGGTGGTGGAAGAGGCCGATAGAAGAGGCTTTGACTGGGTCACACCCAGTCCTTGCTGGACAATATTTAAACAGACTGATACTCTGGACTCACAAAGTAACCCTGCAACACCACAAACCTGGATTCTTAACTGGGATAACGGAATGTGCATTAGTTCCTAATGAGGGTCTTTTCCTAGATCAGCCAATTGCTCCTAGCTGCAATGTTGTAGCTAGCTTTCTGTTTTTCTCCTCTCCACCCCTTTTCCTCACCTTCTTTTTACCTACTTTGTTTTGTGAAGAGCTGGAATTTTTTTTAAAGTGTTGTGAGACATGGAGCACCTCCACAGATTTCAGTTCACCTCCAGACAGAAACTTGTTTCTATATGTACAGTTTGTCAAAGAGTTACGTTGTTTTTGTATGAATACAGAATGTAATTTGCGCAAAAATTAACAAAAAAAATCAACAGTGTGTGATTCTTTACTCACCAATTACTACAAAGTGCGCTGTCTTTGGGCAAACTCGTGTATCAGATGGAGCACCAGAACTACCTCCTGAAATCTCAATCTTTTAGATTAGTAATAGCTGATTCCTAGTTTATTTTTGGTTTATCGTGTAGAGAACTTTCATGTTCATCTTTAGCCACAGCTGTCTATGGATTACAAGTGGTGCTGACGTTAAAATTCCAAAACAGAGGAAATCACCGCTGCTTGCTAGTCTAACACCCTGAAAGAGAAAAATGTGGAACACCATTTAGAAAAAATTGTCATAGACACAAAGCAGGAGTTATTACCTGGAGTGCTAGCAAAACAGACATAGTGACAAATACTATCATTCTGAGCCTCACCTGGGTGAGCTAAGGATTTTTGTTCAAAACAGCATCTGTTTACAGAACCTGAGTGTCAAGGTTCAGGCTGGGCTGGCCGCTAAAGGAATGACGTGCTCTCCATTAGCCCCCTTCCCTTCTGAGAAGGGGAAGGGAGAGAGAATAAAGGAGAGACACTTAGGGGTTGGG
>VXBW01004687.1:2512791-2626136 GCA_013400375.1 Thinocorus orbignyianus
GGGGGGGGGAATAAAACCGCTGTCATGAAATATTAACAATAAAAGACAATAATATTACTAAGAAAATAATTAAATATATACAAAACCAATATCAAGCTCCCATGATGACCTCAGCACTGGCCAGCACTGGGGCTGGACTTGGTGGCAGATGGGAACTGGATTCAAAGAAGACATTCGAAGACACGCAGATGGGGATCAAAGGCAGAAGAATGGAGAGTCCTCCTTGGATGCCGGCCACTGAAGAGGAGGGCTGACTCTTTGATCTCTCAGCTTTCATGCTGAGCGTGGGGCACATGGGATGGAATACCCTGGTGGTCAGGTCTGGGTCACCTGCCCTGTCTCCTCCTCCCCGTAAGTGTGACCCTGTTCCATTTCTAACCCTCCAAGGAGACAGATCATGGAATTAGCAGGCCCTGGTTGTTAGAGCAGTAAGTATAAGCAAGAGCCTCCCTATATAACACTCCTCAGCATTCACTATGAAACATCAGGTCTTGGCACTGCTAGAAGCTGATTTCAGAGAGTGCAGTCAGTTAGAAGGGATTTAACCAACAGTTAAAATTACTGAAAAGGAAAACTGGTTTTGATCTAGCCCCAACCAGGACACTGAGGAAGAAAGGAGTTTAGCAGCTTGATTAATATGGATGCATATGTTTTACAATGGCTGTAGCACACATTGCTTAAAGATAACAGGTGTTCAGTAGAGTGTAGTGCATTCAAATGCTGAAATGCAAACCTTGGTCGTTGATTACTTTCATCTTAACCTTTTTTTAAGTATCTTTTTCTTTAGGATACTGTTTCCTAGTTTTACTAGAGGAGGGAAATGAGAAGGAGGGGTTATTCCCATTTCCTTCATTTCACAATAAAGCTCCTTACCAACCATGAGTTTCTCTTTTCTCCACTAATCATTCATGTTACTCATCTCCAGTCACCAGGTTAATCAAAAGGCTCCTTTAATATCTAAAGCCTCAGTGAAAATTTTACCGTGTAAGCGCATACTCTAAAGCCAGCTCTCGGGAAGGTCCTGAATTTGAAATATAGGATATGAAGCATAATGAAAAGCATCATTAGCAGGCATCCCTCCTCCCCACCTTGAATTTCACATTATGATATTCAAGATAATATGGCACTGAAATTCTAGAGCTGACAAGGCTGCTGCAACAAGAGAGCAATATGGGGCAGCTATTTTATCTGACTGCCCGTAGCCAAATTGCCTAATGGCCTAAGTCCTGATGACCTATCTTAATTAGAGATGAAATGCTGTTCTCTTGGTTTGGTCAGTCACAAGTAGGGGTCTGTTTTCTTAGTTTTTAATTTGTAGCACATAAAATGGCATTTGAAAACTATAGTAATTAACTCTGATGCTCAGCCTTTAAAATCCTTGTTGTGGGGCTCTAGAGAGACAGAATGGCAATCCTAAAGGAATTAACTAGGAAACAGCTGAGTAGGACACAGTTTCTCCTGAGGAGGGGAAAAAAAATAAATTGCTTTTTACCCCTGAATGAAGAAGGGCTTTGGTCACTTTTGGTCTAAGTCTGGGAGTTAGAATCTATCCTAGAGTTTTAATGATAAATATTGATCATTTAATCACTAGCAAAGGGGAAAACTTCCCCTCTTTTTCAACAAGCACTCTCATGATTTTTAAGGAGCTGAAAGTGACTTTTGTCTAACAGTTCAAATACATGCTTTAGAGGATGAGCTGTAGTCCTTAATTAAACCACAGTCCTCCACCAAAACAAGTTAGACTACACCTAATGACAGGAAACCCAGCTTCCTCAATCTGGGCAAAAGGGAGCATGCCCGTTTTCCCTCCAACAGCTGGCTAACTCCTTAAACCACTACGGTACTGGGTGTTAAGTAACATTCTTCCTCAAGGGACAGCTTTTTAAATATTCCATAATCATGGAATATGCAGAAAGTTCTAAGAAAACAGGGTAAGTAGGTAGCCTTTGTATAAAATCTTAGAAGGTGACAGCATAGCAGGAGAGACAGAAGCAGCTTCCCAGTCTGTCATACCATGACCCACCATTGCTGGAAAAGGGATAAAATTAATAAATGGGAATATACTTCTGTACTCTTCAGGGCGAGTTCTTCTACCAGGGCTGCAAGTAGAGTCCTTATGCTCTACCTGATAGTTTACAGCTCCATCTCGTCTAAGATTTGTTAAATTTGATACTGCTCTTGGGAATAAAATTATATACTAGAAGTTGTAAAGCTGAGAGAATTAATTTAATGCTAACTCAGGTAGCTCTGATCTACATTTCTAAGGAAAAAAAGTGACCATTAGTGGAACGTCTATACTGACAACTGGTAGACAAATAGTTTTATTAAAACAATCTATGTACATTTAAGTACCCCCATTTAACATTTTCAGTTTAATTCGGAGCAAGTATTCAGTGAATAGGCTAAACCCTCGGGAGTGACAGCAGAGGAATGTTGCAGTGTTTGTCTTTATTTTGTATGAGGCACCTATATCCAGTGAGATCCTCAGTTAGGCTGGGAGCTGGTTGGGCCTGATGGTCCCTTTTATGTGCTGTAGTGCAGAACACAGCCCAAACTGAAGCCCCGCACTCTCAGCAGCCTGAATTCAGCACCTTCCTACAGCTGCTTCGTTTCTGCATTGAAACAGGGCTGCTCTGGCTGAAACAGGATCTAATTACTAACAAATCTATTTCTGAAGGTCATGCTGTGACAAGTCAGCAGTTCCTGCCCAACTTGAGAAAAAAATAAAATGTATATATTACAAATAAAGTTCTAAGAGCTGAAGCTATCCTTTTAAAGCCCAAGTATTTCCTACCTTACAGCAGCTGTAAGGCAGTAATACCTGCAAAGGCTCTTCACTAAGATTAGCACCTTCCATCCTATCATCATCACACAAGACGACTACTCTTGCAGGTACAAGTAGTCTTTGAGACCCACAGCCCCATCAAAGTTTGTTTTGCTTACTGGATGGTGTTTTAAAGATGTTTTTTAGAGAGAAACGCAATTCAGTGGACACAGTATTCATACACACCACCAGTCTGTAGTGGCTGACGACTGCACTGAACAGCGACTATGTGTCAGAGCAGAGGGGTCGGCACAAAAACGTGTTAACAGCAGTTAACTATTTTTGAACCTTCACCCCACACTCAATCAGATTTCACTACGCTGCATCCGTTGTTTCACCATCCATCAGCCCTACGCACCTCGGCTGCTAAGACACTTGCTGTTCACGTTAACAGGCAAGTCAATAATTACATTTCATGGGCTCCACAATCTCACTCACGTTTCGAAGTAGGCTGCAGCAGCCACATGGTCCTACACTGGAGAGGTAGGGAAGTGGGATGCTGCCAGCTCCCAGCCGGAGCCACTCCGGACCACGGCTATCGGGCTGACTTTGCAATAAGGCAAAACCCCTCGCTCGGGGAGGGCTGGGCAGGCTGGCACTGCCACCACCACACCTGAACGCAGCCGAATGAGCTCAGAGAGTCACTGCCGCCGCTCTCCTCTTCCTCGGGAACCGGCGAAGGGAGAAAACCCAGCAGGATGGTGAAGCAGCGGGAGACCACGCCATCTCCATCCCGGAGAGGTGTCTTCGTGCCCGGCGCCAGCCGCAGTCTCTCAGTCCCTTGATCCCGCCGTGCTGCTGCCGGTGTCCCCGCCTCGGTGGCTGCGTGGGGCGGGGGTAGAGGGGTGTCACACCGGCAGGACTTTTCCGCGGCGGCGCAGCGCGGCGGCGAGGAGGCCGCCCAGACGGCGCAGGCCGCCGGCTCCCCCGGGTAGGGCGGTCAGGAGGGCGACGGCGGCGGCCACCATCTGTGCGGCGGCGCCCAGCACCGTCAGGAAAGTGCTCCGCAACCCCAGCGCCGCGTACAAGGTGCCGGCCAAGGCGCTGAGGTAGAGGACGGAGCCGGCGCCAGGCTCCCGCAGCAGGCGGGCAGGCCCCCGCAGCAGCGCGGCGGCGGCCAGNGGCCCGGCCCTGAGGGGGCGGCGGCCGGCGGGAAGGGGTTCAGCGGGCCCAGCCAGGCCGCTAGGCCGCTGCCTCCTTGCTCCTGCGAACAACCGGCGGAGGGCGGCGGCGGCGGTGCGGGGGCCGCGGAGGAGGAGGAGGCCGCCGCCTTGGACTGCGTGAGGTACTCCTGCAGCTGCCGGCCCAGGTCCGCCATGGCGGGGCCAGAGAGCCGCTTACTCGCCCGCTCGCCCCGCCGCCATCTTGTGGAGCAGCTGCATCCGGGTCACTGCCGCCTCAGCGGGGCAGCGCGCGTGCGCCCGCCGCTCTGAGGGGGCTGAGGCGGGAGGGCTGGGAGGGTTGTCTCTCAGCCTTCTACGCTGTCTGAAAATGCGCTTTTTCGCCAAAAAAGAAAGGTATAAGGGTGCGATGAAAGGAACATGGGAGCTTAGGGCAGGGAATGGCAAGGGAGGCCATGCCGCTGCTGGAGTTTCTCCTGAGGCAGCTGGCAGCTGCGAGCAGTGAGGGTGTAACAGTCTCAGCAGCTTGCAAGGAAGATGGTGTCACATTTAAAATTTAGACTGGTAAGAGAAGGATGGTGTTGGAGATGGGTACAGCCCCAGGGAAAGTTGCGGGCCAGAGGAAGAATCGCCCAGTGTGACAGGAGGCCAAGCCCTGCCCAGCGCTGTGCTCCTTCTGACACCCATGGTCTCCTTATGTGTTTGGTTCAAGGGTTTAAAGCTATCACTCAGCACTCCCAGTGATTTGAGCTCTTTTCTCTGAAGGAGAGCCACCAGAGTAGAATCATAGAATGGTTAGAGTTGGAAGGGACCTTCAAGATCATGAAGTTCCAACCCGCCTGCTCTTGGGCAGGGACATCTCCCACTAGACCAGGTTGCTCAAAGCCCCCTTCAGCCTGGCCTTGAAGCTCTCCAGGGATGGGGCATCCACAAAGGATGTCAGGCAGGACAGTGTCAAATGCTTTGCTTAAGTCCAGGTAGATGATATCTGTTGCTCTGCCCTTGTCCACCAAGTCTGAGTGGACACTTTACGTGTTGGCACCCAGAAACCACCACAATGGGAGAGACTAGAGATGCAGGGAATGACTAAGAGCTTATCTGTCTGTATGCCCAGCCAAATCTGTTAAATTGTTGGCTGTTTATTAATAGGATTAACTATTGCCCTCTCCTCAACCAACCGTTAAACCAAAATAAGAACACCTAACTCAGTTCTTCACCCTGATTTAAGTAAGTAATGAAAATACCAAATACTAATTTAACCTGTATGGTTCTAAATGTTTACGGCAGGGCTGAAAACTGAGATGTTTGGACACCAGAGACCACAGAATTTCCGTCATCAGTCCCAAGACTGCAGCAATACCTGTGGCTATGGTGAGTCACATCCCATACTAGGCTACCTTACGAGATGTAAAATAAAGCTTGAAACCTGCTTTTTGATAGAAGGTCCTTGTCCTGATTGCTTTAGCTTTGATACACGCCGGAGAACGTGGAGCTCTTGAAGTGCTCAAGGCAAAGTTTGATCATTGGTGAAAAGGGGTTAGACACAGAAGATGTCACAGTTGGAGGGGTCCTTGTTAGGGCATGCGATCCCTCATCCTTTTGGCAGCAAAGGATGCCATTTAACTGCTTTCTGGAAGAAAAGCCTCACTGCGAAGCAGGTTTTCCCCTCACGTGGGGATGTGCCACCAGTGCCACCGCTTGCCGCGGCCGGCAGGAAGCGCGGCTTCTTTGTTCACAGGACAAAAAAGGTTACATTAACCATGTGTATGGCAGATAACTGCACACCAGGTAGCAGTTTGTGGGATAAAACCTTTCCCCTCAGCTTTTCCCCCTCTCCCTCCTAGGCCCATGCTGGAAGCGTTACTACCCGCTGTGGCCAAGCGGGCCTTGGGCTGCTAAACCCCCTGCCGGGAGGCGGCCTCGCTCCGCCACCGCTTCGTTACTCAATATGTTTTTTTCCCTTTATAGGAAAAATATGCGCGGGGCCGAGGGNGCCCGTCCTCACCGGCAGCCCCTCCGCCACAGCCCGGCCACGGCCGGGCCCGAGCCACCATGACGGGCAGGTAAGGCCGGGGAGTGAGGGAAGCCAAGGTGGGCTCTCCCCGCCTTCACCACCCCCGTGGCGGGCGGTGGAGGGTGGGGAACAGTCCCCGCTTTGCGCCGGTGGTGTTGCCCGGTAGGAAGGTGGTGCGGGGGAGAGGAGGTTTTGTTCCTGTGAGGTTCAGGCTGCGGGCGGGGGAGGCGAGCTCCCGCAGCGCCGCGGTTGGGAAAGTTGACCTCGTGGAAGAGCGGAGCAAGGGCTGCCCCGCTGCGCCTTCACCCCGCACGGCACCGCGGCCAAGGGCGGCGGAAAGACCAGAAACAGAGTTGGGAAGGAGCGGTTGTGTCCCTCCAGGCGGGCGGTGCGGCTCAGGCGCTGACAGCCTGCTCCCCCTCCCTGCCCCGCACCACAACCCCAGGGCCCTTCTCTGGCTCAGCTACACGCTGTCCTGCCCACACGTTCAGCCTTGTATTCTACAGGCTGGCCTTGGAGTTACGGTGCTCCCAGGGCTGTTTAAATCTGGAGCTTGATTCTCTTCCCACGCTGTCTGACGCTGGAGAACTCTGTAAAGTCACCTAATTGACAGATGTAAATGAGAAAAGCGCTGGGGGAAGCATTTACTGGCATCTTCTGGCGCGTTGTGTCTCTGATACTTCTGTCTGTAAAACAGAGCCCAAATGTTACAAAGCAGTTAGTGAAGTGTGTTTTTTTTTTAAAACGTCTTGAAGTGCTAGGGTGCCTTTTTTTAGGATAGTCATTCTCCTGAATCTTACTATCGTTATTGTAATCCTGAAGCATTACTCTTCTTGACTAGGAATACTGAAATGGATCTGGAATAGTTTGTGTATGAGTGTTCGTTTTTCTTTTGTGTAAAGTCTTGATGTTGGTATTCTGCCGCTTCTTATGATTATTCAGTGTAGATCACGTTTGGTGGGTTGCTGTGTATGAGAATGTGCTAAAAAATTGTTATATCCTCCTGTAGAATTTGGGTAAGTGTTATTTTTGATCTCCATGATGACCAGTTGATGTCGATAGGTGATTGTATGTGCTCAAAACACTTCTGGTTTTCACCTCTTGTGTTTGCATTACTTTGAATTTTCTATCTTAATGGTCGCTTTTTTGTTCTTCTGACATGTGAAATGGGTATTAACAAGTTGACATTAGTTTTCTTACTGCTAGAGGAAGGCTCAAGAGTCTTAAACGTTCAGAGGTCATGGGGACACATGCAGCTCCTAAATGGGAACAAGATTGGGGAGGTTCTGGGAAGAATTGTGGCTGTATGAACCCAGATGTTTTTATTTTTATAGAACTGTGGTGTAGTGCTGTTTAGAATGATAGATTTAACTCGGGTGAAACCACTCAGCTGCAGGGGACAGTGGGAAATGCCTGTGGGTAGTAATCCTTCTTGTCTTCTCTCCGTGCTTCCTCAGAAACCTGCCTGTTAAGGTACAGTGCTGTATTCAGTGAGAAGCTCTGATGTGAAGCATGAGGCTTAGTGGAGAGTTGTGAGGTAGTTGAGATACTGCAGAGTGTGCAGTTCTTCAAAGTAACACAGGATTTCTGTTTCCTTTTCCTCCACTTCAGAGGGTTGTTAAAATGAGCAGGCCTTGAGTTTAGCTTTTGCAAAGTGAATGAAGTGGTTTTTACTCTTTTTAGAAATGTTTGTCTTGGAAAGTTTGTCAGCTATGGAGATTTCAAAATCCTTGTTTGCTGTCATTCCTATGACAGAATGACTAACTCTTCTATTGCAGAAGTTCATCATAGCTGTAATTCAGCTGACATTTTCCTCGGTAAGAGTGTAGTCCATTTAGGGTAGCAGTTTCCCAGCAAAACAAAAACTACTTTTGAGTATCTGTGAAGCATTGCACTGCTCAAGCCCTTGCATGACCAATGCCGTTTGACAAGTACCATGATTAGTGGTGTTTTGAGGCTGGGACAGACTCCTCAGTCATCAGAAAGAATTCAACATCAAGAGGGTACTTCCTTAGATCCAGCTACAGATCACTCTACCAAACTGTGACGTTTGTTTCTGTTGACATTATGTGATCAAATTTCTCCAGCTTTTGAGATTTGGAATTTTCAGGGTTCTGGAAGGAGATGAACTGTCTCACAGCTAGAGCATCCCCACAATCATAGAATTGTAGAATGGTTTGGGTTGGAAGGGGACCTTAAAGATCATCCTAGTTCCAACCCCCCTACCGTGGGCAGGGCAATATCGATCAATGGGAACCTTCCAGAGCCAGGAACAGACATGAATGTGCCTCTGGTCTTGAAACTGTTGACACAGGGAAGGGAAGGATTTTGTTGTATTACAGTGTGTAGGAGCGAGGAAGACTGGAAAAACATAAAGTGCTGACACATTGTTCTTTTTCACTTCACCTTTCTTGTCAAATGGAAGCACGAAAGGACTCACTTGTAGGTACTGTGATTGCTGATGCATTATTAGCAATTAAGATAGATGAAAAATAACCCCATTTCCATTTTTAAGTGTTCTGTTCCATTTAGCTGCAGAGGGTGTCTCCTGAATTTAAATAGCAGCAGTAATTTGATTTATTGATTTTTAGCATTAGGGAAAATATAATTCCAAAAAATACAAAGAAAGGTGTACATTTCTATCTATTCAGAGCAGATATTTGTTAAGAAAAGGTGACTGTATGGCAAATTAAATTCAAGTATTACAAGTCACGAGTTACGTTGTTACAATATGAGGATTATGTTTTATTAGAGAAAATTGATAAGTAGATCATTGCAATTTGCAAATAGTAATTCTGACTGCCACAATTTGGCTGAGCTATTTTATTTCTCTGTGTTCTGACTAAAGTGGCTGTTTTAGTCCCTAATTTCAAGAACAGTCTGTGGATTAAAGAGATGCTGTTAACTTTATAAAATCTATAAAAAACACCCTTTCTTTGAATATATCTGTTCCAACTAAGATCCAAAGTTAATAGGACAGAAAGAAGTTAAAGCAATGTATGTATTTTAGTTTTTTTTAAGTTACACGTTTAACTACATTTGGAAATAAACTCTGTATAAGAGATAATGTGTTAGATACAGAAATAGTGTGTTTCTAAGCAGCCTTCCTATATTTCGCAGTGTTGAGAAATACAATTTCTGTTATTTTTGGTGCTTTTAGAAATATGCTGTGGTGCTTCCTTACCAATAAATAAGTGAAGACTTCTTCTGTAATTTGTATTTGACTTATTCCTAAGAAAGAGGATCAGTGAATGACCAATGAACAAAACATTGTCAAATACCCCAAGGAGGAAATAAACCAGAACTGAAGATAATTTAAGACTTTACTGCTGTGGCATGATTAGAAAACATAAAGATGAAAAATGCCCGTGCTGTTTTATTTTGACTTTAGAAACTAATCTTATACAAAACACAAGGAAAAAGTGTTTCCTAAGTGCATGTTTCAGGGCATAATTATTTTTGTAAGAAATTTTTGTTGTCACTATATTTGGTCTAATTGGGATCTGGATACGCCTATGTACTTCCTGCAGTCAACAAAAGAAAAACAGCTGCATTAACACATACGCTTATTGATTGTTCCTAATCCAGCTGAGGTAAGAAATAAGAGTGTGTTATTTTCGAATAGGCTGGCGTTTGACTAGATGCTTTTGAATTCAGTAGAGAGCTGCTGCTGTGCATGTGCTCCATTTTACAAAGTAATGGCAAGTAAAATGGTTTGAAGGAGGAAGAGGGAATATAAAGCTTGATGATATTAAGGAACGTTCTTGGCACTGTCTAGAAAGTCCCTGCATCAAACTAAGAGATGTCTCATCTCTTTGAGTTATCAGCAGCCATTTCTACCCTTCTGGGTTGAAAAATGTGTTTTTAATCTTATTATCTTTCCATGTAAATTTACTCTCTGAGGCTCTGTAGATAAATTTTAACTTGTTGGAAGCTCCTTAGTAGTCCGTTCTGGGGACACAGGTGCTTCTCTGAGGAGAACTACTTGTTAATGCCTAAATGAAGTCTAGCTGCTTTCTTCTCTGTTTTGGCCCAGAAAGTAACCAGCTGTAAAGTTTTGGCATTGACCTTGTCTCTTAAAAGCGATCTGTCAAGAGGGAAAGAGAAACAAAGGCATGCATTTTCACTTTTTGCATGCAAGGCAGAAAGAGAGGAGTGAGTGAACGAGCTTGTGTTGAGGGGTGGGAAGACAGGATACTTATTGTTTTGATTATTTTTTTTCCCCCCTTCAAGCCCCTCATCTGCCCTTTTGAAAAAGAGCGTCATACTTTTCTGTGGAAGAGCAGTTATTTGAAAACCAGTAAAATCATGACCTGTGAGTCAGAAGAGTGAAAGCTTAGGTGTCTTAAGATTTTTAGCCAGGTTACTTAAGGGAGATAATGTTGCAGTGATTTAATATTTTGCTTTGTACTAAAAGTGATTTAATATTGCATTTTAAAAGTGTTTCATTGCTCTAAAATTTAAAAGATCTGCAAAAAACACCCTGTATGGAGGACATTTTTCTTTTTCTGTTCCGTTTACTTCATAAAGTAGAAAATGCATAAAGCACATGTGCAGTCTGAGAGAAATGATAGTGGCAGATTGCTGTCAGAAGTCAGGAGCCTGAACCTCCCTGCGAAACGTGGGGTGAATGGCAGATTGAGAGGTTACTGATTTCTGGGTTTGAAAGACTGGTGATCCTTATTTGTGCCTGTTCTGCTGTGTCCCTGTAAATCCTACTGTTTTTCTTTAAAGGACAGAAGGGATCTCTGCTTGTTAATACTCATTTAGTACTAATGAAGTCATCGCTTCTACTTCTCCCTTTTTTTTCCTCTATAGCTTGCCAGGCTGTAGTCATGGAATATATTTCACTCTCATGCTACAAAAATCCTCATTTCTTCATAATTTACTAAAAAGTAGTTTGTCGGTAATGACTTTTGAGATGTTTTTCTCGGCAACGCTGATCAAATGACAGTGACTCAGATGCTCCCATCCTCCTTTCTCTTTTTTCTCTTAAAAACTGGCTGCTGTATTCTCGAGTATTTTCTCTTTCTGTGGCCCTACACCAGGACGGAGCTGTTTGTGCTGTGCTGTGCGATCCTCTTCCTCTCTTGCAGGGGTGGCAACAGAAGGGGAGCAGTAGAAAGGGCGACCTCCTGTTTGAAGGCCCTGTTCAGTTCCCAGCAGAGAGCTCTGGAGGCTGGAATGCCAAATATGTTCCTTCTCCCCTCTTCCTGACCCTCCACTGCATGCCACTTCTACAGGCTGGAGTGTGTCCGGAGAGCAAAAGTCTTTTTGGTTTTGTTTCTTGGAATATGCTTTATCCAAATGGAAGGAATAGTTTGGTTGTTTACACTATCCTTAAGATGTTGCGTGGTGCAGCAGCCCGCAGGGAGCCACCTTAGAGATGCCAGGGCCAGATACTGGTCTGCAATAAACCGAAGTGTTCAGTGATGACAGGTCTAGTAACCTGTTTTTCTTTTTCATATTTGTTGCTTTGATCAGAAAGTCTTCAATTAAGTGGATTAGTTATGTGAAGACTCAGGATTGTTGTTTTATTTTTTTATCTTGCTCGTGAAATTTATACAGATACATTAGGTAAGTCTAACGCAGAATAAGTTGCTGATGTAGACTCCCAGTGTGCTGGCTTAAGTAGGCAATTACTAGCAGAATACAGGAAAGAGATTGTCTGATCTTTAGGACTGTAGCAGAATGGCAGACAAATTGTAAGAAACAATGCATAGGCAGGGGGCTATGCATCCTGCTTTAGCTCTTCCAAAGCATAAAGGCAACTCCCAAAAGGAAGGTGACTCATTGAATGTATCAGTCTTGCTGGTGTTCGCTCCAGTTGTCTCTCTGCATTCCCCTTCACAGTGGCATTGGGTGCCATGGCTGGCCTGAGGCTTCGGGGGCTGGCATCCTCCAAACTTTACCAACGCCGGCAGGATCGGCTAAGTGGCACAGGGTCACTCCTGAGCAACAGGACAGATACAGCAGCTGGGATTCGTGGGTACGTCTCTGAGATGAAGGGAATGGTATTGCCTTATCCAGGATTTGATGGATGTTCGGTTTTGGTGGCGGGGCTTTTTACTTTAAAGCGGGAATTGTCTGCACACAGCCAGAGGGGATGAAGTCTGTTTATTTTCATTTCCAAGTAGATTACAAGGGAGAGGACTTTCCTGATGAGAAAGCTTTCAGTTTTTAACAATAACAGGAAGGCAACAATGGAGAACCTTTCCCGTTTCAAAGGACTGTATGAGACTGTTCAGAACCAACATTAGTGCTAGTGTCATTTAATGGTGAAGTATTTCTGCACTGTGGGAATCAAGAAATGGTAAAATTGAGTAATTTTTCAAATTGTTGATAAAATTCTACTGTTCCTTGATTTTTAGGGCTCAGTGGTCCATTTCTTCACCTGTACTGTTAATAGCAAGGGAGTTGATTTTAGCTTTTGAAAATGTATCCAGTCCACCAGAAACGGAAACTACGAGCATAACTGCTTCTTGAGATTATTTAGAATGTGTCAGCTAAAGCTTCCTAACTCTGCCCATACAATTCTATTGCATTATTTAATCATTAGTTTTCCTGTGCTTCAGATTAAAATTTCACTTCTCAGTTTTCACTGAAGTTGATTTTGGGCAGGAGAGAAATTAACAGGCATTAAATAAACTTAAGAGTTTTAACTTAGGTATCTTGGGAGAACTAGGAGTGCAGCAACAGCAACATGGCATCTGAAGTCTTTGTCACTGGGGAGAGCAGTGAGCATGCAGGAGAGGAGGATTATTTTATTATTTTTTCTTTTAGCAATCAGAAGTTTTGAATGCCAGTCTTTTCTTAGCAGGAGATAGCCTGATGCTTGCCTGTAACTGAACAATTGGTTTGACTTCATATTTTGACCAGTGGATATTAACCTAATTCTTCATTCAACATAGTGATGAAGCTGAATTCTCTTTGACACTAAAACTGAAAAGCTTTCACCACTAATTAAAGAAAAGTGGGTGGGTTTTTTTGACTGGGCTTTTCCCACAGAAGTGCTCCTTGCACCTGCAGTGCCTTTCTTTGGACCTGGTAGAGCCTGAGACTGTTCATCTGTTCTCCTGGTTGTGTCTAGTTGTCTGGTTCATTTTGTCTTGCATCCATACTGAATTCTACTAATGTGAAGGCTGGAGCCTTTGTTCTACTCTCTTAGCAGTGCAAGTAGTAGATTTGCTGTTTTTTTCCTCAACGTGTCAGGGGTGCTAGATCTCTGTGGACAGATCTTTGTAAAAGGAGATGACAGTATGGAAGCTGTAGCATTTTAGCCAGCTTTCTCCGTACTTAAGTCCAACTCTCTTTTATTTTTTCCTCTGTAGTAATAACAGGCCCAGTTTCCTGAATCTGCATGAGAACATAATATAAAAACATGACATTTACTAACCCAAATAGATACGAAACCACTGTTTCTGGGAGGCAGATCCATGTTGACTTCAGTGCTTTAAGGCAGCGAAATGCTTTCCAATCTTTCTCTCACACCAATACTAGTGGAACAGAATGGGTCTCTCAATTAACTTCCACTTCTTATAAAGAAGGAAATTTTTTTTCCCCATTTGAGAAGGATGCTGATACTTTGTGGTTAATAGGACAAGAAGTCCAAGCATGAGAAACCCACACCTAATGGTAAATAACTAATTTCTGTAAATTAGATACTTAGACAAAGATAATTTGTTAAAGATACAACACGTAATGGTGAAAGATTGGAAAAAGCATTGTTTGAGCACTGGTAATTTTGGGATTTGCACAGGACAGCACAGCTCCAGGGTGTTGGAGCTGCTCGTGTTTTAATAGCTTTTCCTGTCTTTGTGTCACCAGCTTATTGTTAAAACAGAGGAAGATTCTGTATTTTACTGAGTTGCAAGATATCAGTGAGCAAACAGAATACAAGAAGCACTCCGTACTGGGGACTGTCCTTTGTGGGAAAGATTCAGACCTGAATATTTTTACCATTGCAATAGCAGTCAAACTTTTCGGGTCAATCTTGGTGCCACCATCTGAAGGATGGTTTTGGCGTTGCTGTTCCTCTCCCCATGCTGCTGGCAGATGTGTTTTTGGAGCATTGTAGTAAACTGAATCTTGTAAAACTGTTTGAATTAGAACTGTCCTCCTTCCCCCTTCCAGCCTTTGTTTATGTTAACCTTGAGTTAGTTGAATAAATGCGCGAGGGAGCAGGCACACCGGGGTGTGTAGTTAAGGGAGATTAAGAAACTATGGCTTACATGAAACTAAAACTTTTGAATAGATGCAAAGTCATACCTTTAGAGCAATGCCAAAGCTGCAAATTTTAGCTTGAGTGTAAAAGAATGAAATGTCTTAAGTAAAACCAGATGCAAAATCATGAGTGAAAAGAGAGCAGAGGTGAAACTCAAGCTATGATTATCAAAGACCGCAGCTGCTGGTTTGAATTACAGGAGACACTTTGGTCAGGAGCTGATGTGTGATTTACTTGTCTCCTGTATGGCTCTCCCCAACAAATTTCAACTGGGTTATAGCTTATAGCTGAGGCAAAGAGCTGTGTTATTTTGTGTACAGGTTCTTTAATTTTTCCTGGACTAACACTTCCTCTCATGTGTGAGTAACAAAGGCACATTGTAAGCTTGTTTGCATTGTAGCATTTCTTGAACAGCTCAGCCTGTATCGTGATCATCTTTCTTATACCTTTAACGAAATCTTGTAACCATCAACTAAGTTCTTTTAGCCTATGTATTTTGGAAATTTCTTAATGTTTTCCATCTCCGAGTCTTTGAAGTTCTTGTTCTGTGTTATTTCGCAAAATCCTTAGTGATTTCTTGCTGTGTGTCCTATTCTGTTGTTAATTCATATGAAAGGTATCTTGAGCAAAATTGCTTAGTTAGGAGTTGGACCTTTTGCATCATCATGCATCAGCAGAATGGTAAATAAACTCTCAGGACTCTTGATATTCACTTGCTTTTGCAAGTGAATGGGGTAAATTGATTTTTTTTTTAGGGTTAAAAATTAAACCCAACATTGTACTTCATGCTAAGGGAAGACAGTGAGAACACTGAACAACAGTGTGTTTGACTTTCACTAGGAATTTCAATTTTCTGGTAGACTTTATCTCATTTAGAAGTTAAGCTTTACTGTGGGAGTATTCTGTCTTGACAGCCCTCAAATGCTGATTACAGAAGGGAGGCTCCTGAAAGCCTTATTCTTATGAGAGAGGCCCTGCATCTTCGTTGTCTTTCTCACCAGCCCAGCTGCAGGACTTGCAGGACTGGGATAAGCACGGTCAGTAGCATTTGGTAGGAACTGTCACACTTGTGGACTTGCTGTGTCTCTCCTACAGGACGGTGGCCGTGCCGATTGTCACGGGTGCATACTGTTTCCTAGGTGGCAGCTCTCCTCTTGCAGAGTTCAGCCACTGGGTAGCTGGCAGTGGCAGTGGTGGGTACTGGTCCTTCCTTGGAGTGCTGTTGAAGTCTATTTGGAGAAATCAGAATCAAAATCAAACCCAAGATATAAAGGAATGTCGATTTCATGTTTATAAAGCAAAACCCCCAAACGCCACAACCTTAGATCATGCTTTGTTGTTAGTGTGCAGGGAGTAGTACTTGCTGTTGTGTAGGAAACCGAGACTCACTGGAACATCTGGGGCTTTGTGTTTTGCCTGGTTTTCTTCCATAACCCAGAGGACCTTTTTCACTGATGTTGACATGGAGTTTTCTTAAAATCATGACTGTTGACTAGCTCAGGTCTTGGAATTCAGGCATCACATTTTTCAAGAGGGTACAAAAAAAAAATGGTGGGAAGGTTATATTTTCAAGTCCTGATGCATGTTTGCGTGATGTAACAGAAAAAGTCGCGATTGCAAACTAAGCTAATTAGGTCTTTCAGCTTTGCAGCAGCAAACACTGATGTTTTTGTGTTGACTTTTTCTTTGGTACTCTGTGAGGATAAAAATATTTATTCAACCTATGATCTCTAGTTTATGAAATCACAGGATTTCCTGCTTGTCCATAATTCCGGTCCATTTCTGTTTTTTTAAAGCTCCTTCCTACCGCTATAAGGAAACAAGTTGTAACAAATTTCTGCTAAATCAGTATTCCATTCTTGAAATTATTACCAGCTCCTTTGGTCTTTGCCACCCTTGGAATTGCAGTGGCAGAGAGAAAGTTTATTTTTACTGCGTGGTCACTCCAGGTCACAGTGTAGGATATATTTACAGGCTGTGGATGTGATACCTTTGGCTCAGCTGAAGCACAAGGCTGGTTTTGTTGCCTTGGGAGTGTGGGGCTGCTGCCTATGCTGATGCCTGCTCCTTTCTCCCCCTCTACTCTGCGCTTGTGAGACCCCACCTGGAGTACTGTGTTCAGTTCTGGAGTCCTCAACATAGAAAGGACATCGAACTGTTGGAACAGTTCCAGCGCAGGGCCACCAAGATGATTAGAGGGATGGAGCACCTCTCCTATGAGGACAGGCTGAGAGAGCTGGGACTGTTCAGCTTGGAGAAGAGAGGGCTTTGGGGAGACCTGCTAGCAGCCTTCCAGTATCTGAAGGGAGCCTACAGGGGAGCTGGGGAGGGACTGTTTGTCAGGAAGTCTAGTGACAGGATGAGGGGTAATGGTTTTAAATTGGAAGAGGGGATATTTCGATTAGATATTAGGAAGAAGTTCTTTACTGTGAGGGTGGTGAGGCACTGGAACAGGTTGCCCAGGGAAGCTGTTGATGCCCCATCCCTTGAAGTGTTTAACGCCAGGCTGGATGGGGCTTTGAGCAACCTGCTCTAGGGAGAGGTGTCTCTGCCCATGGCAGGGGGGTTGGAACTTGATGATCTTTAAGGTCCCTTCCAACTCTAACCATTCTATGATTCTATGATTCTAGTTGCACTCAGAGCACAAAACCCTGAAATACAAACAGGGACATGTTTTTGTAGGGATGTCTCTGATCAGAGGAAAGCGAACTTTCTGCTACTGGAACATGCTTATTGAATTACTTTTCTCTAGGAAGAGGCATGGAAAGTACCACATCAGGTTGTGGAACAACATTAATGATGAAAATTCAGTTCAAAGCAGCTTTGAATATAAAAAAAGACAGGAAAAACCCCACCTTTTAAACCTAACCATCTTTCATTTTATGTATATGCTATGTGCTTCAGGAAAACTACTACACAAATATTTCAGAGATTTTTAGCAAGCTGGAAATTTTTTATACTCCAGTTTATAAAACTGCTCTCTTTCTTTCCAATCATAGAATTCAGAAGGTATCCAGAAAGCATAAAATAATTTTTCTATATGTAAAAGTGTAACAGCATTGAATTATTTGATTATTGGATAGTCTGTTAGTTAAAAGAAAGATCACATTGTAACAAGAAACTGAGACTCTTTCCTTATATTTTTTCCTCTCCCTGTTTGGAATGCAATATATGATTTTAAAACGGCATTTGAGTAGTATATAGGGAACTTAGATTACTATGATGACAAGCATGAAAATTTTGTCAAAGAGGTTAGGGTTGTTCTGCATTTTAGGGGAGATAGAGGAAATGTCCTTTACATGATTTGCAAGTGGGGCTTTGGGGACTTTTTAGCCCCACTTTCTGAGGAAATGAAGCTGATGTATTTGCCAGGGCAGCCAGAGAGACTTCTCTCTTTCCATACCTTTTTAACACTTTGACAGTTTCAAGTGAGTTGTCAGGAAGACAGAGGCACTCTATGCAGTTATTTTCCAATTAATCTTCTGCGCATAGCTGCTTGGTAGAGGGGGAAATGCTCTCTTAATGCCCACAGAAAGAGAGGCTTCAGTGGGATATCAGTGCTTATTACACATCACAAAATCCTTGGAGGTGCACATCCTCAGACCAGAAATCCCAAGAGGTCAGGATCATTGTGTTGGCTGCTCTCTGAACTACTGGTTTATTTAAAATTGTGGATATTTGGTATGAGTTATTAGCAGGATGCCATAATAGGGTGAAAGACTGGTGAAGCAGCCTCAAGCAAGCAATAGGTAAGTCTGCTACATGAGCTCATTCTGCCACGTGTGAGTTGCAAGAACATTATTTCTAACTGATGTCAGTGCTCAATTGACTCATTGGTCTTTTATTTTTTCTTTTTTTTTTTCATATGAAAGGAAATTTAAAGCAGTGGAAATACTGTGTTAATAGATACTGGGGAAACTTAGATGATAACGGTTATACTCATGTGATTGGCTGTGACATTGCTCATCTTCTTACTCTTGTCTTTATTCCAGTAATATGTCTGATGCTCTCGCAAATGCAGTATGTGAACGCTGCCAGACTCGGTTTGATCCTGCAGAGAGGATTGTGAACAGCAATGGGGAGCTCTATCATGAAAACTGCTTTGTCTGTGCTCAGTGTTTTCGTCAGTTCCCAGATGGACTTTTTTATGAGGTGAGGTCTCATACTATGTGTAAGAGAAAAGAAATAGCTCCATTAAAATGCAAGGAATTAGGTGTGAAAATTCTGGCAGAAATATGAACTTCCATCTTTTTTCACATACCTAATTTCTTAGCCCTAAATATTTGTTGAAAAGAAAACAGAAAATGTTAATATTTCATTAGATCTAAGTGAATTTTAATCTTTATTTTTAGACATTTCCTACTGAACTTTTCCAATTGGGCAACTGAAATCGGTGAACTCATTTAAAAATGAGGTTCAGATATTTTTAAAGAACATGTGTGAGCACATGTTTTGAATAACACATTATTTTAAGCTTGCTGCAAATTTTAAGCTTGTGTAAGAGTAGTTCTGAATGACATGACTTAAAAATCCTAAAGCAATAGTGAAATTAAAGCCAACTATAGGAAAAGGGCTTTGGACGCTTCAAGATTTTTACTGTCTTGTAGCAGCATTGCTATTAACTTAACCTTTTGCTGTGCAAATTTACCACAAGGCTGAAACTGTATCTGGATATTTCTTTAGGAAAAATCCTTAACAATTTAAAAACAGGTAAGGGCCGGGGCTAGAACTGGAAAACTTGACTGACCTTGACTAACTGGTCATTTCAATGGAAAATCATGCTGAACTATCAAGATGTGAGAGTAGTTCAGTTATTCATGAGGGTTCCTTCTCTCTCTCTTTGTTCACAGTTTGAAGGTCGAAAGTATTGTGAGCATGACTTCCAGATGCTGTTTGCTCCTTGCTGTGGGGAATGTGGTAAGACATGGTGCACATCAACACTTTGGGGTAACAGCTCCCCAGGGCTATGCAAAGCTCCCACCATTGCAGTGACATCCAGCACTGGGCTGGGACTGGTGAGGTCATTTTAAGGGTCGGGAGCTCTGGAGGGAAACAAAGCATAATCCCAGCAGTGTTTGTGGGAAAAATTGTGGGTTTTCTCAAAATTAGACTGTAATAATTTTTGTGGAATTGAAGTGGAAGGGTTACGAAGGGGAGGAGACTTCTGATAAGACTGTTTTCTGCATCTGGAGGTTTTACTTTCCTTTTGCAGGTGAGTTCATTATTGGGCGTGTTATCAAGGCAATGAACAACAACTGGCACCCAGAATGTTTCCGCTGTGAGCTCTGCGATGTAGCACTCGCTGACCTGGGTTTTGTGAAGAATGCTGGCAGGTAAGATAGAGCAGGAGCTCTACAAGTTTTATCAGTGTGTTATTGGCACAGTAGTGAGAAAGTTGAGAGTGGTCAGTTATTTGTACACTGAGAGGTAAAGCTTGAAAAGGTACAGATGAAGCTTTATTGAATAGCCTGTTAGGAGATGCAAAATGAAGTGGAGAACAGTGTTCTTCATCCAATGAACCATGTAGAAAGCAGAAATTCAGATTGGAGTGGCTAGTGGATGGGTTCTGGAAAAGAAAGGGAGTTTGGGCAAAAGACTGAACAGCAATTGAGAAAAAGGGATTATGTGATCCTGGGCAGGTTATTTATCAAGTCAGCTGCTGAGCAGGAAATTGAGATATACCGAAAGGCCAAGAGAATTACACACGAAGATTACAGCCAAGCCTGTTCAGCGTGTGATTCCCCTGGTCTTTGGAAATCATTTGTTTTATATACAGAAGTATAAAAAGGAGTCCTAAAGGTTGATCAATGCATTTAATTAAGAAGTAGGAAATAAAAACACAAAACTTTTACAAAAGCATACTGTGATAAGAAAATAGAGCAGTCCAGCAGTTAGTGATGTTGTACAATTCATCGTTAATTTCAGGCCTTCGTACGTCTCGAGAAAAGCCTAGTAGTTTCCTGGAGTTTATATTGTCACTAACTAAATGGTGAAGAAGGGAAGGAAAGATTACATACTTGTACCCTGTCCAGCAGGGATTTCTCTCAGCTCCTTCTTCTCTTCTACCCTGCATGCAACTTCTCTGCTTTAGTTTTTGTAGCTGGGCATAGTTGGATTTTCTTTTGACACCAAAGGTTGTTGGAAAGGGCTGTTGTGATAGCACCCAGTGTGGTTTGGGATAGCAGCCAGGATTGAAGCAGTTCAAGCAAGAAGTATGTTTCATTTCATAATTTGTGGGCCATATTTAAAATGGTAAGGAGATCATTCCCAAAAGCATAGAAAAGGGCTATATGTGTGTATATATCTGTACATAAAACATATAATTCACCTGTCACATGACTTTCTATGATACTTATCTCCATAACATAGAAACAGTCTTCTAGTAAATATTGGAAATTCTTTTTCCTGCTTCTCATTGTCCCTGGTCTTCCCTAGTCTGTCTGTCATTTCCAGACATATTCCACTGCATGCAGTTTGTATCAGCAAGAATAATTAAGGTAATCCCTACTTTGTCCATAGCAAAGGAATAGTCCTGCTAGGTAAGTCACAAAAAATAATTGTAAAACACCTCAGAGGTGTGTACTTCTGAACAAAGTAGACTTCACTTCTTCATATGCTTACTTTTCTTCAGTTTTTCCATTTGGGTTCATATTTTTATGATTTGATATACAGTAAAGATGAATGCTGTGTTCCTAAACAGCCTTTTTCCCTTCTTTAGCTTGAGGGTTATTGGGATATCTGATTTGCAGGGACCTGCGTGAAAGAGGCAGTGCAGTAAATGCTGTCCAGCCTCTGTCTGCAGCTTTGAGACCGTGACAGAGGGCAGGTAGAAAAGATAGCATGAAATCTAGTGCTCATCTCCACCTCTGAATACTGGGAATAAGTAAAAAAAGTTGTAAGTCCTGTCTTAATTCCAGTCCAGGTTGGGTGCATTGCAGCATTTTGATCTTTTTTCTCTTGCAACCATTTAGTATCGATTTTCTGTCTGCTTTGTATAAGTGCTTTGGATTCAGTCACTTGAAGAAGATGTGCAAGCATGCTGGAATTAAGTTTAGGGGTTTGGTTTTGTTTTGTTTTTCAAAAAGGGAGTTGTCTGTTTAATAGTCTTTGTTCCCTTCCCAATTCCTAAGTGTTCAGCCCTCAGTTTCACATCTTGGGAATGAGTCAAACTGTACTTCTGTTTGCAGTTTCAGTCAGACAAGAGCATGTGATCTCTGTTGTCAGAGGGGTTCTTGCTAATTGCATAAAAACAACAGAACTTCCCTGCTCGGGATGAGTTGGACTCTGGGTGAACTGTCTCACTGCATATTTACGCTCTCAGCTGATTTGGGTAGAATCGAGCATTCTTAAGTCAAAACAGTGACAAGAGTCGTGTTCACAGTTCAGACTTCGCACTTAGTGAGCTTTCATTTGTCTTACCCTCGTATGTTTGAGGCAACATTACAGTCTTTTTAACACAAAACAGATTGCACAAAGCCTCCCGGAATTTCTCAGCTACAAAAAAGTACATGACGGGGTCAAAGGCACCGTTTAAACTCGTGAGACAGGAAGTGATGCGGTTACTGAGGGCTAGAATACGCTGTGTTTCACAGGAAGTTTTGGTCCCGTTGTGGTGGAGAATGTAAATGTAGCGATTGACGTGATAAGGTACGAAGCAAATCAGAAAGATCATCAGGACCATGATGATCATTTTGATAGCTTTTTCCTTCAGGTGTTTCTCAATTCTGTTCCCGCTCTTCAGGCTTCGGATGATTAATAAGTAGCAAGTCACTGTAGTAATAAATGGGAAGGTGAATGCCACTGCTAAGGACACGAGGGCATGACGTGAGGCCTTTTCTCTGTAGAGCTGCAGGCAGATGGTGGTGTTTTTCACCTGGACTGTCTGCACACTGAGCAGCAGAGGTGCCATCGCAACCCCCACTATAACCCATAGAAAGGCACATGCCAAATGGGCGTAAAGGGACCTGCGGAGCTTGATGGACTTCACAGGGTGCACAATGGCTAGGAAACGGTCAACGCTGATGCACATGAGGAAGTAGATACTGGCATACATGTTGAGGTAAAAAAGGAAGCCAGTGAGTCTGCATGGAATCTCACCAAAAGGCCAGTGGTTACCAGAAAAATGGTAAACCAGACGGGTGGGAAGTACTAGCACGAAGGACAGGTCAGCCACAGCAAGATGCATTAGGAAAACGTTGGCGGGTGTGCCTGACTTTTGGTCCCGGATGAAGAGCCAAAGAGCCAGGGCATTGCCAACAAAAGCCAGGATGAAGTCCAGGAAGTAAAAAGTGGCAAAAAGGATGTTCTCAAGGTGTGTCTCTTTGCCACATTGCTCTGAAGTTTCAAAAGAGAAGTTTGACTGACTTGAGCAGTTCAGGAGTAGGCTTGGGGGATCTGCTGGGCCATTCATTTTTCACCACAGTTTTGAAGAAAAACACCCAGAAACCTGAAAGAATTGAGACAGTATGTTACAAAAGAGCTTGCTTTTGTAAAGAAAAACTCCCAGAACTTACCCAAAAAACTACACATGGAAAGCAGTGATGTTTCCTGTTAGCTAATATTGCTATTTAATACAGCAGGTCAGTCTGAATTGAAACCTGTGTATTAAAATTCTGAATACCACCTGCTTGGCTGGGTGTTCCAGACCATGAAATGCTGTTGAAGGAGCCACTGTAAAGTGCTGGTCAGCTGATTATGAGCTTGTCTCCAACCTGTGCCGAGATCAGTTGAATAACAGAGCAGTGAAATGCTTATGTGTCTGGTTAATGGAAGGATGGAAGTGGGTTCTATATGTCTAGCTAGAAAGTATTTGGTATGTTTAATTTGAAAACCTAACTGAAGACTGAGGTGCTCCTAATAAGTCGGCTTTTTTGAGCACAGGTATCTGTTGTAAGGTGACCCACCTTAGAACATCTGTCATGTTCCTAGAAGACAGGTCAGGTATTGCTGTTATTAAAAAACCCCACAGGATTCCTGAAAATTCTTGAGAATTATTTTAGTCTAAAGTCCTATATTGAAGGCAAATGCATCTAGTTCCAATGTAGGAAGAAACTCTTCACATGGGTAGTACCACCATCTCATTTGAACAGCAAAAAGCACTGAATTGAAGATTGTAAGTAATGCCCATGTTGTTGGTTACCTGTCAAAGTGTCATCCTTCCCTGCAGCTTTCTTCTCCCAGTATAACTCTCTTCTCTGCCCTCCAAAGCCTAAAATCCACTGTAGCTTATGCAGGGCCTTTTCTAAGTGGCAGCTTAGGAAAACTGAGCTTAGCTTTGCCAGTCTTTCTGTTGTCTGCAAGGTCCTGAAAATCATCAACTACACGTGATAAAATTTTCTGGAGCCATGGCTCTTTATGCGTTTTTCATCCGTGGGTATAGGTGGTAGGGAAATGCAGGCAGTCTCAGTTTGCAGCATTGTCTCTGTTTTGTGGATTTCTCAGAAGTGTTGGAGTTGTGCTCACCATTGCATTTCTTACTGATGGTCCATTTCTCCACAATACATCTTTAAATACATCAATTTTCCTCTACTGAGGTTAAAACTTTAAAGTGGTTGCTGACATTGTTAGACAAAATTTCTAGTCTCGAGCAGAATCTATGTAACAAGCTGAAAGTGTGCCTCCTTGGACAGTTGATCCAAGGCATAATGGAATGCATTCAGCTTCCCAACAGAACTGGTTATTCAGATGTCTAAAAATGTTGGTGGCTAATTGAGAAACTGAAATGGAGTTAAGAATGCATCAATATATTGGAAAATGTAAACAGAATTCCAGGGTAATTATCATCTTTTGTTTGGCTGCTGTCCCTTTCAGGTGGGCAGGAAGCTGCAGTGACTAGAGATTAATAGGCTGGACCACTTCTGTTTAGTTCACAGTTGAAGAGAGAAAAGTCAGCAGAAAGGAAACTGAATGAAATTCAGAAACTGGAATTTCTTGATGTGGCCACAGAGGGGCCTTCTTACTCCATGCATTGCCTCCATACCCTGCGTGTTTATGGCATAAAGAACCCTGTAGGTTTGAGTGTGTGGGTCCTCACTGCCTGCTGCCAGCTGCGTGCTTCTCTGTAGTCCTAGAGATGGCAACAAGCTATTAACTTGGAATCACTAGAAGTTCATGTGCAAGGAAGACTATGCTGCCCTTTTTTCTGAGGGACATTTTATGTATAAAAATACATGTGAAATCTTGCTTTCATGTACAAAAAGAAAATTCCCTATTGCAGTTTTCCATGTTAATTTTCTGGGCTTGCAGAGGAGCCTGCAATTTCTGTTTCTAGTGTTTATTTGTCCCTTGCAGAGTAAAACCTGCAAGTATTTTGGAACAGAAGATTAGTTTAAGATTAGTTTAAATATGTATTTTACTATTGCATACCCAAGGAGAAGTACAGTGAGACCATGCCTTTTTACTGGCTGTTAATTTACAATGGTACCCATCACCTGATGTTCTGGCTATGCAGCCTTTTTTGTGTCAGGCACATTAAGTATGCTTTGCATCTGTGAGAAATGTAATTAGGTGATCTTTATAAACACCTGTGTCAGTGATGGGGTGGTCTGATGGCTAAGCGTTACTCTATACCTGGTTGTGACAGCACTGAGAAATCAGTAAATGCTGGTGTGGACCAGCTGGAAAGGGCAAAGCTGGAGTTGTCTAAGGCCATAGACAGCGATGTCTCTTGTCTTAATGATAAATGATTTAAATCAGTTCAGGAAGTGAAGCAGTAAGCAGACTTTTTCACTATTTAAAAGCTAAATACTAAGGGTTTAACAGCATGATACATGGATCTGATTCTGCTGGAGCTGATTTCCTAAGGAGGATCTTTGGGATTCTGATTCAGCTGAGTGTCAGTGACAGACTTGAAATATCCAAGACTTTAAAGTCCAGAGCTTTGTCCTCACTGGTTGCAGCGCTGAGTCTGCCATTGACTTCTGGCTGGACCTGCTTTCACTGCAAAATACAGTGGGGTGGAGTAGGAAGGAGAGTGTCAGAGCTATCTAGAATCCCAGAGTCAGGAAGGGAGGGAGAGGTTTAGAACTACTGATAAAATTGAAATAGATTCAGTCTTGTCGAATGAGTACCTTCACAGGAAGCCTCTGTTACCTAATTTATTTTTTAAAGCAAGGTGAAGGGAGGTATTTTTCATTGCCTGGTCAGAAATCATAGAAAAGAGACGTGAACCTCCTTCTAATTTTGCCTAAGTTTTAAATTAGAAGGGAATTTCAACCTTTCAATCACTTTTTTTTTTTTTTTTCCAATTCTTTTTTTTTCCAATTTTTTTTTCCCAATTCTGTGAAAGATAATTGTGGTGTCGCACTTGTGTGGCTTAGCATAAAAGCTGGCATCGCTAGAATTAATTGTTCAGCTTAATTTTAGAATTGGTATGTTTTCAACAAAATGCTATAACTTTACAGGAGTAATAGTTTTTTGACAGTGTGGAAAGCCCTTTGCTGTTATTTACAGTTCCCCTTCTATTTCACCTGGTTTTATCCTATCAATTTGAAATATATTTATTTAATTTGGGGGTTTTCTTTCTTTCTGTTTGGTTTGGTATGCTTACAAAAAACCACTGAAAGTTTGTTGTACTAGCCTGTAGGAATGCCAAGAGCAAATAAGAAACCTTCCCAAGTGACTAGAATGTGTAGCTTGCTCTAAGCTGTATGGTGCAAGAGGCTTTGACTTTACGTACAGAAAACTCCTTTAGGAGTCTGGCTCATGTCCAATAATTTCCGCTTGGATTACGCTGTTGGTGTTGTGTGAATATTTAGTGATTTACGTATTGCTAACCAGAGCACTGCTCTGGAATGAGCTATTAGCCCAGGCCTCCCAGGGCTGAGCTGTAATGGGGATGTCTCTGCTCATTTAAAATGCATGCACAAGGACCATATTTTATGCCCCGTTTCTCCTTTTCTGAGAAACCAGCAAGATAACAACCCACAGGGCTGTTGATAAAGGTACAACCTGATTACTCTTTTAGCAGATGCTCTATTTATCATTACTGAAACAATTAATAAGCATAAAAAAATATTTAGTTCATAGTAAGTTAGTTACCTGGCTGCTTTGGAGCTTTTGTTATAACACCCACTGCAGATAAATTTGGACTACATGTTAGGCTTTGTAGTGGATATCAGAAATTCCTGGTCTTGCTCTCAGCTGGAGCAGTTTCTGGTTTCACAGAATCACAGAATGATTTTATGATTATGGTTGTAGTGTCTTGTCAAACGGGAGTGTTTCCTATCTTTTCCTGAAAGTACTCTTGATTAGAAATAATCCACTTCTGGCTGAAATTATTCTGAAAATCACTCCCTGCTGAGCTTCCCACGCTTCAGCTGAAGCACTTGTTTCTTGTGAGCATCAAAGCAGTGTCAGAGTGCACTGGACTTACCATAAAACTGACAGTTTTCCTGGCACAAATGGATGTACATTAAGTACAGCGTTTGAAAACTTTTATATTTTTGAGGAGCAATGTAAAGAAGACTGAGAAAATTGTTCTTTGAAGTTTAAAAAATGCTGCCAGTTCTTAGTTTCAAACATTTCTGTTATATTCATCCCCTCTGTGTGCGTGTCTTTCCACCTCACTGACACCAGCTAAAACTAATGCCATTAGGAAAGCTCCTTTGTTATTCTGCTAGCAGTAGTTTGTCTCTTACCTCTTTATATGCAGTCCTGTGGGTGGAGTGTAGGGTCCTTTTTGGGAGAATCTCAAGGAGCTCCTTCTGATGACAGCAAAACCAAATAGAAGCAGCAATGGTGAAAACAAGATGATCCAAAAAGAGCACAGAGTTGCAGAGTTGCTGAGGGTAGCGAGGGGAGCCCCTCTATATAGTGTCCTTCTAGCTCTGATAGCACATTATCAGCTCAGTCACACAACAGAGTGAGGGAGAGGACACCCCAGCACTGAAGAGCAGTCTTCATCCCAGCTGAGCTTTTGGCACCGAGGTTGCTGCTGCTGTTCTAGATATGAATATACTGTATGAATATTCCAGTGTTCGTGGGGCTTACTAAAGGCTGCTACTGAACTCTCAGCAGTGAACATAGACTTCTTGGAGTCCCCTGATTATTTTAGAAGGGTGGAGAGGAGCATTGTTTGGGGGAAGCCTGGTATTAATAGGCACAACAGGACATTTCAGAATGGGATAATTCCATTATGGTGGGAGTGGGAAGGGGGAATGAGAGAGGGGCGGCTGCTATGGCAACAGCTTAGCCCGTCCAACACTTCCCTTCACTTGCAATAGAGGAGGGACCGCAGAGAGGGTTTGTGAGTGGGGAGGGGGTGATAATGGTTTATCAGTGCAAATGGCTGAAGGCATCTTATTCAGCTGAATGAGAGGGGTCTCTTTCAGGACACTTGCTTCAGGGTCCCTATGTCCTGCCCCGTATAATTACTCTGCATTTGACAGTGCCGAATAAAATTGATGCCTTTATGCTGAGATGAGCACAGCTGCATGTTTCCTTATAATGGGGTGCTGTCTACTTTTTCTGGACTCCGTCTGGGCAGACAGTAGTTCCAGCCCTGGAGAGAGACACTTGCTGACAGGAGGGCTCAGATTTGGAGAGAATAATAATGATACTTAGCACTTAGACAGGCGCCTGCCAGCTGAGGGTCATAAATGTTTGAGGTCTCACAACAACATCTGTGTTGTATTCTTATCCCCATTTTACAGATCTAAGGGTAAGTGATTCATCACAGCAGAATTTTGGAGGGGGCCCTGCAAAGAACCCACTACTTCAGCCATAAATCTACCCTTTCCATTTGAACTTTTCCTTTTGTCTGGTGTCTTTTGAGAATGACCTGTACATCTCAGCAAGTGTTTCACATAGCGATATAGTGAAAGGAATTAAGCAGGCTTGTCTGTTTTGTGACAAAGAAACCCACAGAAATAATTTCTTTGTCATTTTTGCTTTATCATAAATTCTTCCAGCCTACAGCATCGCATCTAGAGGGTCAGGTAACAGAGGAGCAAACTGAACAGCTTCTCCTCAGAGCTCTCAAATACTGGGATAAAACTGGTGGATTCCATCAGTCTTTACAGAAGTATTTTTGTGCCTTTGCCCAGGCTTTTCTCCCAGAAATTTGACTTATCTTCCTGTTAAGGACTGTACTTGTAATATGTTCTAGAACATGTGATAGGAAAACAGTTATATTTATCACATAAAATTGCATGGTTCTTTATTTTCTTTAACTTAGGACTAAAATTTGTAGACAGAAGAGCTAGTGGCCTCTTGTTTGCCCTAGCTATTTAAGACTAAGGAATCCAGCCATGGTAAAGGTGTTTATGCAATTTGGTTTAATATTTTTTGTATTCTCTCTCCTCAGCTCCTTCCCAGTACTGTAATGCCTCTGTTGTGACTGGATCCCATAGTTAGTAATAGAGAGAGAGTTTTGCCACCTTTCCTTGCCCACCTGTCAGAAAGAATCTAGAAGAATTGGAAAGGATACCTAGAAGAAAGACAGGATGAAATCTCTGATGAGATATAAATCAGTGAATGTTGGAGGCGTGTTCTAAGGAAATACTCCTGTAGTCACTCTGTGACTGCTCTATCCACGCACTTTTTTCTGTGCAACTAATGTTAAAGACAGGATACTAAAGTAAAATGTGTTTAGTCTGACCTTGGAAAACACTTCTTTTATATAAAGTACATCCTACAGCATGCATTGTATGGTTTTCTTTTCTTTACTTTGTTCAACCAGGCATCTGTGCAGGCCGTGCCACAACCGTGAAAAAGCTAAGGGACTGGGCAAGTACATCTGTCAGAAGTGCCACTTGATAATTGATGAGCAGCCTCTGATGTTTAGGAATGATTCCTACCATCCGGATCACTTCAACTGCACCCACTGTGGGTATGTTCGTATTCTAAACTCTGACCAAAAAAAAAAGAGAGAGCTGAGCAGTACAGTCAGCAGTGCAGTCCTTTCCAAGGCCTAAACTTGGAAGGCTGCCTTCACCTTGTTGAAGAAACAAAAATTGTGTGAAGACAAATCGAAAGAAATTTGGAAACTTCAGTTTTATTTTGCTGAAACTTGAATGACTTTAATTTTATCCTAAAAATGAACAATACTAGTTTATGCGGAAAATAAAAACAGTTCCTTAGTGTGAACTTACCTGAAAGGCTGTGTGCAGATTGCAATGATAGTGTTGTCCGAAGATAGCTGTTGCCAGGCTATTCAGAATCGTTTCACTTTGCATTCCTGGATAGAAAAAAAAGATGACTTTGTGAGCTGTGTCAGTCCTCTGGCACAGTCTGTTACTGTGCTGGTACCTGTCTGAGCAGAGTTACCATGAAGGCAGCATAATTGGAGCACAGTGTTGCCCTGGAACAGGTAACAGTGCTGAAGAATAAATTCTGTTAACTTTCCGGCTTAGTCTTCCAAAACTTCATCTTGGGCATTAAAGATCTTCACTCGGTGTTCTTACTTTAGGGACGTGTTTGTGTTTTCAGGAAGGAGCTGACTGCTGAAGCTCGGGAACTGAAGGGGGAACTGTATTGCCTGCCCTGCCACGACAAGATGGGAATCCCCATCTGCGGAGCCTGCCGCAGGCCCATCGAGGGACGAGTGGTCAATGCTCTGGGAAAGCAGTGGCATGTTGAGGTGAGACCTCTCTGAATCTGAAACTTCCTTCAGGAGATGTTTTGGAAGAGGACTAGCACTAGTTAAAAACTGTAGACATCTACATGATACACAATACATGAATTCAGACAAAAAAACAATTGCTTATGTTTCAGATTGTCTTTGCCTGACGTGAGTGAATGAGTACAGCAGGGTCACCAGGGTTGCTTAAGAAAGCTGTGTTTTCACAATGGTAGTAACTTTCATTTTAAAATGCCTGAGTTGCATTCTAAAGATTCTTCCAGAATGTGGTTCACTTAACAGCATTTAGATACTAATAAATTACATGCTTGCTCCAATGTACTTAGATATATCCTGTCCAACCCCAGTTAAGAGGTTCATAACAGCATTATAATTTGTAATGTAGGTAGAGCCAGCACAATTCTTGCCTTTTAAACCTTTTTAAAGCTCATTGTTTCTATAAGTCTCAGCTGAGTCATCACAGCTTGCTCTGAAGTTTTTTAGTGATTGATGTTTTTAGTGATTTAAGCCTCCTAGGGTTTGAACTGAGAGAGATCATGCTGCTCATTTGAAGGGCATTCATACCAACAGTGTTTTATGTTCCCGTTTCTCTTTGCTGAAACAAGCAAGGTAATAGCCTGCAAGTCTGTCAGTGTAGACATAAGATGATCTTCCTTTCAGCAGGTCTTCTACCTATCTTTAATACAATTCTTAACTACCATAGCAGACTAAATAGTTCTTCTTTTCTTTTATTTCCATAAAGATTTTCCTGTCCCAGTTTCGTTAAAACCTTAACAGGTAACAGTTTTAAACTGAAAGAGGGAAGGTTTTTGTGAGATATCAGGACGAAATTCTTCCCTGTGAGGGTGGTGAGGCATTGCCTGGAGAGGTTGTGGCTGCCCCATCCCTGGAAGTGTTCAAGGCCAGGCTGGATGGGGCTTGGAGCAACGTGATGTGGTGGGAGGTGTCCCTGCCCATGGCAGGGGAGTTGGAACTGGATGATCTTTAAGGTCTCTTCCAATCACAACTATTCTATGATTAAATGTCTCGTGTTGAGCCATGATTGGTATCCATGCAAATGGTTTTCCCTGTTGGTGGAAAAGTTGCTTTGCCTTGCCACCAAATATCTTTTTGTTTGTTTGTTTTACAGCATTTTGTTTGTGCCAAATGTGAGAAACCATTCTTGGGACACCGACACTATGAGAAAAAAGGACTGGCCTATTGTGAAACTCACTATAACCAGGTGAGTTCTGCCATCTGTCCTGTCCATGCTTGCTCTGACTGGCAAATGCTTTTTTGCATTTTACATATGCAAAGCTATGCGGATTTTCCATAATCTGAATTTATAGAGGTGGTGCAATATTAAGAAATTGGTGAGATTTAACAGAAAAAATAGTTTTTCTTTGAAGATGTGAAAGATGATGCTGAGAACAAAATAGAAATGTCTTGGGGATATGGATTTTCTTTTGTGCCATTGACAGAAAACCACACTGACTATGGGTTGTGATTAAAATCCCTGTAATTCTAGTACAAAACTATTTTTGTGGACTTCTTTGGTAATTGCTTGATTCCATGGGCTTAAGATAAACGTTGTGCTGTCTAGGGTGTAAGAAAAGTATGTTTCAAAAGCCGACTCGAACCTGTTTTTTCTGTATGACTTTACTTGAAGAGCAGTAAGTTTTGTATTTTCTTCTATCAGGTAAAATAGTCTCTCTCATAAGAACCAAGTGTTACTGTTTTTAAGGTAGCTCTGGGTTTTATTTTGATGTTTACAGTTAAGCATCAGGAGATGTTTGTCTACATTAAGCATCATACTCTACCGATCCTCTCTCCTCCAATTGCTGCATGTACAGGACTAAGATCACATAACAGCGGTAAAGTGTGAGGCATCAACAAAAAGGGTTTTGTAGTATTTAGTGGTGTGAGATCCAAAGGAACATAGACTACTTGGCAAGTGTATGAGAAGTTATTCAGAAGACATAAATTGGTATATTTGGGGGCTACTGCAATGTCTGGGAATTCTTTGATTGTTGAGATTTAATGTTCGCTCCAGCTGTGTAATTTGGGGAGCATGAGCAGTCAGTAACATGAGCTCTTGTTCTGATTTCTTTCGCTGTGCAGCTCTTTGGAGATGTCTGCTACAACTGCAGCCACGTGATAGAGGGAGATGGTAAGATTTGTTCTCTCCTTGTTTTGGGTTGCTGTTCTTGTTCCATTTGTTAGTGCAGCTGTTGCGGTCCCACAGTTGCAAGGCACCAGTGTTTCTTTTCACATCTGGCCTCATTTGAATTTGGATACAAATCCAAATTCAAATTCAAACAATACGGCAGTTTCCTCTTAATTTGTACTTTTGCTTTTGCAGTGGTATCGGCTCTTAACAAGGCCTGGTGTGTGAATTGCTTCTCCTGCTCCACCTGCAACATCAAGCTTACACTGAAGTAAGTCAGTGTTTCTGTTTTGGGCCATTTGCTCCTAAGGCGGGGTATCGGCTTCTGGGGACCCATTGAACCAGTGCCTCTCTGAGGGGCAAGAAACCTTTTCGCTGTGGGAGTAGGTGCTTATAGTTCCACTGATTTCAAAACTAAAAGGGAGCTGGGACTCAGCATCTGTTCTCATTTATTGTCCTTCATTGATCTGTTCTCTAAGAAGGTTGGGTAAGAGCATTCATGAGTACTCCATACTCATTCAGCAGTACGGAGGGAAGGCTCTAAACTTCAAGTAACTGCCTGTCCTGAAATAGCCTCTATGTCTCTCCTTAGTCTGGATGCTCCCCTCAATGCCAGTATTTGCAATTGCATAGATTATTTGGAAAGAAAATATTATCTAGTTACCTCAAATATCCAGAGGAGGGACAGAAAAGAGAGCAATCTTATATGTTTCCTTTCTCAGGTTCAAACCCTTAGCCTACTATTCTGGGTTAGCCCCACTGGCCTTGTGTGTGAGGGAGCTCTAATTTATCACTAAGAGGACCTTTCAAATGACACTTCCATTCTATGATAATAACATTATTATTCTACACTGTTCCATACAAATATATAGCAAAATCTTGCTCCTTACTTACCTGACAATACTAAGGCCCTAGTTCCCTGATGAGAAACCAGTCTCTGTACTTACATGAGCAGACAAGGAAGTGAGTTGTTCTATACATGCAGCAGAACCCTAAAAATCAGTATTTACATAGATGCACAGAGACTTGATTTACTGAATCATGTAGTTTGCAAATACCACTTTAATAGCCTGCTGTTCTTTGTGTTAAAGGAATAAATTTGTGGAGTTTGACATGAAGCCTGTATGCAAGAAGTGCTATGAGAAATTCCCTCTGGAGCTGAAGAAACGCCTGAAGAAATTGTCAGAGCTGGCATCCAAGAAGGCACATCCCAAAGCTCTGGATTTAAACTCTGCTTAAATAGGTCTGTCAGTCTACGGACTACACTCTTACAGTCACGAGCTGCTGCTCACAGCAGCTGTTGATTACAGAGGTAATTAGTAAGGACAAGTGAAACTAAAGATAAGTAGTACTTTGCCCTGCTTCTGGTAATCTAGCTTGCATCTTGGCTATCCTTTTTCTCAAGCAAATTTCTATTAACACTGGCAGAAAGAGGAATATGATTGCTGCTTGAGCAGTTTACAGGCTGGTTATTAATTTGCTAATAACAGCTTATTCTGCCTTTATGGAATTTTACCCAGTCTTTCCTTCCTCACTTGAACTGTAATTCTCTCTGCATTCCTCTATACCCTAAGGAATTTGGAAACAGTAGTTGATTGCAGGGGTGGAAGAAATGTGGGGTTTTCTCTTTTTCAGTTAAAATGTGTGAAAATTTCTCTTCATACCCTGGGTGAAGACAGTTTTCATTTTTACAATATGTAGACAAATATTCTGAAAGCTGTCACTCTTTGCTACATGCAAAATATTCTGGTCTTTCTCCAGATTCCTATTGAGCAAACACAGATGCTGTACAGTCCTGGTTTGCAGGTTTACTAGGGAGGTCCAGGAACCAATAGTTATGGCATCTGCACTGGCTTAGGTCCAGCTTTAAGCCACCTGAAGAAGCTTGCATTCCTGCTTTCCCTGTTCAGTGTTAAGGAGATTTCAGTTGTCAAGGCCAGGTCAGCCTCTTCAGAATAGTTGGGCTTTTCTTAAGGATGAGGCAGCTATGGGAAACAAAATATTTGGTTTGAAACTGACACTGTAATTATTTTCTCATTTTGTTCTCTGCTACTGCATGGATACTAGAGCTTCTAGTGGTCAACACAGTATGTCATCTCCACCAACAGAAATGGTTGGAGGAGATGGTTTTTGAGGTAATGTGGCTGGAGCCTTACTTATTCTTTTGCATGATGTAATCATGCAATATGGTGACAATATGGTGCTTTAGTTTACCCGTCCATCTCACTTTATTTGAAAGAGGAGTATATGCTTGTTGGTCAGGCTACAGAAAGCCCAATTACAGTAAATTTACAAATTGCAAAGTCATTTCTAATATTTACAGTTTGTAGCAAATGTGATTTTATGCAGAAAACCCCCCAGGAATTTTTCTTGAAGTTTTCACCCAAATAAGAGTTTCCCATCACATTTCTTCTTAACACCTGAGTATTCTTCAAGAGAAGACCTCAGATGTGAATCTGTCTATCTTGAGCATTCTGCTTTGTAGTTTCACCTGTTGCTGGTGAAGTTTCACTGGTCCTACTGCCTCTGCTATCACAACCCAAGGTGCTGAGAAATTTACTGGGTTTGAACATTCTCAATATTTCTTTAGGGATGGGCCATCAGCAGTGCTGTTCCTGAGTGTGTCCTGTTGCCCATGTGTTGTGTAATCACAATGAGCTGCTGAAACCTCTGGAGGTGTCCCTCATAGTTTCTTGTGCTGAACTAAGATGAGCAGCATGAAAATCCCTTTCCATGAATAGCTGGAGAGTGGGCAGACAGGACAAAATACACTGGAAGACTGCTGTCTCTTGCATGATTTAAATGTGGCTAGTTTGGTAGGTCAAATGAACACAGCATTTGGGCCTGCACACCACCCTGCAGCCCCCAGGTGAACTAGCTAGCAAGAAGTTAAAGCTTCCTTGCTTTTTGTATGTGTGAGCAGTAACTGGATTGGGGCAATAATCAGCCTTAAAATTGTCCTCACTGCCATTTCACTCTGCTCGGAACAGTTCTAAACACGACGGTAGCTAAAGCACTGATAGCTGTTGGTGTGGCTGCTGTAGATACTACCCATGAAACTGCAACAGGAATATTACAGCAGTGGTGGGACATCCCGATTAACTGTGTGCAGATAAGAGTCCCATATACAAGACCATCCTTTAGATACTGACTTTACTAATTCTGTTTCTGTCAGCTGCTTTGCTTTTTGTTGCCATAAATGACCATAAACTTTTAGCTGGGGTTACACTGCGCCCACAGTAGCACTGAAGAGGCGACAGGCCTTCATTTTAGCAGTAGAACTCTTCCATCCTCTTCTGACCAATATACATTGCAGATTACAGTATTAGAAGCTGGTTTTGTCACTGCTTTAGGAGAACACATGGCTAGTCACTTTTCTCTCACCAGCCTTAAATGGCCTTTTAGTTAAGGGCACAAAGAGCAGCACGTCTTTTTGGCACAGTAGTGTGTGGCCACTGCAAAGACTGGGCTCATAAGCCTATTCTTTGGCATTTTTGTCACAGCATAAACTACAAGAACTACTGATCTGGGCACAAATCAATATGTTGTCATTCTTCCCAGCAGAAAGCATTCAGGTCTGTTCCTGTAATCTCAGTCACAGGCCAAGTCTAATGCTAAATCTGAGCAGCTGTTTATCTTCAGCCTGCTGGGGAGATTGTGGAGGAACCACAGGCACATATAGCTACTGGTAAATATGGAAAGACTATGTAACTAGCAGGCAACAGGTAATGTTCTTTCAGTGGCCACTCTCAAGTTCAGCAATGGAAAATGCATGTGTGTGGAGGCAAATGGTATCATTTTGTACTGCAAGTAGAGATTTAGTGTGTGCTCTCACTTTGCCTCATGATGAAATTCAGTAGACCTAGTAAGCTTCAGTGTTCAAAGGACAGTTGATATCGTTCTCTTTGATAAGCTGTTCAGTTCTCTAGGATTTGGATTCTGTCCTTATCTTCAGAGCATTTCCCAAAATGAGTGGCGAGAAAACTCATGATAAGGCCCAATCTCTGTAATAGCAAAGGGTCATTTTCTCTTAGTATCTCTTAAATTATTAATTTTTCACAATTCTTTTTCTTATACTCCTGCAGCCCATAGCCTGCAATGTGCAGAGTTACAGTAGTGAATATTGCTGACATATCTTTTTATAGGACAGTGGAATTGAAGGAGTAGAATACCTATAAATAGTTTAAATAAGTGCATTTTCCTCTACTTCTTTGAGACACTTTGTAAAAATACCTAAATAAAATATAATGCAGACTTATGAATTCTCCTTAGTGTGTTGATAGGCTGACAGCTTGGGTGGTTGTTGGTATTTTTTTTTTTTTTTAATAAAGTCAAGGTCTCAGTCAGAAATAAGCTGCATGCTTTTTTCCATTGCTGTAAATAGACATGCTGGCCAAATTCATCCTAGGTATCACACCACTGGAGAGCACAGATTTATATCAAGATTGAACTTGGCTGAGAAGTCTACACTTACTAAGAGCTGTTGGCTCATTATATACATTTAGAGTTTACATTCATATTTATACATACTGAATTAAAATCACTAATATTCACTGAATACACTTGAAAATGGGTTTTGCTTTTAGAAACCACAGTATGTGAAGCTTGTTTGTATTCAGAGGGCATGTTAATCACTTGCAATCTTTCTTTATGGCAACCTAACCTGCTCTATAGGGTTTGCATCCTGGTCTTTCGTTTTACAGCAGTCCGTGCAATGCAGGCAAACATTGCTCAACCTTCTGTACAGAGAGTTTCTAGATCTTGTGTGTTTTGTGTTAGATGATGTAACTGACACTTTTTTTTTTTAAAAAGAAAAAAGTGGTTGGATGGTGAAAGAATAGATTACAGGTAAACATGTAATAAATGTGGTTGTACTAGTCTGTAAAGCACTATTAAGTGCTGAGGATGGTATTAGAGTGAGTAAAAGAATTAGAAGCTCCTTGCCTTGGTTCAGGCTTTGATGAGCAATGTGGATTCTGCACCATGTGGTGCTCTCGTTTCATCACATACTGCTTGTGCTGTCTAACCAAAACATGTGATTGTGGATTGGAATGTTGTAATACTGTACCTTTTTATGTTCCTGTAATAAAGTTAACTGTAATACATTTTAAATCTTCACACACACAAGTTGTATATTGTACAGTAAAAGAATAATAATTGACATTCACAATGCTGAACCAGGGGGCGTTACACGCTCTGAGGAGATCTGGGGATTGCCCAGATCTGATGCACTGTTGTGGTGAATTCACATTTTGGCTCTCTGCTGCTTCTGTGATGATGTGTTGGTTGATGAGGATGTGCAGATAGGGGGTATCATTCTTTTTGAGACTGTGCTGTACGAAGTGTGGGTATGACGAGTAGATGGGATGTTACGGTCATTTACAGGCTGTAGTGCATGTTTGGTAGGTTTAGGTTACATGGAACTATAGCGAATATTCTGTTTTCTTGTTAAAAAAGACATTGTGGTTGATTTTCTGCAGTGTTTATTTAAAAACCAGAAGCAATACAGTTTGGCTGCGAAAGTGCTTTTTGTACAGGTGGAGTATTGAATGCTTCTTACTTCTAGCCAGTTAGATCAGACGTAGGATGACAAAAGAAGTCAAAGTCATTCGTCTCAAATGTTTCCATTGCCAGCAATGGACATTACAGCGGGAATATCTAATTGCATGCAAAAGGATCAACTATTCTGACAAGTGTGGCACTCATTTAGATGCACAAAGAGAGTGGGGCTCTTCCCTGCCACCCATGTACAAAACTCCCATTAGCGTTTGAATCTCACACACGTATCTGAGGGAACAAGAGGACCATTGTGCATACGTTGGCAAACTGGAGAGATCTAGCAGAGCTGCTTTTCCAGCGCTGCCAGATCGTGTCTCAAGGAACTTGATGCAAATGCTTTAAGACATATCCATGTTTCACTGTGAGCAAGGGCGGGCTCATCATTGAGGAAGGAGACCTTGTTCTCTGATGGGGTAAGCATCTAGGCTTACTAGCACCACACTGCATATATGCTTTACACACTCTGAGCACACTCCGGTTCCTGTTGGGCCAAAGTTGTGTATTTACAGAGGTCTGAGAGATGAACAAGTGCTGAATCAAATTTTACCACTCAAAGTGCCTGCTAAACAGGAAATAGAAAAGATCAGGAGAAATTAAAGCTATTATTCTTGTCCCATGAACGAATGTCTGCATAACTCCAAGCTGAGAACATTTTTATAGAGCAGAAAAGTCTCTTTCAGCAGATGTCTGTTAGACTATTTGCACTGAATAGCACATCTATAACTTGGAATAGGAGCAACTGAGGCCAAAATCCATACTCATTTCAGAGCTTATTTATCATTCCTAGAAACTGCATAGTAGAAAGCAGTTGTTAGTTTTTAAGTGCATTATAAAATGTGGAAGAAAGAAAACTATTTCATTTAACCAGGTCAGCGTGAAACCAGTGGAACACCTGCAGGAATGACAGTTACATTCTGACAGTAACTGGCTGTCACAGTCTACTGAAACTTGTCATGTAACCTAAAAGGATGAAAACCATCGTCTTACCCTTTCAAGATGTCCAGTTGTCCTGCTACTACAGGGTGTTTCTCCACTCTTAGAATTTCCAATAGGAGGAAAAAATTGACTTTACTTGTGTTTGCAAAGACTCAAGGAGTTTATGCATTTGGTAAGAGCACATACAAGGGGATATTTTCTTTCCAAAAGGAAGACAACTGGTAAAGTGTGTCTCTCTTTAAGAATGGAGGAGATTTAGAATGTCAGAAGAGGCTCTCGTATTAGGGTTCCTCCCCCTACAGCCCCCATATTACATTAAAATCCAGCTAAACTTTCTCTAAATCCAAAGTCTGAATGGAATTCTTATACCACCTTTAAGACAGACAAGCGTTATGGATATTTGAAAGCACATGTTCACTTGAGCTTCTCTTGTGGTAATATTTCAGCAACACAGTTGATTCAGTGTGTGATCAGAGGACTGACCATCAAGTTTAATATTTTTTTAAATGGGATTTCTTTTGGGAGATGAAATTACAGGTTGTTTGGCACAGATACAGGTCATGGGTTCTATTTCCACTCTCAAGCTGGGAGGTTCTTTTGCTTGTTTACAGCATTCATTAGCAGGTGTACGTAGGATGTTAACAGGTCATCCATTTTGTAACCCTGTCAGAAAAGAAAAAGGTCTTAAATCTCTCAAGGAGCTACAGAAGCAAAAAGAACTATAATTTCTTTTCTGTTTTATCTTCTTCTTAGGTTCTTCCCTGCATGGACACCTCCTCTTCTAACACCTATCACTGTTTTGATAATTATTTGTCTATTCACAGAATCACAGAATTGTCAGAGTTGGAAGGGACCCTCTAGAGATCATCCAGTCCAACTCCCCTGCTAAAGCAGGATTGCCCAGAGCACATCCCTCAGGGCTGCATCCAGGTGGGGCATGGAGGTCTTCAGAGAAGGGGACTGCACACCCTCCCTGGGCAGCCTGTCCCAGTGCTCTATAACCCTCACCCTAAAGAATTTTTTTCTTATACTTGAATGGAACTTCCCGTGTTCCAGCTTGTGCCCATTGCCCCTCGTCCTGTCACTGGGAACCACTGAGAAGAGTCTGGCTCTGTCCTCCTTCAACCCACCCTTCAGATCCTTGTAAGCATTAATAAAGCTAAAGAGTCCCAGCTCTCAGCCTTTCCTCCTCAGGGAGATGCTCCAATCCCTCCAGCATCTTTGTTGTCCTACGCTGGACTCTTTCCAGTAGTTCCCTTTTCTTTCGAACTGGGGAGCCCAGAGCTGGAGGCAGGATTGCAGTTGTGGCCTCAGCAGTGCAGTGTAGAGGGAGAGGATGACCTCCCTCAGCCTCCTCCCCACATTCTTCCCTAAGTAGCCCAGGATTCTGTTGACCCTCTTGTCAACAAGGGCGTGTTGCTGGTTCATGGATAATTTACTGTCTACCAGGACCCCCAGATCCTTCTCTTCAGAAGTGTTTTCCAGCAGATCCACCCTGAACTTATACTGGTGCCTGGCATTCTTCCTCCCCAGGTGCAGGAGCCTACACTTGCCTTTGTTGAACCTCATGAGGCCCTTCTCTGCCCAGCTCTCCAGCCTATCCAGGTCACGCTGGGTGACAGCACTGCCCTCTGGGGTGCCAGCCATCCCTCCCAGTTTGGTATCATCAGTGAACTTGATGGGGATACACTCTGTCCCCTCTGCTCTTCATGGATTTATAAAACTTTACAGAGCGTAGCTCTACTGTCTCCTCATTCTTTCTATAGATTGACATCTTGTACTTAGGAATCCAAGCTTTTCTGTGAGAGGAGGTAGTTCTTAAATGTTTTAATGTTATCTTTAAAAATTTGCCTTTAACTGTCCATAGAGTGATGCTTGTTTGAGTCTGTGGACAATCTGAAACCAATTCTTAAAAAGATGGTACCACTTGCTGACAAGTGTAAAATCTTACAAGGAGGTGGTGTTACTGCATAGATGCATCAAACCATGGAAGACTAAAAGCCTCCTACGTAATTTTGTGGGTAAGTGCAGTCTTTTCTTTATGCTTCAGATAGATAGAATTTTGATGTATGGGAAGAATTGGGAAATTACTATTTTTCCCTTGTCTCTGTGGCTTGCTTTGTTGTATCAGATGGTGTTATATAGCACTGAATTGGTTCTAAACTGCAATTTTATTGACCTAGCAGTAAATGCTTTTTATACCTGCACAGGTTTTAATATCTCTCTTGGCACCACTGTTTTGTAGTTATTCTGGACGTATGGGGAAAAATTAGGAGTTTCTTGTGTATAAGTTAACAAAACTCTTCTTACCAGAGATGTCTCACATAAGATCCGGCTTCCTCGTACCAGGTTCCCTATTGTCATGTGGAAATATGTGCTCCCACTGCTCCAGTTGGAGATTTTATTGAAGGGGTAGACTGTTAAAATTTCCTGTAAGGGGAAACAAACTGAAATGTGCAGCATTTCTCAAATGAAAACAGGGTGCTTTGTAAGAAAGCCTGGAGACCCAGAATATTCTTTTTCTTTCCCACTTCATTTTAAACAAGTGGATTGAAGTAGGTTGGGCATCCAGAATAGTGGTATATTGGATTTTTACCAAGCAGGTGAGTCTTAATCACTCTAATGAGGCTTCCTTTCGTTATATATTGATCTTTGTCTTAGCACACTGCCATTATATTCACAATAATGTAAAACTTGAAGGATATTTGTTTTTTTATTAAAAGCTAATAGTGATATTCATAAATGCTTTTGCCTGGGAACTTGGTGAGACCAGACCATTTCTCTGGGATAGAGAGTTAGTAACTGCTGTCCTTTGGCCTGATCTTTTAGACAGTTTGGATTTCCTGCAAAGCATTTTTCTGAAGCAAATTCTCTAGTGGACTGTCTATCCATCTCTCTGATTTACCACTTTGCCCAGGTCCATCATGATTACCACTTCTTTTTTCAGAGATGCTCTACACTGTTTCCAGTGCAGAAACTGCAAAGAAGTGATGTGAGGCAATAACATTTCATTCAGTTCCACACAAAAAAATAAATAGAGGGACTCTGTCCTTTCTGTCCTTCATGGAGAAGGTCCTGTTGCTGTCCCTAAGTTAGCACTGTCAATTAAATACTTCCTTAGACAGGCTCTTGAGAAGCAACTCTTACCTTTGTCTTCTGATGTATCACTGAGACTCCTTGCTTGTTGATTGCAATCAGCACAATCTCTGGGAAATTTGGCTCTGAGGTTTGCTATAAATGAGTAACAGAGCAAGATAAGCAAAAATAATCTGTATTAGGTGCATAGTGACCTTCAGCAGTGTCCAGTGCTGCTTGTTCTCTTTACCAAATAAACACTGAAACATAAAGCTCTTCAATATTATGTAGCTATTGCTAAGGATGACTCTTTTGGCCGTATATTGATGACTTGAGCAACTGCTGCATAAAAGCAGACTCATGCCCATTATTTCCTAGGCTGTCTCATAATTAGCTTAATGGTTGGTTGCAAACCAGTTTAAGAGCCTAGTAAGGAAAAATTAAAGGTAGCAAGTGGGAAATGATTCCTGGAGGTATCCACTGCAGAATGAGAAAATTGGTTTTGTTCTGAGGGAAGAGGCCCTAGAGATGTAAGACTTGGCAGCATTTTGTAGTGGAGAACAATGACAGGACAGTAAAGTATCTAAAAGACTCCCATCTACTACACAGTTGTAATGTTATTACAACTGGAACAACAGCAGAGCCAGTAAGGAACAGGCATAGTTCAGAAAAGATAAAAGCATCAACTCCCCACTTTCAAGGAACAGCATTTTCTTCAGTAGGTGGTGGGAAGCCAGCTTTATAACCCATTCTCACTTAAACAGATGTGGAGTTGTAGTCAGTCCATATCCCCCAGTGCTGCTCTGCTACCAAAGCCATTCATACAGGCCTTTAAACCTACCTTCACCTCAAAGAAGGCTGATCCAAATGTTGGCCAGCGGTGTATCATTTTCAAGAAGGCAATCTTGGCCTCATCCACAGTTTTCCCTTCATGTTTGCTGTATGCTGCAGTAATGCTCTGTGTAGAAAAAAGGACACAAAGCCTGTTCAGTTGGAAACAAGGAGGTTTTCAGTGTCCTGCATTAGCACTAAAGACAGCAGCAGACCCTCACCACGGTCAGGCTTGAGACAAGTGTGAAAATGAAAACAGCCTACCGTGCCATGGGACAGTGTTGAGCCAGAACCTCCCCAGTATTCCTTACTAATGAGTTGAGTGAAAGAATTCCAGGAACTCAAGAGAATGAGGGGCAGAGGGGCAACGTGGGATGAAACAAAATTCAGAAAGCCAATATTCAGCACCCACAGACATGTATCACATTTTCTGCTGTAACACGTGGGGTGAATTTTCCCTCTATATTTGAAATAACATCCTGTGTCTTCCTCAGTGGATTAAGTGGTAAGTACCTGCTAAAACTTCTTGCATTTTTGTGGAGAAAAGAGCCTTTTGCTGTACACAGTGCAAGGTGACTGATTTTCTGGCCAAACTATGAAATCTTTAGAAAAAAAATTAATTTTCTTTCGAAGATCCTCAGACCCCCAGTTCCATCACTGACTTTCCTATCTCTAACTCTTCTTCTGGGCGCTGAAAATGGATTAGTATCTCCAAGAAAGATGCATATCTCGAATCAATCATCCAGGCCTGCAGATACCTCTCAGAGGCTTGGTGGAGAGGATGCAAAATCTGGATTGTAAGATGCTAAACAGCAACATCCAATAGCATCCTTCCATAGTGTTTTCAAAGACAAAAAAAATAGCGTGGCTCAATGTCTTTCTTCTCTCCTAAAGCTCTGTGGAAGTAACACAATTAACGGAAACTGATGTTCTTACCTTCTTCCACTCATCTGTCGAGATTGCTCGGAGCAGATTGTCTGGCACCAGCTCCTTCAAGATTTTGGAGATGGTTGCCAGCTGTGCGCGGTCATTGTTGAAGCGCACTTTGTAAATCAGCCCTGCCAGCTGGACAGCTTCATCCTTGGAACACTTGTGGTAGCCTCTGAGGTACTTCGGCAACTCCTGGAAGAGACCAGCTCTGAATCCAGACAGAATGGGTTGAAGCAAACACTGACTTATGCATTCTCAATCTGTGAGATCAGGGTATGAGTCTTGCTAAACACAGTCCAAGGACATCTCCAGAACATCTGACTCCTTCTGGAGGTTCTCTTTTCCAACCCAAACCATCCTATGATACTTCATACAATGACAGAGCAAGATGAGCACCTCCAGGTAACAATTAGGTAAGGGAGCTGTGCTCCTAACATAAGCAATATAGCTGTGTGAACACTGTGAGAAAGAAAGCTGTGAGAAATAAATCAGAGGCATTCCTCTGGAGGCTCTATAATGCAGGGAGGTGGTAACACTCCAGCAAGGCTTACTTTCTCAGGAGTATTTCTTGCATCACTTTGCCTGCCATTATATTTACGCTTTAAGGGAGATGGTTACCTGGTGGTAATGAAAAATGACATCAGCCTTTAGGTCCTTCCCAGGAGTTACATTCAGCCACAGCTTTCTCATGAAGTACACCTCATAGGCCACAGAAGTGGTAGCCCCTAAGGAAACAACATCTCGTTAGTATTCCTTGTATTGCTGTAAAGTTCTGCAGTTTTCAAGTGGCTTGTGAGCTTCTTCAGAAATGTAATTCTGGTTTTAGTAGTAACAAACAAAATTGCTAACAGAAAGGCCATTTTAGATGATCAAGAAAGTGCTTAGTTGGACATTGACCATGGAGTGATCTAAGGTGGAGGCACTTCAGAGATGGAGGAAGAAGCTGAGGATGCCTGCGATACAAGTATTTGTTATTTCTTGGTGCTCATGACAGCTGCCTGCCAGTGTGCAGCACACCTGAGTACATTCCCTGATGGCTGTGTTTACAGAAATGAATTGTGATTTAGTGCACCCACAGCTTTATGCTGTGATTCTCAGAGCACCTCTAACAACTGCATCAGCTGCAGGGAAAAGAGACAAGTTAGAAAGTCTTAGATACGTAGATGGGGTTTTGGGAAGTTGAACCTCAGATCTCCTTGAAATAAGCAAAGGTCAGGAAAAATTAATTTGAAATTTGAGTGGAGTTTGATGTAAATTTCAAAGTGTATGTTATAGATGGTGCAGAAGTGCAAAGAATTGCTGTCATTAGTGTTACATTGGAACAGGTGTTTCCCTGGCAATACAATTTGTGCTTTGGTATCTCCAGGTAATAATCTAGCCAACAGTTTTCTAACGACCCAAGGAATGGGAGTGACACTCTGTAAAGAACCTGTACATGTGTTGGCTGACACCTGATCTGGCAATGCATAACCCTTCAACTGTAAAGGGGATCAACCCCTTTAACTTGTGTGCATCCAGCTGTGTGTTTGGGATGCAACAGCTCAAAAAAATCTTTGGTACCAATTTAAAATTTCTGGAGAGGTCCCCTCACAAAGGTGTTCTGGTGTTTCTGATGGGCAGTGCTTGGCTGCATCAGGTCACTGGATCTTTCTGCTGATGCAGGCAGTAACCGTGTATGTAGAAACAAAAATGATATAATAAGGCTCTGCCACGCACTTCCCAAGATGGAGAAAGTCCTACTGGATAAATTTGTGGCTTCCCCAGTTCAACACAGCATCTCATGAAGCTTCTTGTCATGCTGACATTCTCCTTACCGTCTTTGCTTGGTTTGTTCTTCCTGTTCCAGTCTGTTACCTGCCTTAGTGAGTCAAAGAAGTAGTCTGCTTCGTTCTGACTGATCACCTGGAAGAGGCCAAGCAATGAAACGGGGAAAGGAGGATTTAGCAGATCATATAAAATGCTCCCTGTGCCGACATACACAAGTGTCAGGCTGAGTTTTCTTTCCCTGCCTACAGTGAGAAAGCACAATTACAGCAGGACAGACAGAGGCAAGGGGAAGGAAGTAGAGAAATAGGAGAAAGAAGGCTTTAAATTATTTACATTTCATATGGGGATTTTTATTGCATCTTCTGTTGCTTTTTCCTTTCCAACCTGCTTATTGAAGTCAAGCCGAAGATGCCTACCTTATTCTTAGCCATCTCCTCTTAGTAAAATATTGGCTTCTTCTTTTCAGGAGTGCAGCACATCAGGCACTCTCTGTGCTTGGACTCAGTGCTGCTTTTGCCTTGATCACAGTTCCAGAGAGAAGGCACCTCTCAGCAAAGGCAGCCAGCCCAAGCTTCAGCTCGGGCAAGGCAAGCCTCTGGGAAACTAGAGAGCAATCAACTGGTGCTGGTCAGCCCCTGCTCTCCCTAATACTGGTGGGTACTGTGTATGCCAGCACATCTCCTGGACAAAGCCCCAGTGGAACAGGGCTGAATCCAGCAGTGTGCAATGTGCAATTTGCTACCATCCCAGCAGCAGCAAGAAAGCCTGTGTCTTCTCTGCATTTAGTACTACCTGTGTACCGGTCGACTGATGGACACTGCATCTCCATCCAGCCCCTTCAAGAGACTCAACATAATTGTCAGGTGCTAAAAGTTCGAGTCTAGGTTGTATCCTCCTCAGTAAGACAGAACATCATGCTTCATATATGGTCTGATAAGTAGGTAAGAGAGGGAGGGGGGAATCTGACTGCCCTGCTATAAGTGAGAGCAGTTACCTTGTCTGCCATCTTCACAAAGAGGCTGAAACCTTCCCAGGAGCTCAGCTGTAATTTGGAAGCGATTTTCTGACACAGACTCCGGATTTTGGTGTTCGTTCCCACATCGAATGTCTATGAGATAACAAGACTCTTGTTACACAGAGGAGAGGAAGAAAGGAGAACGCTCAACGTCTTGAAACCTGCTCCTGTATGAATACATCACGGCTGGAAAAACAAGTAAGTTCTTACCTGTTCTGTTTCATTGGGGAAGCAAATCTTGTGTGAGATTTTCGTGTTGTTCTGTAAAATGGCTTCAACCTCCACAGGATGAGGTGCCCACTTCCTGGAGCCGTTCCTGGAAAATGCCACCACCATCATTGGAGATCAGTGCTGGGTGTTTAATCTTTGAGGAGCTGAACGACAGTATTCCACCCAAACAGCAGACTCCATCCAAAACGTTAGTACTGTGCCATGGGGTGGGCTCTGGTGTACCTTCACCCCAATGCAAACTCAGTGTAAATAACAGCAAGAAACTGAGGGGTTTATTAGCATATAAATTAAAAGCCTGTTCTGCTGTGCAAGGAGGTTGCATGATTAAGGCACCTTCCTGGCCAGTACCAATATTTTTCCTTACTGTTACTGAAGTGTGAAGACAGTGGCCACAAGAAATACACTTCATTTAATTTTTGTATCAGCAAAAAGATATGCATTCAGATAGAAAATTAGTTACAGCTCAGGAGGCAAGAACCAGAAAAGTTTGGAGGGCTGCTAGAAGCATTACATTTTATATAAGAGCCGGCATGTAATCACTGACTCAAGCTGTACAATCCCAGTTCTTTGAAACTGTACCTCAGGGCAGAGCAGCCTTTTAAAGCAAAGGAAATGGCCCTGAAGTCTGAGTCATGCAAAAACCTTGTTACAGTCAAAGTGGGGACAAATATAGTGCATTACCTTCTGGGGCTGGTCTTTTCCCGTTCTCAGGGGCACAAAGCAGGCTGTTTGGAGATTTTGTACACCATAACTTTTGGGTCAAACTCCTCTCTCACGCTGGGCCAATCTCTGAGAGCTTAGTCTGGCATCCAGCTTTAGTTGTGTAGATTTGAAAACTGATTTTTTTCTCTTAAATAAAGTAGCAGTTCCATGTGGAGAAGGGAAACCTGACCGTAACCAGGTTGAACAGGATGCAGCGTGGTACTGTGCAGACACTGTAGGAGTGTGGACCTGCCCTACTTAGTCTTCTGCTCCTGGGCTTGCAGCAGAGGGAGGCCATAGGAGACCATGGGAGTGCAGCAGCTTGGCTGGAGGCACAGGGCCATCTTCTCCTTGCAGCCTCAGCTAGGAATTCACTGCCAAGGCAAGGTCTGCTGAACACTCCTCAGGGTGCTCGCTGGTTCCCTGGCCAGAAGTCTGTGGATGAAGCTGTAAAGCTGTTTATGGAGGGAAAAAATGTACCCAAGGGCTCAGTTGGCTTCCACTGCAGATATCGTAGGTCAGTCCTTTGAGCTGCCTGCTCTCCCCTTTGCAAAGAGAGCAGGTTACTTGCAGGGAGGAGCTGGACTAGATGATGGTTGTAGGTCCCTTCCAATGGAAATATTCCATCCTATCCTATCCTATCCTATCCTATCCTATCCTATCCTATCCTATCCTATCCTATCCTATCCTGTCCTGTCCTGTTCCTGGAGTGTAATGCTGGGTAAAATTTTAGCCCATATGATTTTTTGGCACCTGATTCATGATTTTTGAACACTGTGAGCTGGTTACCTGCCAGATCGTTTACCTCATCACTGTCTGAATCCGCCGACTGCACTCCAGGGCCAGTTTTTCCTTCTGACGGGTCTCTATGAATTTCTGGGCGTGTTTCAGCAGTGACTTGCTGGGTGGGAACAGACCAGTGCAGAGCCAAAGGAGCTGCCAGCCCTTGGTCACGCTGTACCTGTGAACACAAAGCAACTGCTACAGCCACGTACAATCCTTCGTTTGACCACACGCCAGCTACAGGGGAGAGAAATGCACTCCCATCACGGTATGTTGTACCATTCAGCAGAGAGCTGCAGATCACCAGGGCTTTCACACAGGACCTGGCAGCCTTTTTCTATGCAACCAGCATGTGTGAAGACACTGCTAAATCCTGGCTGATAAATATTCAAGGACAGTTGCAAATCTCATGATTAAATGAAAGTTCCAGTTTAACAGTCATCTTGGCAGCAGTGACTCTGGTGCCATCCTCATGGAAAGCCACTGTCAATTTGCTGTTCAAGCTCGCATTTATTTGGAGTGTGCTTTCTCAGCTGTTTGTATTCTCCTGCCCTCTGTGCTAGCCAGCTTTGCTTAGAGCAAAAGAAAAATTTACTTTCCCTTAAGCATGCTCCTGCTTTGAAAAGTAAGATGACATTGTGTTGTGAGTTAGTTACCGTTCTTAAAAACTCCACATCAAGTCTGTACAACTTTCAGGCAGAAAACCAGTTCATCCAGCCTCTGGACCTGCAAAATCTGCCAGTTGGAGGTCTTCTGGCATCTCACCCTCACCAGTAAGAAAGCCTCTTTGGCCAGGAGGTGGTCAGTCATTCTACTTTCAAAGCCAGGAGCAGGACACGCTTCAGCTGCATCCCAGGGATCACTCTGAAACGCTAGATGGGTCTGGGTTTGGCTGGGAAAGCCAGCAGGTCTGTCTCTGACTGGGCACCAGATTCTGCTGAATAAAGATGTCCTGGCTTCTTTATTCCCATTTACTTTTCTAATTTTTCAACAAAGACACACTATTTTAAGCCCATTTATAGATCAGTGGCATTTGTGTCTGTGTGAGAGCGTGACATGGTCCACGGGGCAGTAGCCTGGGAAGGATGAAAGATTTGTTGCTCTGGCTGTTCTCATGAAAGTCTATGGAAATAGCCACCTTTCAAGCATTGTTTTTTCCACATCAGTGATCCCTCTCAAAACAGCGAATGACCCACTGAACTAAATTGGTAAGAATACATCAGGCATGGCACTGGCACCATGGTTACAGACCATGCATTAAATAGCCTGCAAGATTTACTGCATGCAAGGAAATTTACTGTTTAATAGTTACACACATGGTAAAAGTTCCACTAAGTTTAATATCTGTGGAACAGTAGGAAAGAAAACAAACCAATAGAACCTCCTTCTCTTAAATTTTGCTGTGATACACTGCAGCTGGAAACAAACCGTTTTGTTAATAATTGCTGTTATTTTAAGCTGCTTTTTGCAATTAGCTTCCCCTGGAAATAGGTCAAATTATCATTTCATAGATGGGGAAGCAAAATACCAGCCTGTTAGAGCGACTTCTGCATGAGCCAGGCCTGTGCAACCCATCTGTTCCTCAGGCCAGGTGTGTAGCCTAGTTAATATAACTACTCCAGAGTATTCTCTGGTGGTGAATGATCTAGTGTGAACTATGTGCTGTCATTAGGAATCTCAAAATAAACAGAGGGCTGGCAGTGCAGTCACTGAAAACATTCAAAAACTCTAGTGCCATACTTTCTCCATAGACGACCTGGTTCTGCAGAAGCAGGATGTTTGCACCCAGATGAGTACCTGTTTCTGTTCTCCGTCAGTTGCTTCATAATCTGACAGTAAATCTCATCCCGCAGAACCTCCTCCTGGATAGCTGCTACAAAGATCTGGTCAGTGACTTCCACAGAGGAGTGCGTGTGTTTTGAGGGATAGTCCCCCATGAATTTCATGATGGGTGAATGTGCTGTTAAGGACAAAAGCAGGCCAATTTTTGAAGCCTCACCTGAACCCTAACATGTTAGTGACTCTGTTGATGTCTAAGTGGCAAATACTGGGAGGAAGGTCTGGAACATACTCCCTTGCTTGTGCTCTCCCCGTTTTCCTTATGCAGCAGTCACTGGTTGGCTGTGATTTGTACTGTATTAGCTGCTTGCTCTGGGAATGCAGTAAATCTCACTCACTCCTGAAGTCACATTCTCAGTTAAGTGAGCCATCAGGAGCTGGGGAGCACTGGGAGGGAATAGAAACTTCTCCTCTGTAGACAAGGGAAAGAATGCAAAGATGTGCAGAGTTGATACTCCCTACCTTGATGCAAGTATCCTCTGTAACATGAATGTGATATTATCTCACAGAGGTGAGTTTAGTGGAGGTAGCTAGGTCTTCCTGAGTGTTCTCAGATCCCAAAGAGAAGAGCAAAAGGATATCAATGAAGGCCTGGCAAGCCAAGTCCCGAAGATCAGGGTCTGTGCATGCTGTTTTCAGCAAGGGCTGTTTCAAAGGCTCCTTGGAGTGTGCCCACAGCTGACTGCGCCCACGGGATTTCTGGAGAACAGCTTTGCTGATGGATTCCTTCTCGGGAGACCTGAATGAAGACAAGTGCAGGCAATACAAAATTACTGGATCAGTTCTGCTATAAACATAGGAGGCCATGAGTACAAAGACTAATCTCTAGGCATGTTCTTTCCCAAGGCAGTGACTGCATGTCTCCTTCAATTATGCAGGTCAACAAGAATAGGAAAATATAGTTTCTTGTAGATCCAGAAGGGAGAAGGCTTGCAAAAAGGAGAGAAATTCTAGAAGACTCATTTTTCCCTTACTCTTTGAGGCCTGAGATGGAGCTCACTAGCTGATAAGTTCTGGAGAAGGGGTGAGAAGCAAGAATAAGGCCTGCTGGGAAGAAGTCCAGCTCGGGTTTCTCTACCCTTCCCTTTGCATTTCTGCAGACAAAAGATATGAGTAGGGCATGTGCCAGCATCTGTGCACATCCAAAGTCACACTTAATTACAGGAAACAAAGAGAAGAAAGCCAGTCAGAAATGGGAGATGGTTTCTGCAGAAGAACTTTCCCCTTAGGGCACACTACACAGAGAGCTTCACCTGAAGTGTTCATAGGAGAACTCCTCCAGGGTGTAAGGCTTCACTTTGAGATCCTCTTCATCAGGTTCGTCCACGTGAGAGTTCTGTGAAGCTGTCCTCCTCTGATCTGGAGACATCATCAGCAAATTCTGGAATGACACAGCCATGTAGAGATGTCACATGGACACAGGTCTCTGCATGTATTGTCAGCATAGACATGCAGATGATGTATGCTACGCTGAGTGCTCTGTGCTGCAGGAGACTTTCTGTCCCTTAAGCAGCATCTTTCAGAGACTCAAGAAAGATATGGGAGTAGGTGACTCAAGGAAGCACTTTCCGTAGACCCAGGAGTAGTGGCCATCAAAATGTGTGTGATTATCAGAAGCACAACATTGGTTGAAAGTAGACCTGCTAACCAGTGGTGTGCTCTTCAGCTTTTTACTTGTTAGCATGGCATCCAATATACTCATCTCCAAAACTGAAGGCAAAACTGTTAGTTTTGATCAGTGGGAAATCTTGTGTTGGCTTCCTTGAAGACTATATACTTTTAAAGAAACCTACTGCACTGAAGAGTTTCCCTTGAGACCTAATGTCTGTTCACCAATCAAGCCCAGTGTGAATGCAGGAAAATTCAACTGCACACACACTTCCATTAATTGCTACCAATTAATTCCTGAAATCCCTGATGATGAACAGACTGTTATTTTCAGAGTCATTGCTTTTGTGCAACTGCAGTCGTCTTGCAGTTTGGGCTAGGTTTAGTTTTGTTTACAGACAGGACAGAATGAAATGCTCTGCTTCAATGGGAGCACTTGACTGACTTTGGAGAAACAATTGACTTCCAGTTATAAATTCAATCATATTTAACACTGTTATTAGAATTTATCTTGCTATCTCTTCAACAAGAATGGTCAGCTTTTCTTACCAGCACTTGACTAGAGGGTTTTGTGAGAGAAGGGATGATGTAGATGTCTTCCAAAAATACATTCCCTGTTTTGCCTGTCCTTTCATTCTGGGCATAGATCCAGTCAGAGTTTGGATCCAGGCTTTTGTCTTCGGTCAAGATTAGCAAGTCTCCCTTCTTGAAGGACAGGATAGCAGGGTCTTCTGGAAAACAGAATAAGACAGTCTTGTTCAGTCTTGACGGTCTAGGAAAATGCAAAGGGATTGCACTATGAAAGAGGGGGATTGTACTTTGAAGGCTTGCATTCAGTTAGCAATAGAAAGTGATTTGTGTAAATACAGCTAATCATCCAGCAACTCCTCAGAGAAATCACTTAAACCTCCTCTGACAGCCTGATTGTGATCCACTGAGAACAACTCTGTTTGAATCAAATGGATGCTGAATTTGTGTCTCGAACTGGCAGCAAAGCAAAGAAACTCACTAGTTATAAGTAGGTGAAATTAATGTTTACATGCTAATACCCTCTTGTCTGTTCCAGCCAAATATATGCCAGAGAAACTCCCAGTTTACCACCTCTGTGAAACTTTTCTAGAAAGTATTTCCAGGGAGCCCAGCTCCAACTTTCTACTATAAGCAGGCTGAGTTGTTGGACACTGTAATATTGAAATAAAATAGGCAAAGAAGTAGATGGGAGAAGAAGGGTAATTTGTATGCAAAGATATTGAATCGTGCTGCCTTATGCCCTGTATTGCTGCGCTGATCACTATGCATTCCTCCTGGAGCAAAGGGTCTCTTGCTGAAGTTCTCCCACTTCCCTTTGAGCTCTTTCAAACAGGAGCTGAGGGTTCTTTCCTAACCTGCAGTAAAGTTATGGGACTTACCTTGGGATTTTTTCTCATGCATCGCCACAGCAAATCGCGATCTCTTCTTTAGGCCTTCCAAGAACATAACCACCAGTTCAGCAATGACAACGCTGTTTACAGATGTCAGGACAAACTCCTCGGCACGAAGTGTGATGAGAGTGCAACTCTGTCCAAATGACTTCACTGCCCTAGGTATTATACAACAGTTTGTTACCAGATAACCTGAAAAACTCACAGACCCATCTGCAACCACAGCCGAGGCATCTACACTCTCTTGCAGACAACTCCTTTACAGTGAGTATTGGTAGTTCTCAATTTGCCTTCTCATGAGTTGGTAGGTGTGAAGGACTGAAGTGGTTCAGGTTCATTCTGGACTCCACCATGTTTTGTACAAAAATGGTTCATTATAGACAAAAGAACACCTTTCTTCTGGAGCAACTGGGCAACTTGTGAAATTATTGTCAGTCCTTACAGTCCTTTATGTATGTAAGACCTTATTCTCTAAGTGATCTAGTGCAAGGATGTGTGCCCTAAGTAGGCCAATGGTTACCCTCTTTCCCTCAGTTATCCTGTTCATGTCCCTCACACCTGACAAGTACATGAACTCACAGTGTGCATAACAGACAATGGCTTGTCTGTGTTAGTTATTTTGGCCATTCTTGCCTTGATGCATGTGTGTGCTTCCTTGCCCCCTTCTGACAGAGCCGGATCACCTAGAGGGATGGCAGAGTACACATCCCTCCTACAGAGAAGATCTTTTCTGAATATAGTCAGAGATACCTTCTTCAGATCTTGCCTTCCTGGGCCACTCACCTGTTGGTGTGGATGCCAGTTATCTCTGGGAAGGTCAGCTCAAGGAGCCGCTTTTCTGACTCATCCAAGAAGCAGATACCTTTCCAGTTTACAGCAACGATAAAGTGGTTCTTGGGTAAGCTGGGGCCTGAAAATGCAGAAAAATCTCTTTATCAATGCTATACAAGTTACAGAATCACAGAATGATATAGGGCTGGAAGGGACCTCTGGAGATCATCTAGTCCAACCTGCTGCCAAAGCAGAGGTGTTGCTCAAAACCTAGGGCACGTTGCACAGGAACATGTCCAGGTGGGTTTGGAATGTCTCCAGAGACAGAGACTCTACCACCTCTCTGGGCAGCCTGTTTGAGTGCTCTACCACCCTCAAGTTCTTCTTCATGTTTAGATGGAACTTCTTATGTTCAGGTTTGTGTCCATTTCCTCTTGTCCTCTCATTGGGCACCACTGAAAAAAGACTGGCCTCTTGACACCCACCCTTTACATATTTGTCAGTGTTGATCAGATCACCCCTCAGTCTTCTCCAGACTAACCAAGGCCCTCAGCCTTTCCTCGTAAGAGAGATGCTCCAGACCCCTCATCATCTTTGTAGTCCGCTCTGTACCCTCTCCAGCAGTTCCCTGTCCTTCTTGAACTGGGGAGCCCAGAACTGGACACAGTGCTCCAAATGGGGCCTCCCCAGGGAAGAGCAGAGGGGGAGGATGACCTCTTTCCACCTGCTGGTCACACTTTTCCTGATGCACCGCATGATTCAATTGGCCTTGGCCATAAGGAGACATTGCTGGCTAATGGTCATCCTGTTGTCCACCAGAATCCCAGGTCATTTTCCTCAGAGCTTCTCTCCAGCAGGTCACCCCCCAAAGTCCTCCTCTATTGGTCTTTATCTTTCCTCTATTCCCAGGCTCCTGACATTACCTGAAAACTTAGTGACTTCAAAGAATCGGGAAAAAAGCAAAGGCCACTGAAAGCGAGCAAAATCTACAAGCTGTTCTTTCACAGTCTGACGGGCAAGACGGTCCTGTGTGTATGGGGCCTGCAATATAAAAAGACATCCAAGGTTTATCTCCATAAAACCTGGTTTGCGGAAATAATTCAGGTAACCTATCTAGGTCATTCCGTCCCATGCCCATCCTGACTCAATTGTCAGATGTAAGAAAGAGAGCCTTAAAAGATACTCTATTCAGAGATTTAAATGTACGTTTTTCATTCTTCCCTCCTGTTGAGCGCTATATGAAAGAGTGGAAAAGTTCTCTGCTCTACCCATATCATTAACTATTTGGGATATGCAAACTGAGATGTTTTTCTTTCTTCCCTCAACAAACTATTCATAAAAGGAAACGGTGAAAGAAGCAGAAGCTGGTGCCTTAGAGTGGTTACCCAGCAGCACCAGACAAACCTCTTACCTTGGCGTGTGCGTAGGTTATAAGGCTCACCCACTTCTCTATAGGCTTGGACTTCAGCTGTTTCACTGGGATACAGTCGTGGAGCACCTTCTGCACAAGCTCATTGTGGATGGAATCTCCAAACTGGATGTAACAATATTTTGCTCCTATTTCCACCAAATCCTCCTCCTGAAACAATTAATCCATTAAAAGAGGCCTACTATGATATTGCAAAATTCATTAGCCTCATTCAGCTTTGAAGCCAGGGTTTTCTCTGTTTTTATCTGGTTAACTCGTGACAGTCATCCACCATAAGGAGTGATGAACTTCACATAATCATAGCATCAAAGAGATAGCAGCAAAGATATAAAAAGATCTAAATTGCCCCTTTGGACATGCCTCCAGCTGCCACATGAACCGAAAGTTGCAGGAAAGAAAAAAGTATTAATTACAGCTGCCAGTGTGAGAGCTGGCACAATCACCTGGACTGGAAGTGTCCATTAAGAATCATAGAACCATTTAGGCTGGAAAAGACCTTTAAGATCATAGAATCATAGAATGGTTAGAGTTGGAAGGGACCTTAAAGATCATCCAGTTCCAACCCCACTGTCATCGGGGGTTGGAACTCGATTATTGAGTCCAACCTTTAACCTAGCACTACCAAGTCCACCTCTAAATCATGTCCCTAAGAACCACATCTGCACGTCTTTTAAATTCCTCCAGGGTGTTTAAGAAAGGAAGGGTTGTTCATAGACACTAGAAACTTCCTTCATCTTCCTGCTTGTTAATGTTAATATAATTTTGTCTCTTAGGGAGAATGAATAAGGAGACCCACCTTCTCACAACGGTACTCTCCAAAGCGGATGCCACGAATGACTTGGTGGTAAATGAGATCAGTGCTGACAGGATCCTCGTGGGAGTTGTGCCAAGGGGTGAAGATTTCCTTCCGGAAGTAGAGTCGCCAGGGCGCATTGCGCTCGTGTGTGCCCCGCTCCTTCACAAACTGTTCACACTGGGAGATGGCGTCCAGGACGTGATCTCGTCCCCCACCCAGTGACCACACCTAGAACAAAGGGACACTGGCATGTCTGCTTTGGATCTGAGCGAAGGACAACAAACCCAAAGTCTCCTGACAGCGAGAAAACCCTCTGAAAAAAGTAAGCAGATGGATGTGCAAGTTGTAATAATGTAAATGTACTTGGAAATGTGTGTATTTTTATGCACAGGGATGGTATTTGGAAAAGTAAGTGGGAAGATAAGACAAATCTGCTCTGTTTTGCAATCATCTATTTGTCTTGTTTATTCCCGTGTATTCCTTTAAGTGCACATGCAATTGTCGATTTAATCTTAACCAAAATACCATCCCTGAATTAATTTCTTTGCTATTGGTACCTAATTCTGAGCACCAAGGTGTCATCCTGCTGAGTATAAAAAAGCAAAGGGAAGGAGAGGCTAAAATGCCAGTCTGTGAGCTAACAGCAGCAGCCCTGGCAAGGACCTTGGCTTTCAGTGCCGCATGACAGGGGCTGCATCAGCAGCACCGTAACACAGGATGAGAAAGTTGTGTGCAGCAGTGCAAGTAGAAAAATAAGTCTTTGAGCAGAGATCCCTGGTCCAGCAGTTCTGCAGCGCTGCGTTCACAACCAGCAGGAGGGAGCCCAGAACATTGGGAGGAGACTACAGCGCCCCGCTGCCCACATGTGGGAGCAGGGATGCTAATCAGTTACGTGATGTGGCAAAGGAAACCTCACAGGCCTGCAGCAGGAATTGCTAAGTGGGTAGCCAGCAGAAAGGCAGAACAGGATCATCAGCTCCTGAGGTTCAGCTGGGATTCAGAACTGATTTGGTCTGAGCATAGGACTGGGACAGGAGTGCCTCCAGAAGTCAGGAGGAATCATCAGTGAGGCTGGGTGGACAGAAGCAACTCTGCAAAAAGAGAAGGGAGCTTTCAATCTGTTTTTCTACACCTTACCTTATCAAACACAGCAATGTAGAGTGAAAAACCAAAAATATCCTTCAGTTTGGTTTTATCTGCTATGAACTGACAGATCTCTTTGGCAATGGAAGCAGAGTCTGCAGGGACGGTGATGCTTTGGCCATTCATCAGGGTGACATTAAACACAATGGGTTTCTTCTGCTTTGTGGCCTGTAAGTCAGAGTTAAATGAGAGAAACAAAAATGGTCAAACCTTACTTTTCTGTGAAGAATGAAGAAGGCATTTAGATTTAAGAGCTCCATACACTGTACATCCTAGTCAACAATATTTAAGTGAATCTCCAATGATCACAAAGTTTCTTCAGTGTATGGTGGGCCTTAAATATAAATTACATCCCTGGAGCAGCTCTGGACTCAAGTTCTCTTCTTCCTGTAGCTCCAGGGAGCTGATTATCACATAACGGTGTGGGCTGATAGACTTTTTGTAAGCCTTATTTGGCCTGGTGACTTTTGGGTACAGCCTTAAAGGCATCGGTGCAGAGATGGCCTACAGCAAGTACTTTGCCCGGGGAGATGTCTGTTAGGCAACTGGATCACTCCGATTTAGGAAGGAATTGAACTGAGGTCTTCACTTGAAGAGGGTGCGTGTGGGGTCATGCATATGTGTGACTTCTGATTACTAGGGTGACATTTAAAGGAAGGGGGATGCTGATATAGCCCTATCATACCCTCTTTCTCCTTCCATTTTAAAAGCATATGCTCTGCCTGGTTCTTTTCACAAATGACGGTAAGAACTTCCCTCAGGAGGTGGTTCTGGCCCATGGCTCCTGGGTGAATGGAGGTATCTCCCTGCAAATCATGTGTTGCAGCTTTTAACTTACATCCTCCACTGGATTTAGGGTAACTGAAGAGCTAGAAGAGGTGTATCTAAGAAGCTGCACAGACCAAGGCAACTGGTCTTCAATCCCCTTGTGCAATTGATTTCCATTATTGGATTTAGGCAGATTTGTGAGCACAGGTTAGTAAAAGCAATCCAGCATAAAATCACACAGATCAATAGAATTAAGCAAGAAGGGAGTTGCTACCTGAAGTTCCAGCCAGCTTGGAGGTTCAGTCCGTGCTCCGTTGACGTAGGTACGTCTTAGACGTTCAGCACAATATGGTGCATAGCCTGGGGGGCCGTGCTGGATGAAATTCAGCAGGTACTACATGCAAAGAGCACAAGAAAGAGTTAGGAAACATTAATCCTCAAAAACATTAGAAACCTTCTGCAGCTGACATACTAGATCAGAGTGATTAGTTAGTTCACAGATCACTAGAAAGTATTCAAGGCTAGGGTTGCAATTAGTCTTTTGGAAAAGGAGGTTTAAACACCATGTTTTCCTTAAATCTGCAAAGCTTTTAGTCTAAAGACTGTGTTTAATTATACAATAAATACTAGACAGAGGAGACTTTATTCTGATGATTAGGTTAGAGCAAGGGTTAGTGTTTCCAGTTGAAGTGCCTGAAGCCTTGTCACAGGCTGTATAAACAAAAGTGCTGGGAAGAGAGCTAATTGCAGTTTAGGATTGCTGATGAATTGTTACTTTTAGTTTTACTAAGTTCCCTGTCAATATCAGTAATTGATGTCCATGATTAAGATTCGAGGTTGGAAGAGAAGGACTGGATAACCTGAGCTTTTGCAGTTTCTATGCCTCTGCTATCTTGATTGATGTGGTGTAAGCATGGACTTGTATTTGCATACTTTTATTTAGTGCAAGCATGGGTCAGTCACCTGGTTATTTTAATAATTAAGAATATTCCTATAGATAGGGTATGGTCATATCTTTCATGAATTCTGCATGGTTCACAGTCTTTAGACTGCTGTTGAAATACGTCCATGGCTTGTGTCTGGTTTGTTCCAAGGAGTGTCCATTTAGCAGCATTTATAATTAATCATTTAAGCTAGGGTGTCAATGAAGTAAGGCTGAAGATTCAGGCATATCTATGGACTCTATTTGCCTCTGAGGTCTAGGAGGAAGGCTGATATCAAGTTAGAGCCACAGGTTGCTGGCTGTTTTTTTTTTTTTCCTGCAGTGAAGTAGATTTATGAACCATTTAAATCTGAAAATTAATGAATGATGAACAAGCCCAAATCTCATTCGGATTTTGTACAGCTTGGAAACGGAGGACTAGAAAAATATGAGGGGTGATTTTATACTGGTCTCCTGAGTATATTTAATGTCTAGGATTGTAACTGAAACACCTTTTAAATGTTGGAAAGGCAGAACTGGAGAGGTTAAATTTGCCTGATTCTTCACAGATTACAGGTCTAAAATGAGGGCTGTGATCAACAACAGAATCCAATTTGTATGACGTGTAATGAAAAATAATTAAATGTAAGTAGAACAATCATTTATTTTAATTCCCAGATAAGCAGATGAAATAGTTTCTGCTAAAATCACAGCAACAGTTGCTATGGCAGCCAAACAGCTTATGTGATTATCTGTATCAAAATATCAAAATACACAAGAAACCAGACCAGCTAAGGCATTTAGGCTGCTGTCAGAAAGGTTAGTCATGTACCTTCACAAACGTGTCTGAGGGAGGAAAACAGCCAAGGCAAAGTGACAGAAGGATCCAGCCTCGGGCGTAGCTGTTCCTGTTGTTGTTTTCAGAGAGTTGTTTGCAAATCTGGCAATAAATCTCATCTCTGTAACAGAACATGTGAAAGCAACAGATAATGATTCACTGGCTGAACTGTCTTTGGCTCCGTTTCCACTGCAAGCTTGGCGCGACTGCAGCATGATGAAGTAGATCTGAGCTAAGTTTAACCACATTAGCAAGGATACCACCTGCAGTGGACCCCGGGAAACAACTGTGTCACTGCCTTTGGCAGGAAAAGGCTCAAGGTACACCTAGTGCCCTTTGCCACCCCTTGTTACTTGAGCAGTTCAAATGCAATTCCCATTCCCGAGGGACTGTGCAGGGCTGACAACCGCTGGGTCATCCAGCTGTGAAATGGCACTGCTGTCCCTCCACGTGTGAAACTTGCTCTAAGCTCTCTGTAGTCTGTGGCTTGTATCTCATGGCTCTTGTCTGCATGTATGTGGATTTTGGGATAAGGATAGGGGGACACCCTGCTTAATTTTGTATTTTCAGTAAATCTTGAGTGAATCTTTGAGCAGGACAGAGGAAAGGGTGCTTCAGAGTGAGTTTCTGAAATGGCAAGTTGGCTGCAGTAAGGACATGTGGGAAACAGATGCAGAAATTTGCACACACAAACAAAACTGCTATTTGAAAAGAATTTTAAATTTTCTGGAATCTTAGAACACATTTGGCAAGTTTGTTGTGGGAGGACACAAGGTGGATGAGGTTTTTATTCCCAGATAAGACGTATGATGGAACACAGACTGAGGGAGGAGATACATAGCTTGTAGCTGTTATGATACGTTGATTGAAGGGAATTTTTGCCAGCTGAGGATCTACTTCAGGGAGCATCTTGATTGAAACAAAGCAATGATGTAGAGGAATGCAGTCCATGACTGAGGTCAAGGTGGGATCTGTGTCTATGGACTTTGTTACAGAAAAGTGTTGCATAAGCTAAAATGGGCTAAAATGGAGGAGATTCATGGGGTCAGGTCAGAATCAACCAGATTCTGTCTTATCCTCACACCATGCTTGGCCTAAGGTCCAGTCTCACACCACTTCAGAGGAGGATTTCTTCTTCTAGTGGCTGATATATGCAAATCTTCAACCATCTCTGATTTGGGGACATTGCTTGAGGGCTCAACAACATGTCATTGGGAAACTGAGGTTATGAACACCTCTCATACACCTAGTGTACAGTAACTTCATATTTATTACCTTTCTGAGTGTTTATTCTCCCTCATACTGCGTTCCACCTTCAGATGTTACTGGGTTACAGCCCTGAGCTCTGCCCCACTGCACCACTGTGGGGCATTCAAAAAGCCAGACATGGAGACAGATGACCTAAACTACAGCATGAAGACGCCAGAAAAGGCAGCAAGAGACCTGTTCTCTGTCCCCCCTCATAAAGGTAAACCATCCTTCAAAGAGGCATGTGGCCTACAGTTTTCTGTGGTTTCAGTTTTATGTCACTACCTTGGGCTTTCAGTTAGGAATCCCCAGAGGGAAATGTGAGATGTTTCCAGCATTTGGAAAATGCCCCAGGACTGTGGAAAGGGGATGCTGGATCTCCTTGATGTGATGGGTGCCTGGTCCTAGCAAGAAGGTACAAATTTCCTACCTGATGGCAGGACGCAGAATTGCATTGCCAATAATGAAGTGCACTTTTTCTAGATTGGACATAGGTCTCTCAGAGATTGAGCTGTCCTCTTGGAAAGCCTCTTCTCCACTTCTCAGCTGGTCTGTCACCTGAAAGAAACCCAGAGTGCTCTAGAAACCTCCTTTCACATCGAGAAGCTTTCCCAGAAATGAGACATTTGTTCTCTCTGGCTAAAACTCTTCCTGCTTAGTGTGGGAGCAGTTAGGAATAGGCTGTATTTCCCCTTTTCCCTCTCAAGCTAACTCATAAAATGCAAAGTTACAGCACTATTTCTGGTGAGGAGAACTTTCTTTACTGTCCTGTACAGCCCTAAGAACATGGGAGGGTGTCTCAGTTGGCTCAGGGCTTTGGGCAAACCGCTTGTAGTGCCAACTGTTCCCTGCTTTCAGGAGTCACTCTCCAGCAGGAAGGGATGGAGTCAACCTGCCAGAGAATGAAATGAACAACAGCAGTGCTCATGGGGATAGTTTCAGAAGAAGAACAGTGCACCAGGTATCCTACACACAGGGCTGCACTGGCTTGGCAAGGGAACAAGTTCTCGGTTGGGAGGTTGCTGTCACATAACATGTCAGAAGGTGAAGACAGGTTTCCGGGTAAGAAGACTTAAGGGAAGTGATTTATTGCCATCTCTTACCTTCCCTGTCAACTTGGATGACCGTTTCAGCTTCAGGGAAGAGATCCCCTTTGAAATCTTGTTATCCTTTCTGCTTTCTCTCTACAACACATATTACCATTATATGAAATTAGTTTAAGGCACAGCAAGAATGTTTCATAAGGACAGAACGATGCTCAAATGCAGATGTTTTTGTTTAGTTCCTTCCTGCCACAAGGAGCTGCAGAGTCCTTCCAGGACTGATAGAGGCCCTTTTGCACTTCTGGCATTTCAATTACAGTAGTATGAAAGGGGTTCCTTTGCTTTTCTCACTTTTGGTAAAGCAGCACAGAAACCAAGGAAAGCAAATGAAAATACAAACAGAGCCTCTCACCGTATTTGGGCTGTCGCTCCTGAATTGGACCTGGTTTTTCCTGCCAAGTGTGTCATATATCTGTGTCATCACAGAGCCGCTTTTGCTGGTGGCATTCTTGGCAAACATTGCTGGCTCTGGCAGGTCCCCCATGAACCTCAGTATGATAACCCACACAACTAGAGAAGCCTGTAGAGGCAGAAAGTAGAGTCAGACACTGCCAAGAGAACCAATGACCTCATGCTATTTATGCCTGTTTGGATCAGAGCATTTTCTTCCTTTACCCAGTCCAAATTGTTAAAATTCCCATTTCCTCCCACCATTTACACCAGGAGTTTACTTTCATGTCAAACAACATGAGAGCAGCATTCACAACAGTCTCATGTTAAAGGAAGAGGGTGCAGCTCTACTGGGAATGTCAGACTTGGTCTGTGATTGATTGTTGAGCCCCCACCATTCCCTTTTCTGGGACATTGCAGGAGTGCTGTGGCTGGGGTGAACTGCACTCGGCATTTACCCACCTGGCCAGATAAGCAACTCTTCCAGGAGCCCTCATGTCCAGAACTAGAAAGCCAAGTAATAGCAAAGCTTTTGCAGCGTAGGATCCTCCATTCTGCAAGGCTGCTTAGTGTCAAGAACTCCCCTCCTCAACAACCCTATGGTTCAACAGGAAGACTGTTGAACCTGCCCCTTCTGCCCTCACTCACACACCAGCAACCCTAACAAGAGCAGAGAGATGGGTGAGCTCTGATGCTGCTTCTCTCCAGTTCATTTTTCACCTGAAAGACTATCTGGAGAAATCAAAACAAATCTGAGAGTTCCCTCTTTAGCCAGACTAAAGGTGACCAGAGATGATGGGTTGGGCAGGTATCTGTGTGAAGTGCCTGCCTACAAAGTGCCAAAAAATGCTGATGGAAACTACTGCTTTCATACAAGTGCTAAGGACTATCTGCTTGGCTCTAATGTCTCTGCTTCCCAGGGCTGTGCAAGAGGCAGGTGGACCTAAGGATGAGGGCAGCTGTAGAATGAGCTGTGGAGGAAGCAGGTTCAACAACAAGGAGCAAGATACCAGGACGTTGTCTTTGTCATCGTGGTAGAGTAGGGGGTGTCGCAGATGTCTCCGAATATGTGTATGGGTAGATGATCCCTGGAAATAAGTAGCTGCAAATTTTGGGAAGGTGTACTCTTCCAAGTCATCTGCTTCCTCTTCTAGCTCCACACTCATGGGAACCATGTCCAGGTCCACCTCGTCCAGCTTGTGAGGCTTTGTTTCCAAGTCCTGTGCAGAACATGAGAAAGAAGCAAATTTTCTTTCCCTGTACTCTGATATTTTTATTTTATGTTCTTTTCTTTTTTAAATCTTGGCCATAGGTCCTTCAGAATTTGGCTTTCCAGCTAACCCCAAAGCCATTTTCAGCTGCTACCAACAGGTTGCTGGTGCTCAGCTTGTCCAAGAGGCATCAACTCCATATAACCTTCCTGTCTTGGTCTTCAGCAAGAACATTGCTGATTGAAAATCCAGATGCTCACACTGCTCACATCTGCGCTAAGCAAGAGCATTCTACTCTGCTTACCTCTCCCTACACAATTCCATCCTCCACAGCTCTCAGGATGAGTATATCTCAAATTTTGCTTTTAAGAACCTGGGATAATACGGGTCATGAACTTCCAGCTTGTTTCAGCTGGAAAATTAGTGGGAGCACTGTCAGCAGGATATGTGGTTGGTGCCAAAATGCAGAAAAGGGCACTATTTGGTGAGGGTCTGCTGGGCCAAAGAAACAAATGTGGAGTAGCTTTTGAAGACATGTAGTCCCCAAACTGCATGTGACCATTTGGGAACTGACCTCTGAAAGCAGATCCCAGGAAGAATGTCTGGATGGTTTGAGTGATACTTTCACTGTACAGAAGTTCATTAAACACAATTGACCACTGATGGAATTCCAACAAAGTCAATGATCTTACAGGAGGGATGAACATGACCCATTACCAGCCTGCAGCTCTGTACCTCAAAACCCAGAGGAGCCTGTCCTTCTTGGCCTCCGATCATGGAAGGTAAAAACCCAAAAATTTTGTCCACCATTTCTTGATCGCTGATAACATCATTATTTGTTGGTTTATTGGCAAGAGCGTTCCTCCTTTGTCTTTCTTCTGCCTCCTCTCTCTCCAGACCAGCCAGGTGTTCCTTTAAACAATAGAAGATGGTTAGGCTTGAATGGAGCATCATTTTGGTAGAATGAATGGGTACGAGGATGAAACATCACTACAAAAGTTTTATGACAGTGAGGTCCAGCTCTGCTACTGCAGTGCTGGAATGTGAAGTCAAATGTTGCTTGTCCTAAGCTGTCACAAAGACCTAGCACACCAGCAGCAGGGCCTTACTCTTACAGCAGTCCTTAGAGACTGCTGACCTATTGCTAAGGATATGCAATTTTTAAAGTACTTTATAAACAAGAGATAATCCAGGGAAAACACAGCATTCCTAACAGCACAACCCCCATATTATTTAAAATTTAAAAATGTTTTGTGTCCAGGGGCTGTGATAGCATTGTGCATGTTTGGCTAAAGCGCCAGCTCATACTGGAAACAGGAACGTGCATGTGTTTGCCTTGTCTCATTTCTAAAGTAGCGTTACAGATAGGTTTACAACTATGTCTGCTTTTTATCAGAATACAGCAGCGCTCAGATCTTTGAGCAACTCCACAGGTGTGAGCTGGGCAACCCATCTCGTTAGCCAAGGAACGTAGCATTTGGTGTTCCTCCACCAACACACTTACCTTTTCTAATCTCATAGCTTCTTCCTTTGCTTTCGCTGGTCCAAGGACTTGCATGAGGCGTTTCTCTTCTTCCAAGCGGATATTCCTGGCTTCTGCCTTGTACTTGTTCTGTGGATGAGAAGACTGTTCTGAGACTGTTTCCACAAGACCTGAGCTGGCTCCCTTCTGCCATTAACAGCTTTGTTAAGGTCTTCACACCAGGGCTTTATCCCACCACCAGGGGCTCAGTTCTAGACTTGGCAGTTCAGGGAACAGGCCACAGGCAGAAATCTGCAAATTGGCTTAATCCTGTTCGTACAGCATTAATACATAAAGGAAATCACAGAAGGGCCTCCCATGTGCTACGGACTTATAGCAGCCTTCCAGTATCTGAAGAGAGACTACAGTAGAGCTGGAGAGGGACTCTTTGTCAGGGAGTGGAGTGACAGGACAAGGGGTAAGGGTTTTAAATTGGAAGAGGGGAGATTTAGATTAGATATTAGGAAGAAATTCTTTGCTGTGAGGGTGGTGAGGCAGTGGAACAGGTTGCCCAGAGAAGCTGTGGCTGCCCCATCCCTGGAGGGGTTCAAGGCCAGGCTGGATGGGGCTTGGAGCAAGCTGGTGTGGTGGGAGGTGTCCCTGCCCAGGGCAGGGGGGTTGGGAACTTGAGGATCTTGAAGGTCCCTTCCAGCTCTAACCATTCTATGATTCTATTTCGTCTCTGACAGTGCAGTTTTAATCTGTTATAATGAACACAGAAAGCAAATGTAAATAAGATTATCTGCTTAAAACTCTGCTCTCATACTTGACAAGAGCTCAAAATAAAATATCCCCAAACAACTATTCACATCCAGTGCCATGCTATGGCAACACTTAGCTGGTCATTAAATCTCTATCAGAACTTCACAGAAACAACATATACACGAAGTGTCTGTGAGCCTACCTCCTTCTTCATCCTCTGGTAGGCTCTGCGAGCAAACATGCCTCTTGCATATGCCTGTATAACACATACAGCTTTCTTCTGTTCTTCGATCTTTTGTCGCATTAGATAACCACGGCACACGGCCTGAAGCCTGATGATCCGAGCCCGGGTTGCTCCATACTGTTTAGCAAGCTGCCGGCTCCGGTAGAGGGCCTGTAGGCGCCCAAAACCCAGCATAAGCTGTAGGAGGTGGAGGAAAAAGAAGTGATTACGGTTGAAAACCATTGAGACTGGGAGGAAGTTGGCATGAGTAGAAGTTAACAAAATTCCAAAGGTGGATAAAGACACTGGATGGGGCTAATGTGATACAGCCCTTTATGCTTTATTTTCTGCCAGTAAAAGGCTTTTAAAACTAAATTATATAGAATTATTTTGGGGACCTGTTGTAGTCATCAGCTCCAGGAAGTGACAGTGGTAGCTTGGGAAAATGGCAAGGGAAGAAAGAGAAAATAAATTAAGTCAAGTGAATTAAAAAAAGGAAAAAAAAGAAAAAAAAAAGAAAAAAAAAAGGGATATCCTTGGAGAGATGGATATAAAAATCCCAAGAGAAGCAGCAGAGGAGGATGGGGCTGAGTGCAAGGACAAAGCCCAGAAACTGCATCACTGATGCAGAATAGGAAATGTTTCTAAATTAAACTGGCAGTTTCTCCTCCCACCCCTTGCAAATGTGATATATGGGATATATTAATAATAATTCTTGCCACACTAGTACACAGTATGTGAGTGCCCCCACTATGGTGTAGCTTTCCTCACTCAGAAAACCCACCATATTTAGAAGTTCATCCAATATTTTTAATAGTGTGAGATTGATATAATGATTTTTCTGGTAATTTTTTACAGATTCCCAGTTTTCCTGTAACAGTTGTGGAAGACGCTTTGCTTACAGCATGGTGGTGATGCACAAATGCTAGCCTTGGACTCCTGACGAGAAGTATGGGATCATTCACATGTCAGGGCACCAGAGCCAGGCCTGCTAGAGGTTAGTTGGGTGACTATTTCACCAGAAAGCAGAAATCTCACAGGTTCAGCAAGCCTGGAGAGGCTTGTTTAGAGAGCTGAGCCCCCCTTGGACTTCACACCCTTCTTTACACCCTGCCATCTTGCTTCTCCTCCCTTCAGTTGTGAATATCTTCATTCCTAGTACTCTGCTTAATCTGGCAGAGCATAGTATATAAACACACAGAGAAAAATATCTATATGTATATATATGTGTAAAATTATACATATGTATTTATATAAAACTGCATCTTACCATTCTGAAATCCTTCCGGCAACTGTAGCCTCGCCAGGCTGACTGAATGGCTACAGCAGACTTCCTCTGCTTCAGAAACTGCTTCCTAAGCAGACAGACAAGTGACGTGACAAAGAGTAGGCTATTTCTACTGTTTCTTAGGACAATAGTAAAGAATAAGGTAGTGGGGCTTTGGTTGGTTTTCCTTTTATGGGTTGTCTACACTCTTATCTTAGCCTTGTCTGCTGTCTAGGAACACTAGAGCCAGGAAAGCCATTGCTAAACTAACTAGCTCCATTATTAGTAGACATCTTGCCAGAGCAAGTTTGAAGCTCAGCAAGGGGCTGTTCTTCCTGCTTCTGTAATGCTTTCCCCAAGGAAAGTATTACATTGCTGGAGAATGATTTGTCTGGTCGGATACTTTTGAACCATATGCTTCAAAATTATCCTCACTCAAAGCATTTTGTTTGCTTACATGTTCTCCATGCTGATAGAAAGGTCAGAATAGGCTGTTTTGCCTGACCTTTTCTGTCAATAAAGGCCTTAGATCTTAGCTGGGCTCAGCTCATTCTCTAAGTGAAGCAGCACTGAATCAGTTGAGCTCACAAAGGGTTTTCCTATTTTTCCATTTGCTAGTAGAAAGGATGAGATAGGAGTATTATTAATCCACCTGGATACGTCTGAACTGACTTTGCTCTTAATGCTGCAAAAATACTCATAGCAACTGCAGACCAAATTCATTGCTGTGGCAGGAAAGCTTCTTAAGATCTGAAAAGCCTGGATAAGTTAACTCCTCCATCTGAGGATAAGATGAAAAGCCTGGATAAGTTAACTCTCCATCTAGTGTCTTAACTACCAGGACTAGGAGCCTCTTGGAGCAAGATGAACTTCCCATGGTAAGAACTGTCACACTTGCAGCTGTCAGAAGTGGCACATAGTTCTGAGGGCTTAAAAATAAAAGTGAGGTGAGGCTTTTAGGGAGAGACCATACTCTGTTAGATAGCAGGCAAAGTTTGAAAGGGGCATTTGTGTCATATTTTATAGTTCTTGCTTCTCCTCTGTCAGGAATTCAGTCCTATATCATGGTTCTGGTTGGGGGATACAAGATTAGTAAGTACAAATCCTGATGTAAAGCATTTAATGAGGACAAGCATTTACTTGACAGTGACTAAATTTCAATTCTGAAGATATTTCAAACTAAATCAGATTAAATGCAAGAACTGTGCATGTTTGGCAAAGAGAAGGACTAGTTAGTTTCTATCTGATTCTCTTCTGTCTTATATCAAGGCAGAATTCTAAACAAGAGAGTCCTTGTAGCTCTGAGGAGGACACAGATTCTGTGGGGATTTCCTGAATTCCAGATACCTACTGTTTACTAGAAATATTAACTCCAGCCCTTCATCTTCATACAAGCTGCATATGCCACAGCCCTGCATTTAGAAAAGCATCATGAAAACAAAGAGACTTAGCCAGAACTAATCGTTCTACAAAATCTGCATCGATGCACTGTGCACTGTTTAATGACAAGGGCTGAAATTAGGGCTAGTGGAAGGTATGGATTGACACATTTCATACTCAAAAATGCTTCACAGTGTGCTAAACCACACCACAAAGATTACTGCTTCAAACCAAAGGAAATTCTGTTCTGTACTGACCTGTCCTTCAATCCTCTCATCACCTTCTGGATAATAAGAACTTTCTCTGTGAGTATAGTTTGGCGTTGCAGCTCCAATACTGTGTCATGATGATCCTGTTAAAAGAAAGTGTGGATATGCCAGCTGAGCAGACACCCCCACGTGTCCTGAAAACTGGACACACGGTCTGAAAGAGGCCCCAAATCAGCATGATGTAGTGGGATTAAAATGCATTTGTGGAACTGCAGGTAGGAAGAGTGCACACCACACCACATCTGGCTGTAGTGAACAATCTGCCTGCAGTAAGACTGGTTTTACCGGGGGCAATGCTATGGACAAGGAGGTCCCTGCAACAGTGTGCTGGTATCCAGGGTTTTTTTATGGTCAAGGCTTGAACAGAGACAAGTACATTGCACTGTGTTATTTTAGCTGCAATACCAGAGCAAAAGAACAGCCTCCTCTACACCAAGCTGCGTGCATTAAGTTACTTGGCCTTCAGGAACAAAGACCTAGCCTCAGGTTCAAGAGAGAGTTTATGAGAGAACCCTGTTCTTCTGGGTCACCATTCCGGCACAAGCAGGTCAAGCTATACCGTGAAGCACCCAGTTGTTTTAGGAGAAGAGACAATAAACTGTGCGTTTTACTTACTTTAAGGAAAATCTTGGTCTTTCCAATTTGCCAGCTTTCATTCTTGCCCAGCACTGCTTCGGCGATGCTGATACAGCTCTGTCGAGCATCATCCTTCAGCTGATGTGCAAAAAGGTTGTCATGTTAGGGCTTGGTTGTGAAACACAGCAGCTGTGCTATGTAAGGATCTATTGCCCTGCACCTCAATGGGCAAAGAACAGACAGATGAGGTCTTACAGACCTCTGGGCTGACAGTAAAGTGAATGGAAGTGGTTCAGCTCAAATGGTCAAGAAAAGGAGGGACGTGACTGCAAGGACAAACATTCCAGAGTTCAAGTGGGGGGAGGATGTTAGAGACATCAGAAGTGTGTGATCATGGAAAAGAAACATCTGAAGGCAATGGGAATGCCACCCTGCCTGGGATGTCTGTGTGGAGCAGGTCAAGGATAGCTGGACCTAAAAGCAGCTCTATCATTTCAGCTCAGGTCCAGGTGAGTATGTAAATATTCGTTATGGTTACTGCGATAACAGCTCTCTCAGCCACACCAGCAATAACCCAAGAACTGCCTACTGTGGGAAAGACTAAAGCCTCATATGGAAATGTTAGATTAGCCTTAGACTGAGTTTGTGCTAACACACCTGTCGTCGAAGAGACCACAGCAGGAGAGCTCTGTATCTCTCTGCGAACTCCTCAAATTTGTAGCGAATTGGGTAGCCAGCTTTCCTGATCTGAACGGTCTCCATCATCCCTGAATATCGCAGCTGTTTGATACACAGCTCTCGGTCGAACAACTGAAAAGGAAAGCAGACAAGGAGGAGACTTAGCACTGAAATAAACTATACACACAGCATTCCTCAGAACAGATCTCAGGTGCCTGCAAAATGGCCTTCTATGTTTTTTTTTAATTACACTTCTCTTTTCTTTATTGCCCTAAATCAATTCCTTACAGGCATAAAGAAGTCACCCCAAAAGATCTTCAAGTTTGTGTTTATCAGCAGTGGAAACAGTCTATTAACTTCAGTCTGGCTTTAGCAACCATTTTCAATTCTAGTACTGCAAAACTAGGCATGTTTAGTTTGGAGAAGAGGAAGTTGAGGGGAGACCTCATTGCCCTCTACAATGACCTGAAAGGAGGTTGTGGAGAGGTGGGTGATGGCCTCTTCTCCCAAGTGAATAACGACAGGACCAGAGGAAATGGTCTCAAGTTGCAGCAGGGGAGGTTTAGATTAGATGTTAGGAAAAATTACTTTACTAGAAAGAGTGGTCAGGAACAGCCTTGCCCAGGGAGGTGGTGGAGTCACCATCCCTGGAGGTATTTAAGAAACATGTAGATATGGCACTTCAGGGCATGCTCTAGTGAGATACTCTAGTGGCCAAGATGTAGGTGGTTTTTTGTGTATGTATGGGTGGACTTGATGATCTCAGAGGTCCTTTCCAACCATGAAGATTCTGTGATTCTGTAATTTCAGATGAACAATAAATTGTTCATATAATTTGCAGGTGTGAATAACTACAGTAGCAACTTAGGCCCTTTAGGAACAGCCACACAAAGCACAGCATGAGTGCCGGTAGTTTCTTAGAATGCAGATTAAAAACAGGCTCACCATGCCACATGCAGTATGTTAAAAATTATTAATTCACTTGACAAACACCATACAAGGTTTTGATGTAGAACTGGGTCATGATCTCCTGAGTGTCTTGATGACAAATTCATCTCTCTTTTCCTGTAGTGTCAAATTAAGCCACATCACCCCTATGAAACACCAACAGCTCTCCTGTTCTTTCTCAGGCTATTTCATACTGTCATCATCATTGTTGGATCCTAATGTTTTTTGTTTACTCCCTCGTTGCAGGGCTGCAAACTCTCCTGTTTTGTCTTTATCTTTACAGGAAAGGCTTTTACAACTCCTCTCAGGAGTAAACCTATGTGCTTTTTTTGACATTTATTACTCTATGATGCTTTTAGAGATGTTATTGTAAATTAACAATGCTGTATCCTACCACCCTTTTTATTCTAGTAATAGCTCATCTTGGCTTGAAGTACAGACATAAAACACTGCACAGCAACTGACAGCTTTTCCTCATTAGAAAGTTTACTGAAGAAAAGACCTCATATTGTTAAAACATTACCAGTGGTTTCTTGTAGTCATTTGGTTTGATGCAGCGGATGAAGTATGGCTGGCACTGCTCCAGGATTTTCATTAGTTTTTCCAGGGATTGCTTGAACTGTCCTCCCAGAGTAGAGAGCCGTTTGGCGGTATCCAAGCCCTGGGAAGAGTAAGCATATGCTGACTGCTACATCATTCACCATCAGAGGGCCAATTAATAAATCTTTTGTGTTTTTGTGCCATGTGACAGTATCACACAACTGCCAGAAAAAAAAACAAGTATTTACCTACATGGGAGCTAAATCTGCCATCTGTATCTTATTAATTTGGGGTTATTCTTGCAAAGAAACCCTACTAAGCTCTTTCACCTACTTGGGCATTAAGTTCTAGCAGTGGGAGTGGTTGTGGTAGAAAAAATTCCACCCACAGGAGCCCACGTAAGCCTGAATCTTCCATCAAGGCGGTGTTTAGGGTAGGGCCTGGGAGCCACGCTCTTATTCACGGGTGTGTGCCTGAAAACTTGGTGAAAAACGGCTACTCCCAAAGCAGTAATAACCCCCAGGCCAGGCATTTTCCTGCCATCTCATAGCCAACTAGGAATTCTAAAGATCCCAAACAGTTTATTCCTTAATGATTAGGACTGGTCGCCTTGTTCTTTAATACTACAGTAAGTAGTGAAAAGGCAAACTTTCACTGGAGAATAAGGTAAGAGCTACTCTATTTATGGTTGCATATAAAGTGCTTTATGACTCACTGCTCCTGGGTTGAAATTTGCTCCCAGTTGCAATAGTGTAACCCCAGGGGGGTTGGACTTGGCTGCAAGTTCGCTCCTGACTTCCCCAGCTTCTCTCTTCCACCTATGTCTCTCTCATACAGATCATCACAGTTGGCCTACGCTTCTACCTCCTAGTACGTTTTAAGGACACATCAAATTGCAGTGGCAACAGTGCAGATTCTGGGCAACAAAAAGAATCCACTGGCCTTTTTACATACAGGCATGGAGCTAATAATTGCAGCACGATACAGCTAATTTGGTTGGTTGGGAGGTTTGGTGAGCTGTGGATTTTCTGGTTTTGTTTGCTTATTTTGTTGTTTATTTGTTTTTTTGTGTTTGGTTGTTGTTTTTTACCCCAAGTAAATAACTTGAAGTCCAGTGTCTCCTATCACTTTCATGGTCTTTACAGTACCTCATTCTGCTGGTTCTTACCTTTAAAGTGCCCTTTCTAACACTCATAGTTGCCACCTTCTGCTTTAGCTACAGGGCAAGGCTGCCCTCCAGCGACCAAATAAATACTCGTGCCTTTGGAAAACAGTTCCCAGGAACATCGCATAGCAGCTCTGATGCATCTTTGGGCTAGTAAGCATCTGTTTGAAATAGGTATGATAACAGCATATACATGCTTAAGCTGCATAAGAGTTAGAAGCAGCTTGCACCCCCAGATCTTAGAGGCCTTTCTGCTGTACCACTAAATCAGTGAGGTGGCCACACAAGTCTGAAGCCTATGCCCTCATGATCTTACACATATAACATTGCCGAAGCTGAATTTGTTGTTGAGATGGTGGTGACTTTCTCCCCTGGTGAGCCAGGAGAGAAACTCTGACATCTCAGGACAGCAAAGTTTCTTCTGGCACTTCATTCACTATTCTTTTCTGTAGCCTGTTTTTTAGGCTTCCCAACCTATTTGAAATTAATAGGGGTATTTCAGCAACTTCTGTGCATTTTGAAATTGGCAGTAGCCCACTTTTCCTGTCTCCTTTCTTGACAGGCTACTGTACTTTCTAAACATAAAGGAAGTTGTTTTTCCAATAACAACATTATTTATAGAGACAAAAACCATTTGAGCAATGTGGATAGACCTGATATTTCATCTGAAGGTATTCATAGCATTTAAGAGATGCTAAACCAGTTCTCTGTTGCTGCTTGTACCACTTCTGACATTCTTCTCCCCCAGGATGTTTACCTGTCCGTGGCCAGATGTTCTGGACAGCAGGAAGCCATATTGAGAAAAAGACTGAGGAAGAAAGGACAGGATCAGAAAACACTGCCAGGAGAACAGAGAGATAACAGGTAAGATAGCAAGCTGACTTGTTGTTCTGTACCTTGACAGAAAACCTCAAAGATCTAAACATTAAAAGCAGAAGTACCTTCACACGATGATGACGTTACATAGTTAAACACTTAGAAATCAAGGTGTGTGAAAGTTGCAGCAGGGCAGAGAACTTGAACTCTGCCTCACGCTGTTTCCAGTCCACTGTGATTTACAATCTCCTTTTCACTAGTCACAGGGCAAGGCTCCCTGCACCACTTGGCACGGATAACTCTTGGGATAATTTGCCATCATGAACTTTGTCACAAAGCTTCTGGGCCAGGAGGGAGAGCTAAAGTTGGAGCAATATGCAGGGCAGCGAGATGGTGTCTACAGGTGTCACTGGGAGCACGAGACAGTAACTTTCTGTGACAGCAGAGCTATTTGCTCCTTTGTGCTAGCCTGTCAGCCCTCTGCAAGAAAGAAAAGGCCAAGACCCTCCTCCCGGTTGTCCAGTCAGACCCTTTGGTGTTGTGGCCCCAGCAGACTGGCTACATATGCTGCATGAGAACAGTTTATGTGGGTATCTGGACGGGAACTGGCTTTGCACAGGGGGTCTCTGGCTAGTGCTTTGTTTCAACCTTTTGAACTACACTTTCCTCTTACTAATTTAGCCACATCCACGTGGGTGCAGTATGGATGACCAGCCAGACACAAAGGAAACCCATCCAGTTGATGACAACATGTGAGGAGGTAGCACGACTCATGCTTCAGTGAGAGCCTGCAGGCATGGCCTCCCAGATGGCCAGGGATGCTGTCTTGGGAGACAGGACAGACGTTTCACTTGGTTACAGCATGAACACCAGGCCCTGACTTTTCCTGCAGCCTCCTTCACAGAAATGAGTTGAATGAAAGGGACAGGAGTTTGCAGAGATGGTGCAAAAGAAAGAAAAGGTCAAGAACAGCAAAAGCCTCATGGAAGGGAGAAGAAATGAGTTGTTTCTGCAACCCAGTACCAGTAAGCCAACCTTGTAGGCCTGGTCAGCTCCAAGGTGCCGGATGGTCCCACGTCCCAGACTAGGTGTAGTTGTTTCCACCTGGAAAATCTCCCTCAGGAATTTGTTTTTGGAAGAATGAACCACTTGCATTACGTTAGCACTCAGAGTGTCCCGATTTTTCTCCAGGATATCTGTATGATGGAAACAAAATCAGCTTGTCATCTCTGCGGTCTGCTGGCTCTAGCGCCACTGTGTCTAGCTAAAATCCACGTCATTTACAGTAACTTGCAAATTAGTTTAAAGTAATCCTCCTGACCTCCTGATCTGTCTTCAGATCGTCACTACTCTGGAGTGCCACACATCCAGGGCAGGTCATGCCCTTCTTTTCACTCTACATATCCAGCAGAGATAGCCTCACCTTTTGATTCATAAAAGACAACCCCAGCAAAGTGGTTGATGCCAAACTTGGTGTCATGGACACTCTTAGGTGGGATGTAGACTTTACTTTTGCCATGGAGGGAATTCATTTTGACAAGCATGGTGGCTTCTGTGCCCTAGAAAGAAATACAGGCAAAAAAAAGACAGTTAAGGAGGTCCCTCAACAGCACTGGCCTATGGTCAGTGAACAAATAAAAGTGGTGCTCCGAGATAACAAAGTCTCAAATTCTGCCCCTTAGTTGTGTAGTAGATCTGGAGGAAAGTAGTGCCAGAAGTATTTTCCCTTTTACACAGACCCTTCTCTCAAGCGTCAGAACAGAACGCACCACCAGAGTATAAGGCCTGGTATTTTAGGGCTGTAGACAAGCCCTTGTAACATTACTAACATCACCAGGCATGCTGAGAATTTCCCAAATCTTTGGACCTCTCAAGCAGAGTCCCACACCAGCCTTCCCTTGCCATCCTATCTAGCCATGCTCTGCAGTGTGCATGCTCCTTCTCTCAGGCAGGTACAGTTCTTTCACTCCCCAACTGGTGAAAGACTCAGAGAAGAAGGCTGCCCTGACGAGGTACCAGCCAGCATGCCCAGATTGTCATTTCCACAGGCAGCTGGGTGCTTCTCTACATCACAGTCTTATTCCCTTTCTGTGCACGCGAGGCTCTGCTCACTGGCCTGTGCTTGGGACAGCAAGGGCTGTGTTATCTGAGAAATCAGGTGCTCCAGGAATCATAGAGGAGATGCTTTCTTGTCCTGACTGCAGGACATAAAGTGGGGACTGCCCTCTTCTTAGGGAAGAAATGGGAAAGCTGTCTGCCTGTACATGATCCTCTAAAATTGTTACCTGAGGACTACAAATGAGCTGAGGCAAGGGCTTACTTTTCTGGACAAGCCCACATTGCCATCTGATTGCTGTCCCAGCACTCCTGCTTAGCCTCACTGTGCTCTGGAGACTATGAAAATGCTCTGCAGGGATGCCTGAGATCAGATGCTACTTCCATCCCTGCTCTTCTGTTTGAGATGCCTGGTTTTTGCAGAAAAACTGTTCTTCACAACGGTGACATTGCTCAACTAGGTATATCATCCAGGAGAAGAAAGTGCAAGCTGCAGCCCAGGCAAACAGCAGAACAACACTCAAACGATAAGCTAATACAAAAATTTCCTAAGAAGCCTTTGTAAAATGATCTGGACTCCATCTTTCTCTGTCTGGGACAGCTGTAAGAGTTTCAACTGCGAGGTACCAGAAAGAGCACACTCCAGCAGAGTGAAGTGTTTTGGTAGTGAGCTAATTTCAAAGGAACTTCTATGGGGATAATACATTGCCTCTCATAGTGTATCCAAAAACCACCTTTGCAATTTTCTGTGTCTAAAGCCAAGCGTTACCTGTGAGCTGTGTGCAGAGCCAGGTGTTAGAGATGAAAGCAGAAATTTACCTTTGGGAACTTGCTCTCTTCGTCGATGAGGGAGATGATGTTCATAGGCTTGAGTGCAATGACTTCCAGAGCCTGGCGGTTATCATTGAAGTTGATGTTATTCCAGGTAATGTTCTCTGCAAGGTATTCCTCTTGCTCCATCTTGAAGACATGGTTCACGAAGAACTGCTGAAGGTGCTCATTGGCAATGTTAATGCAGAGCTGCTCAAAGCTAGGAGGAAACGAGGTGGGAACCCGTGGTCATCCTTGGCCAGAGCTGCATGGGTCTAACGAATTTGTTTGTTTTCTGTATTAAATACCCATCCAGATACACTGCTGCTGTATTCCACAGTGCTAATCATCACCAATACTGCATGTTGCCCATTTTAGCAATATAAGGGATGCATCTTCTACTATGATACAGATAAACAGAAAGGAGCCCACTGATGATTGAATGTTGCTGATTAAGCAGGGAACACTTCTTGTATGTGTTTTAGCAAACTCTAGAGATAAACGAGAACATATGGCTGTGAAAATAGCTTGACTGTATGTGTGTGTGGTGTGTTTTTACTGGCACTGGCACTAGCACTTCTTCTGTTAGTCACTCCTTAATGCTAACCTGGCTTTCACTACCTGGTAATTGCCATGGCACACTCTGTGTGTCTGTGGAGGGCTCACCACAGCAAGGCCCTGTGTGGACTGCAGCCTTTGGGAAGAGCAGAAAATAATAGGAGAGAACACAAAAGATAGAATATGGGCAGAACAGATCCTAGACCAGGTTCCAAAAGTCATTGAGGAATATTATCTTGTTGAAAGCAAGCAAGATGCATCAGTTGGAAAAGACTGCAGAGTACATGCTGAATGGTTTGTGGAGTATTGATGATATGGTACCATACAGCTGAGAGAGAAGGGCAACCAGAAATGGTGCTTTGGGACTGAAACCACCAGTAGGAGAGGTAGCAGTGGGGAAATGGTATACTGACCAGGTCTTTTTGCTGACCAGGTCTTTTCTGAAATGTGTCCTTAAGAGTTGAGAAATGAAGCAGGCACAAGAAAAGGATGAGAAAACACTGAGCAAGATGAAAGCATGAGCTAAAATGGGAAACACAACATGGCCTCCTTTGTTCTTTATGCAAAATGCATCCCAGCAGATATGGTAAAAATGCTATGAAATGAAAAAATTTGGTACAGAGACATGGGACATATTACATCCATGTGGCTGCCTGATCATAGCAGCCTCATAGTCATCTCCTCTGAGAAAATTCCCGAGGTTTTGGAATAGGCATGTGCAGTGGATGCCCCAAAATGAAGGTTGCAGGATGGGGCAGAAACCAAAGAAAAATGGAATCTGTGCACGGTCATCATTGAGGAGCTTCAGTGATGGAAATTTCACTGCTTTTCTGAGAATCAGGATGATAATGAAAGAGCATGTGTCTGTGTCTTTTCATTCTTTCCCTTTACATCAGCTGCTTTTCAGCTTCCCAGTGGAAATTAATCTAGAGCCTATTACCTGTTGTTGCTGAAGTTTTCAAACCCAAAAATGTCCAACAGCCCAATGGACTGACGTCTATCTTTAGGCTTCTGAGAAGCTGGGTTGAAAATGGCTGAGTTGATCTTATTCACTATCCACAGGAAAATCCTTCCATATATGCCCTAAGAAAACAAAATTAAGAAGGAATTAGAGCCCATCATTACAGTCTTTGGACGCAGCTTACTGCTTGCTATCGTGCTGCTGCAATGCTGCCAAACTATGCCTGAAAACTATGAGGGACAGGAGCCCTCTGGGTGAATGTTTACCACATAAGGCTCCTCAGCCCATAAGACTGGTGGCTTTGAAAGCATCCCCAGTGCTTAAACAGAGAAGATGTAAGCACCAGTACCTTCACAAAGGCATCCCTCCCATCTGCAGCTTGTGCTACGTTCAGAGGTCTGGACACACTTTCTCCTCGGACAATGATGGAGAGGTTTGTGAGGCTGCTCTGGAGTTCACTGGAGTCCACCTGGAGGTACAGTCATGGCAACCTGGTCATTCAAGGTGGATAAAGGAGATCTGGCAAAGTCTGTCTCAGGAAGAGGGCCATGACAGACTGCCTGTCCAGCATTGTTCACTGGAGGCCTGCTGTCCCAGTTAAAGATCTCCTAGCTCAGAGGAACATCTGCAAGAACACCACTTGAGTTTCAGCAGGAAGAAGGGGACATGCCCCCATACAAAACCACCCCAGAGAGGCATGCTTTGTCAGTGTGCTCAGGGAACAAGGAGAGAACTAGTAGGAGAAGATGAAAGTTCATTACCTCAAGCAATTTGGTTGCAATTGAAAAGTGTGGTGAGTCCATCACATCAGAGCAGTCCAAGTTGTCGTACACGGCCGCTACAATGAGGAAGCAGTCAGTCTCAGGGTGGATCATTTCTGCTACATTTACATATCATTTCAGTACTGTTATTTCATATTTCTCCAGCCCTGTGGCACTGGAAATGTGGCGAGGCAGTAAGTCCTCTTTTGAAACTCCCAGGTTTGATGATTTTATTAAGGAGGGTCGTGATTTCACCCAGGGATCCTGGGATGTACAGGGCCCTTACAACTCCAGAACACCATGCTAAAAATAGCAGTAAATCTGACAATGTTATTAATTTTAAAAAGTAGCTATTGGAAATCTAGGGAAGTGCTATCTGATTTCAGAAAATGTGTTTCTGAAAATATTTTTTTTCCACGTGTCTGGCTTGTGGGAAATTTAGACAATGAAAGGGAATGAGAGAAAACTCTCATTTTAGCAGCCAGCATTCCTCCAAAGATTCCAGCTGGGATCACTGTATTGGACCCTCTGTATCACAAAGGGAGGAGTCCTTTTCTGAAATGAGAGCTTCTGGTTACCTGCTGGTGGGTGTCTCAGGCTGTGCCTGTGCTGTACCAGAAGTGCACTTACACAGGTGAGTGTTCACCAGACCCAGCTAGAAAAATGACTGCTGTCATCTCCCCAGTGAGCATCACTCAGGTGCTCCTGTGTCCTCTGGCTTGCATAGCACAACAATTAGCAATTGTAACATGGCATTTTATTACCTCATGTTTCAGTTTGTGTAATAAAAGGGCCTATTTATAACCATGGAAACCTGATGGCATGACAAACTAATAATAAGATGTTGTTTTTCAAAACACCAGGCAGTGGAGTCATGAATCAGAATTTTATGGTGCTTATTTGCCTGCCCAGCTCACCCAGAGAAGCCCAGCCTAGTCTGTACAGATGGAAGCCTCAGCACCTTTAGACCTTTACCATGGGGTCTGAGGAAATGCTGAGTTTACCTTCGAACTCCACATTCCCCAGGTGCAGGATCACAGCCAGCAGCTTGCTGATGTCCCAGTGCTCAGAATCTGAGAACGTGAGGATCTTCATAGCTGAGCGGATGTGGGCATAATCCTTCGCGTCATTCCGGCCGTCGCAGGATGTGCAGTTGCCCTGCAAGACATCACATGCACAGGTAAGGAAAATCCTCCCAGTACCCATGCAAGGAAGAGAGGAGGTGCAAGGAGAAAAATCCTTGTACGCAATCTGGATGGTCTGTGAGCCACTTGCCACAAGACACAAAATCAAAGCCTATTTAGACATTCTATATGCTCTTCCCATGGCTGTTTCTTCCCTCGTCTCTACTCTCATTAGCAGAGGTCTAAATAATGTATTTCTTCAGAGCTAGTCTGGAAAATTGCCTTTTTTATCCTTGCTACTACCAATGACATAGTCTGATGGTTACAAAAGTGAAGGATTTCTAGACATTTCAGTTTACAGCATGTAAACATGCCAGCTTATGCCAGCAGCTGACTTGACCAAACCATGGATATGTTCTCCTAGCTCTGTATTATATGCCCTACTGCTGACCCAAGGAATTTCTAACCTTTTTATGGAATGGCCAGTGTGTGAATTGCACTCATTAGCTCTTGCTGCAAGAACAAGGCTATTTTAGAAATGTTACATTAGAAAGAAAGTGCTTTTCAAACTCCAGAAACAGATTTATAGGCTTGATTTGATTTCCTCTGAAGCTAGATGCCCAGCTCCCATTAGCCTCAGCAGAAGTAGGACTTAGCCACATTTTTCCACAGCTCTAGAACAGCCCAAATCAAATCTAGTTGACATATTTAATATGAGGAATATACACAGGGTAAAGAACAAGATTTTCACAATGCCTTTCATGCCCTAAACCAACTAATGAGCTGTTTTCAAAAATAATTAATCACCTGTGAAATCTCACCTATCTATCAGATATAAAGACTAGGATTCTTGGCACTGTTTCTGCTTATTCATTTCCCCCTGAGGTATATATACCTGATTAGTATTCTCCCTGGCATGAGATGTGAAACCTGGGTACCTGTCAAAGTGGGGGCTATTTTCACACCTGCTTTAAGATGTCCCATATGTTTCTTAAGTCTGACTTAGAAAGCTTTGAATTGCCACAGGCTTCCTCCCACTAGTGGACATTACAATAAATCTCCAAAACTGAGGCTCGCAGCACTTTTGGCAGTGCTGCTTCTGGTACTCTAAGAAAAGGACTGTTCAGATTTAGTAACTCCCCATCTGCGGCTCCTATTGACTGTAATTCCTTGCTAGGAGAAGAAAATGGCAGAGGGATAATGGAGAAGAAAGCAGAGACTGTTACCATAGTGAGATAAGTATACTCTGAAGCAGTGCCCAGATTCAGCATCTTTTTCTGCTCTGTATTCATCCCCATTAGCATGCAGTAGAAGATGTGATAGTTTCTCTCCTCTGGAGCCTAAAAGAAAGAAATGGACAGCCTTGTCAGCGTAGGCTGGTAAAACAGGAGCCAGCAGAATGGACATCTGCCAGTGCCCTCACCTGCCGGCAAACCCGGGACTTCTCCAGAAGAAACTGTTCTATCCGGGCTCCTTCTATCACACCATTTTGGTTGAAGTGGATATCAATGTATTTCCCGAAGCGGCTTGAATTGTCATTTCGAATTGTCTTGGCATTGCCAAAAGCTGATGGGCAAGGGACAGAGATAGGATCTGAATTATTGCAGTTAATGAACACCAAGTCTATTTTTTTATCACCTTCTTTTTTGCTGCTGCTTTTTGACATGTGTTCCAAATGACAGTGCTGACAAGTACTGAAGAATGCTTGGTCTCAGACTGCCTCCTAAAGAGAGAGGCAGCCATACTGTCCAGCCAGAGGATCATAGAATTGCCTAGGTTGGAAGAGACCTTTAAGATCATCTAGTCCAACCATCAACCTAATTCTGATAAAAAAACATCGCTAAACCATGTCTCTAAGTGCTATGTCAATCCATCTTTTAAATACCTCCAGGGATGGTGCCTCAACCACTTCCCTGGGCAGCCCATTCCAAGGCTTAATAACCCTTTCAGTGTAAAATTTTTTTCTAATATCTGTCCTAAACCTCCCCTGGTGTAACTTGAGGCCAAGAGAGCTGGGCAAGTCTGAAGATATCCAGAAGGACTTACTGGGAAGACACTTGATCCATCTACAGAGAAAGATGGGTGTTTCAGGGAGTTCTCCTATAGATACGTCCGTGCTTGGCCAGTCACCTTCCCACTCTCTAGTGCAAATGCTAAACCAGGGGTCTTTATGCTGGGCTCTGCAATTCCAAGGACTCTCATGCTCTCAGCAGTTCCAGGATACATACTACAGTGGCACCTCCTCCAACAGCGTGGGAGCTGCTGTGGACTTCATGGGGACAGGTCAGAAAAGTATAGAGAACTTCTACCCTGCATTGCCAGCGTTTCAGGGTTTTTAGCAGTTACACAAATACAATGGTTCAAAGATCTCTTTCTGATTTTTTTTTATCCTGATATAAAAATCCTAAGATAAAGTTGGTAAATCAGGCATGTTTGCTAAAGAACCCACCTTCCAGAATGGGGTTGGCCTCTAGGATTTGCTGCTCTATCCAGGAATGCTGGCCACTGACAGCTGCCAAAAACTGTAGTATTAGCTTTGTGCTTTCAGTCTTCCCAGCTCCAGATTCTCCACTGAGGAAAGAAGCAAGATCATTACAGGTTTCCTTTCTGCTTTTTGGCTAGGATGGCAGAAGGGCAGACCAAGTTAAAAAGACTCCAATCACGTATTTACTCCGTGAATCGCAGATCAGACTGTCTTTCATGGAAAACTGGAGAATTTTAGTCTTTCATCATCTTATCTGCTAAAATTTAAATTGCTTTTCAGACTTAGGCTGAGGACTAAATTCTCCCACTGATTAAAACCAAGCAAATCCATGGAAGACACTCTGTACCAGTGCAAATTAAATGACTACTTGCTTTTCTTCATTAATGCATCGGCAGATTTTCAACACTAGTCTTAACACATCAACTGAGTTGCCTCAGCTATAATCAGATATTGTTGCAATGAGACTATCTGGTTCTTCACACTGATGATTAGTAGAAAATGGATACATGTTTTGTGTTCATTAAATGGAGAAAGTTGCCCTCTGTCTTCAGGTTAGAATGAGTGGTTTCTCTCCAGGAAACCTCTATTCTCAGAAAATACATGTAACACAAGTGTCATGTCCCCACGGTAAAAGATAACCTCACATATTTTATGTTTCTATGTGCAGAATGTGTTGCCACATTCAAAGATTCTTGGGGACAACAATGGACTTCAGAAATCCCTTGCTTATGTTCTACCTTTTGCAGCCCTATCTGAAAATCAAGTAGCAGGGCAGAAAATGTTTCCTTCCCTTTGTCTCTAATCTTTTCTGTGCTCGTCCATTTGGAACATCTCCTGTCTCCACGAAGGTGCCCCAAAACCATGCCAGACTTGGTTTCTGCTACTCATCCCCTCCGACTCCAGTCACCTGATCACACAGCACTGGTCTCTCTTATTCCTCCTCATATTGAAATAGCAGTTGTCTGCGATGGCGAAGACATGAGGTGGCAGCTCTCCAATCCTCTTGTTAGAGTACAGTCTGATCTGATCAACCGTGTACAAGGGCAGCAGCTGGTATGGATTCACTGCCACCAAGATTGATCCTGTGTAAGTCTGGAAAACAGTTATGAATGTTACCTGTAGCAGCAAACTTGCAAACAGGGATACAACCAAAACCACTTGCAGTATAAATGTAAATAGGGAAGCCTGGGACATCCATAGCCACACTGAAGTGAGACTGAGAGCCCAGTTCCTCACTATAAGCCGCTACTAAATATCCCAGCATATGGATTTTTTTGCAAAAGAATGCTAGTTATAATCTTGCCAAATCACAGCTCAGTTCACTGTCTCAAGCTAAAGCACGGGAAAGTCCAATTTGACGTGGCATTTTTGTGTGTTGCCATAAGCTGTTTTGTAGTGTTTCGTTAAGCTGCTTTTGTGTTCTATTTCAGATGGAGCTGAACGTTGCTAATGGGCAGAGTTATGGCTGTGTTATTCTTACAGTCATTTAGTATCATTTAAAAACAACAGCACCATTGAAATGAAGGAGGCTGTTGAAGGCTATAGAAATGCAAGGCAGTAATATTGTTGAAGAACTTGTACATAAGACAATTGCAGAGTGCTGGAGTCGAAGATAACAGGTCTATCCACGCATCTTGGTAATTATAACTGCACCATCTATAAAAGCAGTCCTTCTTTACACTAAACATCACCAGATCTATGTCGTGAGACTCAGTTGCTCTCCTGTTGAAGTCACAGTGTGTACAACACGGGAGGCAAAGCATGCAAACCCCTGAATACTATTATCGTATTACAAACTGGGAACTAAGGAACAAAGAAACTAAAGATGTCAAGTTGCTCAAAGTCACAAATAAAACCTGTAACGGACAAGAAATGAAACCAGACGTCCTAAATATCCAAATTTATTCATCTACTTTATTACATCAAAATCAAGTAACTATTGATTTGGACTGGAGGACAAACCAAATCATGTCACTCTGTACTAGTCAGACTGAGCCTTAGCGTAACAGCAGCACTAAGCTGTAAAATGGACTAGATTCAACTGTCAGTCACTGGTGGAAGGGATCACTTGAGGACAAAGTAAGCACCGTCACTACCTATGCATATCTCTGTGATATTGGAAACTAATGGCAGTCTTCTTCACAGCTAAAGTACTCAAATGAAAGAAGAGAAAAACTATGTTGTGTCTCCTTGGCACCCTCAATCAGTAAAGGAAGCAGAGGGCCCTGAGTGTGAAAGGCTTGCAGGCTTTCAGGTCACTCTGCTAAACGGGCAGCACAAGTTGTTCCTGAAAGTGCTGAGCCTGGTGACCTTGGCACTCACGTAGATTTTGTGCTCCTGGTGGCGGATGAGGAGGTTGTGCACCATGCCTGCTTCATGGAGATCCCCGAGGCTGATCATGTCTTCCACCCCATGGGCAGAGGAGGGGTGCATCATGTGCACCATGTGCATGTTCCGAGCCGTGATCCAGTGCTCCTGAAAGAGATAAGACAGGAGTTTTAATGTGTTGTGTTGATGCTCAGAGGCCAACAAAGGAGAGCCATGTTAGACCTCAATGATAACTCTTAAACCAGGATATTCTGAGAAACAGTTGACTGAACTACAGAAATCACCTGGTTTGCTGCTTCCCAGGACCAGGTGATTTAAAGCACTGGAAGAAGCCATCCAGGTGGGTTCTGGACATCACCAAGTTTAGCATTGTTCAAAGCGCGCTTCTGTCAGGTCATCAGAGTCACATCAGATATGAAGTAGGGCTGGAACGCCAGCCCAACTGACTTCAGTGGGATCATAATTTCACTTAAAACTCCACCAAATTTAGAGATTGAAGCCTCTCCATTTCCTTTCTTAACTATGTAGATATTACCTCCACCTTAGGAAGTTCTAAATCTTCACAGTATTGAAACCTGGGGATACTACAGTATCACTCTATACTTGCCTTATTTTTATGTTCTTTCTTTTAGTGCGTCCTACCAGCCATCGCTGAAGTCAGATCATTTGGCTGGATGGAGCTTTGGTCTGACACAATGGGGCCATTCTTTTATTATTTTTACTTCTAAATTTTTTGTTCATCTTTTCCACATCATTATACTGTAACCCACCTTGCCTTCATCATCCTGCAGCAAGATCCGTCCTGACTCAGAATCCTTCACAACTGCCCCGATGGGGACATTGAATTCACTGTTTGAGTGGGTTTCCAGCCACACATGATCACCCTGGGGAAAAGAAAAGCTGTAGTCAAGTACAGTGACAAAATATGCCATGAAGCTCACAGTCATACATGTCTTGTATCCCTGAAGTACCTCTGGAACTTCCAGTGATTTGATTTCTTTAGCAGTGTTTAACTGGATAAGTTCTCACTGCTCACAGTTATAGTATCAAGACCTTTGAGTTCTACTCCCAGCTCCACAGCTGACCCGGAACATGACTTTGGACAAGTCATCAAGCCCAGCTGTCTCACAGGAGGAAATGAGGCAACACCTTTTACAAGGACAGCTCTGCTATCTCCCAGAGACTGGTGGGGGCACAGTGAATGCTGGTGAAGTGCCTTGGCAGCCTCACAGCAGCTATGGTATTCTTTCAGAAGAGATGCTTGAAAACATAGACGTTAACAGGAAAAAGGAAAACAAAGAAAGAGCTGTACGGACTGGATGCCTGTAGAGAGCTCTGTTGCACGAGTTTTTTAGATATATATTCTTTCTTCTATAGCTGAAATCACTTAGAAATGTGAGTGGAAAAAAGAAAAGCAGCATAGTTTATTTAGCCCAGCTCCTCTCTTTGTACTTGTAGAGGCATGGCAACATCCCACCTCTCTACAGAGCAAGCAAGCAAGGAGAACTGCTCTGCTGCCGCTGGAGGAAAGTTGTGAGCTACAGCTGCCCTTTCCTAGGAAGGAGCACCATCTCGGTGTCGCCTGCACTGCTGTCCTGGGTATGGCCACCAACTCCAAGCCCCCAGGAATACTTTCTCTTGTTCCAGGCACTAATACTGATTCAAACAGAAAGCTTTACTGTAATGAAAATTGGACAAAGCTGTAGGTCATATCTTCAGTGGGTAGTTCGTTCCTACACCTGCTGAGGAACCAGTTTTCTAGCTAAGAGCCTTGTTTTAGACAACTTTTGTTACATACTGTAGCATTTACTGTCAAAGTTTCAAGTTTTTTGCTGAACAATTATTTATTTTTCCTCTCAAAATACCTTATGGGCTTACGTTTAAAACCCAACGACTGTAGTGTAAAGCATCTATAAACATCGCACAAGGTTGTGAAGACTGTTAGAGACTAACAGCTCTTATTTGCCTTGAATAAAACTCCAGGGGTAATCTGTGTGGTTTCTGTGCCACACCTTGTGACAGAGGTCGCCAGCTCAGCATGAGCACAGCCAGGGCAGGCAAGACACCTCTGCATCTCTAATCTAGATTGGTATTATTGTGTACCTTGTTGGTACTGGGTTATTGCTACTTTGGTTCCAAGATTTTCTCTGCAGCAGTTTTCTTTCCTTTGCGCCTCATGTCAGTAAGTAAATAACAGCAAAGAACAGGACTTACCTTTCGGAAAATCACCATTATGTTTCAGATCACTGGATGTAACCTGCAGTGCCAAGAAGAACTTAACGTTAGGCCATGAGTTACAGCTCATGCTCAGTGAGGGCATATTGAATCACCTGCATCCCTTCTACACATTCCTGCTTGACAACGAATGAGCAAATGCTTGGAAACTACTTTACAAGATGGGTGGGCACTACAGGACCAGAAATAGGTCATTGGCACTTATTCCAGGCAAGTCCATGACCTCTCATAACGTCCCCATGAAGAAGAGAGACACCTGCTCCTGTTTAATCTTGACACTTAAATGCAAATTTCTTGGTTTTTCGTGGCCTTTTGAGAAATTATTTTATTCTTCCCCTAAATCATGCTTGTCTAGATTTTGACCAGGTTCTCTGGAAAGTTTGAGCAAAACAAGAAAACCAGAAATAAACTAGAATTTTTGAGTTGAAAGTTCCATTTTCTACCTATAATCATCTACAGTTAATCATCAAAATCCCAGTTTTCAGTATGATTATTATTAGTCATTAATGGGATACTTTATTGATAATTTCGCCAAATTCCTTGAGATCTCTTCTATCACCTGTAAAGGCTTTAAAATCTTATGTTTAAGACTTCTGATAGGGGTAACAGTTTTAAATTGGAAGAGGGGAGATTTAGATTAGATATTAGGAAGAAATTCTTTGCTGTGAGGGTGGTGAGGCCCTGGAACAGGTTGCCCAGAGAAGCTGTGGCTGCCCCATCCCTGGAGGGGTTCAAGGCCAGGCTGGATGGGGCTTGGAGCAAGCTGGTGTGGTGGGAGGTGTCCCTGCCCAGGGCAGGGGGGTTGGAACTGGAAGATCTTTAAGGTCCCTTCCAACTCTAACCATTCTATGATTCTACAATTCTGTAACTATTTACAATTCTGTGTATTCTGTGTATTGTGGATGGTGTATCTTTTTGAGTGGTACCCAGATTTCATCACTTTTCTGATTGAATCATTTAAATAATTTTATGATGCAGCTGTACAAGTTTCTAAGGTTTATAAATTTCCAACTAAATTATCAGAAAAGTGTTTCAAGTCACTTGGGTGTTTTTTTTTGAAATCCACGCTCTTGAAAAATTAAGATTGCCATTAAAAAACCCCTCAAGGTCAAGTTTGGGGGTAGCACAGTTTTCTCCTTCTTGTTCTAATCAACTTCAGTGTTAGATGAAAATGTTGCAGTGAGAGAATTAGGGCTCATATCACTTGCTTTCCTATAGCTGCCCACTTTTTAATTTTTTTTTTTTTATTTTTTTAATCCATGTTATTTGGGAAGGTATAAATAGCTTCCATAAATCATGGTCTTATTTAAAATTCATGAGTACATAAACAACCTTTTCTTTAGACTAAATGGAAGGAGTGATTATATTCCCATTCAAGATACTGCTGCTGTTGAGGATTACACCAATGTCACCAATGTCCTAATCACAAGGAGGGCCATTAGGGGAGGAAAACTGAAACTAGGAAGTACTTGACAAACTACAAGATCTTTGTGCCCTGTATTTATAGCCTATAGAAGGTTATTCAGTATACAAAAGAAGGTTTTTAAGCAAGCCCGGAATGATTTACCAGTTCAAAGTCATCGTAAGATATGCTGAAAATAACTCATTATCAACATTACAAAGTATATTGTGATCCCAAAGTGAAAAAAAAAGAGAAACTTCAAGAGATGACAGACTGCTGTTGCAGAAGTCCAATGCTAGCACATATTTTAAAACAAGAATTTTAAATGTAATTTTTACATAGGTGACCCAGTAACAGGAACAGAAGTGAACCAGCACATTTGATAACAAAACAGCAAGTCCTGTGTCCCCAACACAAAACCTGCTGATGACACTGAGAACTGATTTTCCTTGTGAGACTAGGGCAACCTCCAGAGCTCATCTGTAACTAAGACAATTCTCCATTTGGAACATCTAGGAAAATTCAACAATGCAACATGACTGTGTTCTTCCTGGTTCCTTGGGTTTCCTTCTGGTTTGGGTTTTTTTTTTCACACTCTTTCAAAAATGAACTTCTGCATGATATTTAGCAATCACAGGCCAGAGATGGGCCACGGACAGCCATGGTGACTCACAACTGGCAGATACTTTTTCATCTGCACCAGAAACCCGAATAGTGCAAGGGAGCAGGTATGTCTACCCAGAGCAAAGCAAACATGACAGGCAGCCATACTGGTCATGTCTAAGGTAAAGCTACCTCCGGATCCAGCCCATGACAGCAGCCAAAACTGGACACGTAGGGAGGAGATCCCATATAATCCCAGGATGCACAGTTTTGACATTTAAAATGCTTATTCCCAAGTAAGTTCTAAGTGGCCCTTAGTATCCCCCTGCCTGCTTCAGTGGCTGCTTTCTGACCACACCTGGCTCTCTCTGTTGCTTTCCTTTCCAAAGTAACGCAGCACGGTGAACCAAATTGCACCCTCCCTGGGGTAGGAAATTACCTCTCCAGAAGAAATCTTCACTGTCTGGCTTCCGCAGCTTAGTTCCCTCTTTTTCACAAGCATTGGAGTAAGAAGGAAAAGGAAGGTGAAACTCGTACTGGTGCCATTAAGGGATCCCTCACCAAGTGCCAGTTCTCTGCTGCACAAAGGAGGAAACAACTGAAGCACGGTTATTTATTACAGGACTTTGCTCCCAGTTCAGCCTATATGTCATTTCCAAGTCAGGTGTTCCAGTAAGCAATTCTTCCCTGGGTGAACCTTAAACTTCAATCTCTCCCTGTGCCTGAATCCTTTCAGATTTCTGGAAAGCACTCCCAGAAGAAAACCCTTCAGCATCTGGTCTTACCCTGCTCCATCACCACTGACTTCCCTGGGGTTCTCTTCGAGTCACTCTGTTAGATAAGAGGGAAATCAGGCCCTCTTCCCTCATCTCTCCCCTTGGTTTTGCACAGCTCTTCCTGCAAGGTCAGAAAACACATCAGTCTGAGTTCTGTGTTTGACAGTACCTAGAGCAGAAGGCAAAATAAATTCATGACACAGCTGAAATTGATACTGAATTGATGAACACACACATATAAGGGGACAGGGATTTCCAGTCCATTTGTTTAGAACTTCCTGGTCTCGTCAACATTCATTTATTTCCCAACAAACCCTGTATCTGTGTGTCCCAGCACCGAGGTGCGTGTTGGCTCCCAATCTGCCCTCTTCTCTCTGGCTACATAAGGACAGGATGGCCAAGAGCTTCCCGTGTTGCTCCACATGTGCTCTCAGAAATCCTGTGTCCTTCTTGCCCATCCTGTTTAATTCCAGCGCTAGATGTGAGGTCTGGGAAAGAAACGCAAGTGTAGTGTACCTGTGGTGAGGCAGAAACCTTCACATTGCAAGTGAAGGCATGCAATAGTTGTGAACATGTGCTAATATTCCCAATCGCTTAATTCCTATTTTCTTGTTTCCTAAGATCAATGTAGCTGCACTGTGCGATGGGAAAGACGACAAAAAGCCTCGGTGTTGGAGACAGATCCTTGGGGCTCCTGCTGTAGTTCTGTATCCAAATCAGAGGTAAGCATTCAGGCATAGCAATAAATGGTTGGGAGTGTGTTTATCCATGTTACGTATTCGTGTTTTAATACAAGCCTCCTCACCTGAGTTTTTTAAGTTTTACAGCAGAAATGAAGATACAGGTTCAGAAACAGAGCAAAGGCCTGTCAGGGCTTGGAGACTTCTAGAGGGAGGCAGGAAACCACCAGGCAGAGAGGAGAGCTTGCTTTCAGTTTCTATCTGTGCAAGTCATTCTTGCTCAAGGACTTTGCCTCAGAGTAGTTATTTAGCAGACTCTTATTTCTGATACAATCATTTTTAGAAGAAGTTGATATGCTGCATGTGATTAACAGAATTTCGAGTACTGATTTTATTAGATGATGGTCAGATATTGGCAAATAAATCAAAGTACATACCTTTCTATACCAAGGCAGGTATCTAAACCGAAAGCTTTTTGTGTAACTAGACTGCAGGGAAAAAAAGTGCCACGTGCCTTTCTTCAGCATATGAAACATATTTGCTGAAATTGCAAGCAGAACATGTTTTGGCGTAGAGAATCTCATTCTAAAAATATATAACTTTTTAATACTTGGGACCAAGATACAGTGGGGGTGCTATTTCAGGGTATTAGTTATTATAGTTCAGAACACTATTTTGCAGTACAGCATTTCTGTCCTGCTACAGGGTATAAACTATATGAGACAGAGACACAGGGAACTCAAGGTACTCTCTCTGCAGAGATGTGGCTGTGGGTGAGTAGGGGGAGCTCAGGTTTGGGAAGTCACCGAGCTGTGTGACCAGGGAAAGAGACAGGAGCTTGCCAAGAGTGAGCAGCTCTGGTTACTGCTGAAGAGAGAGTTTGGTGAGGGACTGTACAGAGCACAGACACTTCTTGTAGCTGTGATTAGAGGCAATTTGTAGGATGGTCTGCGCTGATGAATAGTGCACTGAGAAACGCAGCAAATTACGACTGGCTAATCCCTGGTGAATTTAATCCTGCTGTTGTTCAGAGCAATAGATCTGTCTGGACAGACATGTGTTAACAAAACTGTCTCTTCCTGACAGCTTCCTAATTAAGAGATTGATGTCAGGATCAAAGGGTTTAATTTGCACATAGCCCAGGCTCTTACATTTCCTCTCCAGCTCACCCAAAGTGGCCTTGTCATTTCTGCATCACCGAGCCCTAGATGCCAAGCATCATTTTATGTTAAACTAGTTCTTTTTCTGAGGTTTCTGAAGGGAGGTGGATTGGATATAACAATTTGCAATTTAAACTGCTCATCCAGAAGCCCTCCTGTCTACACTAACCTCCTTCCCTTCCTCTAAGCAGATTTGTAGCTTTAAGTCACTGGTGTCTGTTAACTCTGAAAGGCGCACTGCGGGCAGCAAAGCAAACTAAATTAGAAGTACATACCAGTAAAGGATTTCCAAGTGCATCCCTTGGTTGTCTTGAGCATTCTGTCCCTCAAGGAAAGGCTTATTTCATTCCAGCCAGTTCCTGATGTTGTACAGAGAGGCAGACTGGTGGGGCTCGGGGATCTGTGTCATTGCACACCTTCACACACACGCCAAGTGGGCGCTGCTGACTCCGCTTGCAAGGAGACAGGTCGTTCTCCCCCCCTCCAACTGCCGTGCAATCCCATTATGGTCTCAGTGTCACTCCATCCCTCCTTTTGGGATGCAGCCAAGGTGGGATTACAAGGGTATGTTACAGGCTGGTAAGCGCCAAGTTCTGGCTCATGAGGGACAGAGACCTGAGCTAGTGCACACACACACACACACACACACACACACAAACACACAAACATGGAACCTTGCAGAAGAGCTGTCAGAAGTGTTGCCCAATTATTCAGCAGTGAGGTTTGCTTAAGAAGGGACCATCCTCTGCTGTGTGGTGCACGTGGGGTGTCACAACACCAGGCTCGGGGTTGGGAGGTTTCCTTCCAAACAGATGGGAATTCGTAGCTCTCAGAAAGGAACCTCTGTGCCTCCCTCCACTGTCAGCAGATGCAGAAATTCTCTGTTCTCTCATCAGCACAGCTGTAATTTGGGACAGTGGCTTGCCATCACTGCAGAATATGGCACATATTTATAAATTACTAATTTCCAGTCATATTCCTGCTTGGAACTAGGCACCTTGGTACAATTTCCAGGTACTTTGGCACACTTTTTTTTCTTTTTTTGGTTACTTTATGTTTCCCCTTGTCCGTTGTTTTCTGTTACATTACTCCCAACTTATTTCCTACCTTAGTGCTTTATCTACAGAGAACTTTGTTTGTTGTGTTGTAATGAGTGACATTAAAGCTGTTATACTGATCTAGCCAGTTGTAAAAAGCCATTACGTTTCTTTATGGAAGTCAGGTAAGTGAAACATCAGGAGCCTCCTACCACATACTGGCTCGTGTGCCTGCTCCTTCCTGAAAAGATGCAAGGGAAACCACACAGATCAAAGAGCTAAAGGCAGTAAAACTCATATAGGAGCAGGGGAAAAGGACATGATATCCTTAAGAGCGTGGTCCTGAGGACTAAGGGATCTTTAGGGATATCTGGAAACCTATAAAGCTGTAAGCAGAGGAACATTCTCTACATGGTTTATCTACGCTGCCTTCAGGGGGGAAAAAAGGGGTTTTCTGCATTTCTCCTAAGAATATATATCCAAGAAATGTCTGGCTCCCCTGCCAATTTCTCCTTCTATGTGAGACAGTGAAGAAGATGTTGAGTAATGACTCAATTCAGAGAGTTCAGCTGTACTTACCACGGTACACTGAACTCCCTACGCTGTAACTGCGCTTGCTGCTGGGGAAGGTCAGCTAATAACAGCTTAACCTCCCCACCATCCTTTCGAAAGGGCCACCAGCACAGGAGAAAGAATGTCTCCTTTTGCCCAGAGCTCTCCACTCACTAAATTCTGATGCCCCTGAAAAAGAGTGTTAGCACGTAGGATTATAAAAATCACCGTGGCTTAGAAATAGCCCAAATAAACCTCAACGGTTTTCTGTCTGTCACACGTTTTTAACCTCTGCCCTCTTGTAAAATGAAGATGTTTCGTTGGCCAGGGAAGAAGGAGGGAGGCAGGAGGCCAGCACTGCGTGCGTTTATTAGGCTTTCCATTTTCAAATGAGGCATTTGACAACAGAAGTCATCCCTAGTAATCCTCTATTGAGATACTGTAGATGTGCCAAATAATTGAATAACGCAGCTGCTCGGGAGATAGAGGTCACTAAAAGAGAACACAGCAATTCCTAAACTGTGGGATGGCTGTGCTGCAGCGTTTACTCCGGAAGGCAGCAATTACAGGGGAATTCAGAGCTAACTTTCAGTCGATCCCGAAGGCTAAATCTGGAGGAGCCACCCACACATGAACTAGATTGAACCCCAGCCTCAGCCAGGAGAGCCAGACCTAAATTCATTGAGACAACTAGTCCTCAGTTTCCATCGCCAGCAGCGAGTCTCCACCTTGGCCACCAGAAAAGGCCCCAAAAAATCTTGTAAAGCAGCACTTGGCTCCCAAGGTGATATCCAGAGCCCATGTGTGTGTGTGCACTTGGCCTTCTTGTAGATATTCACATTATCTCTGCTGCCTTCTCGTGGATATCCACATTAATTCTTGCTTGCTAGGTTTGTCGGGAGCAGATACATTCAACTACAAAAAGGTGACATCTTCTCTGTTCAAGATGAAACTTTTGATCTTCCATCCCATCCTTTATGAGCACTGGAAGTGATTTTACCAATTAAATACCAGCGTGGCCAGAGGGGGGGTGTTGGGCAGCTCTCGAGCAGCGCTGGCTCTGAGCTCTCTCCTGCTCACCCCTTCTTGGAAGCTCCGTCAGGGCTCATACTGGGAAACCTCTTTGTTAAAAGCCGTTTTACACTTCTGCACAGCTTTTTGTTTCCCACGTTGATGCAAAGGGCTTCAAAATTGCCTTTGTTCTCAAACACTCCTTCAATTTTGACAATTTTTCATCTATTTTCTGGGAAAAACCACCAAAAAAATAAAAGGGATATATATATCTAATATATATATATTGTTTTATAGTTTGTGGGGCAGCGGTGAAGAGTCTCCAGGACCATCTCCCCCATCGCCCACACCCCATCCCAGTTTCTCCCCACCTTAAACGGTGGGAAACCGGTTGAACGGAGGGGAGGGGCGTGGCCAAACAAGGAGAGGGCGTGGTCTGACCGGGAGGGGGGCGTGACCACTTCGAAACCCCGCCCACCCCTATCGGGGGGCCCTCCCTCCTCCACGAAACCTCGCGAGAGTTCCCCCCTTCTCCGGCGCATGCGCAGAGGCGGGCGCCGGCCGTTCTGAGGGGAGGCGCCATCTTGGGCCTGTNGAGGGCGCTGCGCACGGCGGGGGGCCCCTTGCCCCGTCCCCCCGGCGGAGGCTCCCGGGGCTTTCCGTGCTTACCGTGGTGTCACGGGGTCATGCGTGGGCCCCCCGTTCGGCGGGGGTGCCGCGGAGGGTTCCCCGGGCCGGGCCGGGCCCGCTGGCGTGATCGCAGCACAGCGGCCGCCTTATTATTAGCTCGGTATTTTGATTAGTGCGTCTGTCACCGACTACCTGCGTGTTAGGAGTAGTTCTGGGGTCTCTTCTTGGTGTGCCGGGGGTATGTTGGTTCTGTTCTCCATCTTCCCAGTAGAACCCCTCCATCTCTCCATGAGCGCGCTGTTGGAGGGTCACCACCTGTAGCACCCTGCGCTGCCACAGCTCTGCTCGCTCCCTCTTTGCCGTCAGTGCTCTGGGAGGTCACTGGGAGATGTCACTGAGTTTTACTTTTCTTAACTTCGGAGCAGATGATGGTGGAGCTACTCCAGTGCAAGACGAACGAGATTCAGGATCTGATGTTGAAGATGAAGGAAATGAACAGCATTCTGGATCTGAGAATGGAAGTGTAGGCCACCATTCAGAGGTACTGCTGGCACTTTGTCTAGATAAAGGTTATTGCTCTATTAATTGATTTCTTTAAAAAATAGATATATATATATAGTTGTGTTTTTCTTTTAACTGACACTGATGTGTTTATTCAGTTGTTGTTCAGGGTCCTGTCTGGTAAACTTTGCTTCCAGAAGGAAATATATCAGATACTCTCTAGACTGACAAGCAGGATAGGATACGTCTTACTCAATTGTTATAATAACATAATAGCATTCACAGTAGTGTACTAGAAGAAGTTTAATGTTGCAATCAGTTGACAGAAGATAAACTTTTTGTGCTTGAAATTTTAAGGAATGGATTATGAGGAGTCTGGAATTTCACCTCAAATTCTGCACAGTAATGTAAAACTGCGTATTATAGAGATGTAGGTTTCCATAGCAACAAAGAAATGCTCTTCCATCATTCCTCTCAAATGTGAACATTGGCTTTCAGGTCTATTTTGTGCTGTTTTCATCTTGTCTTTTGCAAAGGCATAAGTCTCTGTAGAACAGGAGCAAGTTAAGGTTTCTAAATGGGATCTCTTTTTCCTCTGGATAGATTCTTGCTTTGAGAAGCCTACACCATGCAAATGGTGGTAGTGTGTTGATCCAGTGTTGTGTTCGAGGGAGAATCAGTTAACTTGGGGGTTGACTAGTTTGGTTGTAAAGAGGCTCTGATAAAAGTTAAAGGTTCCCTTTGGATTTCTAGGACAGTTTTGTAGTTAATTCTGGGGATTATTTTTTGTGGTCTAAGGTAGAATTACATCAGGGTTTACTAGGAATAATTTTGGCCTGTGAACTCTTGTCTTCTGCTAGCAAAGTTGTGTTACAGAGAAATTTCTGATACTCATAAAAACTGTAATCGAAGCCATTTCATTCTGTTATTATGCTCTGCATATTTTGCAGCACTTTATGTTAAGATCAGGATTAAATTATAAAAATTGCTTAACGTGGGTAATATGATATACTGTAGCAGGCTGATGTGTCAACTTGCGATCTTTTTTTTTTCCTTAACCCTTTTATTGAATTCATACTTCCCTCAGAGTTAGAAAATAGATGAAGATTTTATATTTATATAAAATGAAAGTTCTTTGCATGTATTTGAATTTGAGTTTGGGTTTTCTTGTTTTTTAAAAGGTGCTGGTATTGACAGGGGGGTTGGAACTAGGTGATCGTTAAGGTCCCTTCCAGCCCAAACTTTTCTATGATATTTACAAAGGAAGAAATTGTGATGCAAGGCAGCATCTCTTACTGTGACAATCAGGATTTTGATGTGGAAGAAAGTAATAACTGTCTTTCAAAGGGATTTAGTACTTCTGTTATAATGAAACGTGAAATACGATGATGAGTGCATGGAGGGTCATGTTGTTGCTATAGTAATATTAAGCTTTTTCTTTTGTGTATGAAAACTTGGTCATTTGTTCTTATTCTCCTATACTTGGGATTTAAATTGTATTTACTGTGGCAAAGTAGTTGGAAGTCTGGCCTAAAGAACAGGTAGCTGACTAATCTTCAGCATGTCTTTTTCAGATTTAAATAACCAGATCCTCTTCATATGTCTGCATTATTTTAAGGGCTTTGCTCTGTGGTGGCTGTGAACATTCCTTTGTGGATAAAATACTTCCGAAAGTTAATTTAAAAATCAAAACCAAAACAAAACCCAAAGGAAAAAACAATCTAAACCACATTTCTGTCCAATAGTGAATAAGAATGTTCAAGCCTTAGTGCTTTATTTAATTCAGTTCAAATAATGAACATTTGAGTATTTTGTTTTGTTATAAAGTCTTACATTCTTTGTTTTTCCTACATCAAATTCAAAATGCAATAACGTGGAGCAGCTGCCTCTGAAGGAAGTAGCTTTCAGTGATTTATTTTATTATTTACCCAAAATATTCTCTCATCCTCTTATTTCCTTCATCTTTAGGAAAATGTGGGAGGAATGACACTCAAAGGTGATAAAACCTTTGAGACAGCCTAATCAGTTAAGTCTGTTTAATTTACTATTTCGTCTCTAAATTAGAACTCAGATGTAAAGAACTGAGGTTCTAAACTTTGAAACTTTTTTTTCAGGTTCTTAACTTTAAAGGAAAGGGGAATCCTGAGGAATTACTTATGTAGGTCTCAGGTATGTGGGTTTTTCTTTTCCACAATTCTTTTCTGGCTTTCCTTCCCCCAGTCCTACTTTATCTATAAATGTTCTCCTTGATGTCCTTACCGGTTCTGCTGTAGACAAATAGAATTAGATAACACATAGTTTTAGTACAGTAATGAATATGGAATCATGTTTACAGTGTTTGTACAAGTCAGGCTCTCGTGGAGATCTGTAATGTCTTAGATTCTTACACTTTCACCAAGTCGCTGCTTTCTTCATGAATTAAGTTGTGGTTTGACTGTGACTGTTAACAAACATATACAGATACCTTATGTTTCTGAAAAAAAGAGAAACTTACTGATCTGACTATGGTGGTTTTGTATGCCTCAGTTTAACAATTGTCACAAGACTGTAGTGGATGGGTCAATTTTGTTCAACTTCCTAAATTGTCAAAGTAGTACCTCTCAAAAGTGACTGCATGTTGATCCAATAAACTACGTGCTAACTGAAATTTCTATGTAGAAGGATAACACTGTAAATTTGATTTTTGATGTATTCCTTATTTTATACTGTACTAAAGCCTCATGTTATAGAATTCTTTCAGTTAAAAAAAAAAAAAAGGACATCTCAATTAAAATGTTTATAGATAAAGAGGAGGAAGAAAAGAAAGCAAAGGAATTAGAGAAAAATGCAGTAGCAAGTACCTGAGACCTACTTGTATTTGAGGATGTCTGATGTTTTAATTTAAGTAAATATTTGGAAAAGGAAAAAAGAAAACTCCAAAATTATATACTTGATTGCTTTGAAAACATCTTCTTAGAGACGAACTAGTAAAAAAAAAAGAAAGATGGGGGGAAGGTGGGAAAGGTAAGGGGTGGAGGGGAGACTTTCCTGCTGGTACAGTCATCTTACTGTAAAGTTGCGTGAGTTTTTTACATCAAGCGTATTCCAGAACATTCACAGATTCATTAATTGTCATCAGAAGACCTTTGCACTGTTGGCTGTGGATGGGGCCTGTCTGTTCTGTGTAGGCTCTGGGCGAATCAGCTCTGTCTCGGCTCTGCTTTGGAAGACACTGAGTTGCATGAAGGTTGAGTCTGAGGTGGCGTTTCACCTCTCTGCTGGGCTCGCTGACATGACGGATGTAACTCTGTGCTCTCTGGGTTAGCTCCTGTTGAGCTTTCTGGACTCAGGGTAGAGTAGATGGTGCCCATCTGCCCAGTCTGTGTAGGGGCACCTGCAGTATCTCAGTGTCTCTTCTGCAGGTGATACACCACAGTGGAGTTCAGCCGCTGTAACTACTGGCACTCTGTGGTGCAGAGCGCTCCATAATCACAGAGTATGCATGTGTGCTCTCACTCCCTGAGAATCTTCATTCTCCAGAGTGACTGTCAGTTTGCAGAAATAGGTTAGAGGCGCAATATGTTGTAAAGCGCTTCAGTAATAATGGTGTAATGATTTCTTACCACCTATTTTGCATAGGAAGTTCGTTGTAATTTAGTAATATATTCTGAATAGGTAGATAAATAACCTACAGCCACATTTCCGACCTTAGACACTTCGAAGGATCCTTGTGGATTCCAGTCTTTTTTTAATTTTGTTTACTTGTTCTCCAAAGACTTTCTAGACTGGCAGTCTGAAAGGTGATGGGCCTAATAGTTTAAACAGGAGCATTTACAGTGTTTTCCGTGGGATTTTTTTAGCAAAATCCCTTAAACTGCTGATACAATATTAGTACCTATTCAGCATTAGCCATAAGAAACCAAGACAAGACAGACAAACTAACCAAAAATTTTACAGTAGGAAGAGAAGGATTAAAGAATTTCTGTGGTTACAAACATCAATTTGAGTATAGGCGTCTGCATTTTGATGACCTTACCTGTAACTCTGTTTCCGTTTCTGTTTGCAGCAGTGGTTATCTTTAATTTTAAATAATACAGTCAGAGAAAATACATCTCATGCACATGTTGTTAGATGTGGGAGATACTGGGCAGGAGAGGGCAATCTGATTTTTTTGTAAGGGGAAAAAGAAGTCTATAGAATCCCATAACAAGGTGAGAGCAGTTGAGTGCATGTATGGCCATCCTCAGTTCTGTAAATTCTTAATCTTTGTGTTTAATCCTTTAAAATTCCAAATTCAGGTTTTAACAGAATCATGGTTACTTTGTGTAAGGAGAAATGAGAAATATTAACACCACCAGCATAGTTCAGAAGATCAGCATCCCTGTAGAGGCAGGGACAAACGGTACAGAGAAAACTACTCACTCAGGTTAGCACAGTGGCTCGTTTTTAGCAGCATTAAGTAAAATGGAAATAGTGAGGTTGTATTTGAGGTGCATGTTCTAAAATTATACAGTCCCGATGTTTTTTCCATTGTGCAGTAACTTTCTGTTAGTGATTCTGCACTGATTTAGGAGTTACTTTATTGAGTATTAGCCAAGGGAATAAATGGGTCCAGAATCTTAAAAAGCAGTGTTATTTACCATCTAGTGTAATTCTGGAGGGAGTAGTTTCTAAAAGGCATTAAAATTAATTTTACTTAAAATTCTTTCTTACTCATACATTTTAAATATTAATGGCATTGTTTCTTGTAGGATAGATATATCTCTATTATTTTTAATGGTTCTGTAGGAGCAGAATGACTATAGAATACAAAAATATATAGAAAGTCAGTCTTTCCAAGGAAATTAAATTGCTGACAAAAGAAGATTTGGAAGCTTCAGGACATAAAGGTCTTAAAGCGTCTCCTAGGACAATAAATACTCAGTTTGCAAATACACTAGTGGACTGAGTCTGTAGCTGGGCAAAATGACAGTTGAGGAAAGCATGGCTGTGAAGAGTGGAGTTGAATATGTAGAAAAGAAGTTCATTTTACAGGATTGTTCTTTTCAATTGAAATTGGGATTATTTTGACAGTGACTGGGAGGTGTATTGAGTTAATGAAGTGGTTATTCAAAAGTCTAATTTTCTTTTCTTAGGTAAATGCAATTGAGATTTTTTTTTCCAAGTAGACATTTGATATTGTCAGTAATGATTAGCAGGTGACTTGTGAAAGGTTTTTCCAAAATTGGAGCTATGGCTCAGTATTTTTTTCCATGTAGAAAAGGACTTAAAGGATTGTGTTTCAATTCTAAAGTTATAGGAAGATGGCTGTATCTGTGCATCGGTTATTTTAGGTGTCTGGGTAGGCATGGGAGCTGTCAGCTTAAGAAAGAGGAGCGTTGAATCTGTTCTTATATTCTTAAACGTTGAAACACAAAACTTTTTAACAGTAGTACTCTGAAAGGTCCGACTAAAACTTTATTCCTATTTTTTGGTAGGCTTTTGGTCTTGATGTCTTCTTAGCTTTCTGTGGCAAAGAAGACAGTGCAGAAGCTCTTTCAAGTGTCACTTGGGAAGTAATGGAAGTGCAGTTTCAGTAAAATGTATTCTGTGCAAAGAACATCTCCTTGAGATGTTAAAAAGGAAAAACAAACAAAAACTTAGAAGTGTGAGACACTGTTTCTTGCCGTATTGCTGGAGGCTTGGATTAAACCACTTTGAAGGCTTGACTTTTAAAAATAAAAGCACTTAGCATTTCCCTTGGAGTTCTCTTGAGGAACTGGACCCTCCTTAGACATGTTTACTTGTTCTGGTTTCTTTTACATTCTGTTGCCTTTTCTGAAATAGGATTGAGCTGCAGGGTGGACAGACTTCCACTAATCTCTTAATATTTTTCTTGTTCTGAAGTACTTGATAGTTCTTCGATGCAAATTGTCTAATAAATATTTCTATATAGACAGTATTTCAGTTTGCAGTACCTTGGGTAATCAAATTGGAGGAAGGACAAGCAAAAATTCAGAACACCTTTGTTTAAAGTTTTTGTTTTTATTTTTTTGCTTAGTTGCCTGAGATTGTTTTTCTCTTTCAGAATGAACACAGTGATGGAGAAGATGATGGGCAAATGGGAGAGTCTCATATGACAGACTCTGAAAATGAAGATATCCCAAGGCAAAAAGACAGTGACTCAGATAATGAGGAGCCTCCAAATCACAATGGAAGTGATTCAGACAATGAAGCAGCTCATGGAGGGAAAGACAGTGATTCTGATACTGAGGACCGTCCAAATCGGCATTTAAGTGACTCTGAAAATGAAGATGCCTTAAATCATCGAGCAAGTGACTCTGAAAATGGAGAACCCCCCAGGGATCACAGTAGTGATTTTGAAAATGAGGAATCTCACAAGCAGCCGGCCAGTGACTCAGAGAGCGAGGAGCTCCACAAGCCCCCGGGCAGTGACTCGGAGAGTGAGGAGCTCCGCAAACAGCCGGCCAGCGACTCGGAGAGCGAGGATGTTTCCAGGCACAAACGAGAAGTAGAGTCCGAGGACAGTGATGGGGAGGACAAGAAGGAGGAGGTGCAGAATGATTCTCATCATTCAGATAATGAACATGTAAGGGAAGGATTCCAGGGCTCTGACAGTGAAGAGGAGGCTCCTAAGAGACGAAAAATATCAGACAGTGATGAAGAAGAGAAAGAGGAGGAGAAGACAGTGAAGAGGAAAACAGCTATTCTTTCTGACAGTGAGGATGAGAGTGAGAAAACACGTAAGGAAGTCTGAAAATAAAAATGTGATGTGACAAGTGGTAGTGTTAGAGTTAAATCATTGTTTTTGCATGTAAAAAACATCTAAGATAAATATGAAGCTGTAAAACAAACTTGTTTTTAGAGCACAACTGCATTTTTGAAGGCTTTTGCTCTAACTGCATTTTTGTGTAAATGTCTACATAATACTTTTGAGTAATAAGTCGGTCTAACAGAAGTAAAAGAGAAGACTGCAGAGACCTTGCTTTATACTGTCATCATGTTCTGTTGATTATTCCTGGTAGTCATTTCTCTACTTTGTTTTTATTTCTCTAGTCACTTTTCCCCCCATGTACTGGGGGGTGAGAGTCAGTTTTGAAATTAGAAATTTTTATGTATAGATGTGGTTTATGAAAACTTCAGTTACTGATTGAATAAAAGAGATTTTAGAATGGATGTGTTTTCTAAGAAATGGCAATGATTTTGTGTAGGAAGGCTGTTCTGCTTCCCTCTTGTCCAAGTTGAATTTGAGAGAATTGGTTTTTTAAGAGTACAGGTTGTCACCTCTGTTACTAGGGCATGTGGTAACACTCCTTTCTGTTGGCAGCTGCAAAAAAAGTACGAATCCTTTCCGATGTTGAATCAGATAGTGATGCTGCTTCAGAGAAATCTGAGAAAAGGAAGAAAAATATTGTATCTGATAGTGAGGAGGAAGAAGAAGAAGAAAGAAAAGAGAATGATGGGAAGAAAAAAGAAGAGAAAGATCTGTTTGGCAGTGACAGTGAATCTGGGAATGAACAAGAGTAAGTGCTTCTGGGAATATGACTTCCTTTGGGGTTGCGGATAGTGAGACTGGTGGTGCGTGGAGAGTGAATGAATCCCAGCCAGAGAATGATTGTCCACCTTCAGTGGTGGTGTGAAGGGCAAGGTCAATAGTCTGAGGCAGAATGAAGTGGATCTCCACACAGTCACTAGAAATTTTGCAGAAAACACACTTCTCACTGTTGCAGTCTAAATAGATAAATATTACTGTTGCCTTTGCAGGAACCTGATTGCAGATATATTTGGAGAATCTGGTGATGAGGAAGAAGAGGAATTTACAGTAAGTGTTATTGTGGATGTTTCTTGTTCTCTTGCTAGACCTAATATTTATGGGAAGGTACTCCAGAATGACTCTTCTGGTTTGAACTCATTCAAGGATACGCAAGGAAGCTTTATATTTGGTGGGTTCACTCAGATGTCTTTGGGTTAAATAACATTTACGGCTCTTCTGTTGGAAGAGTTACTGTTGTGAAAGTCACAGGTGGAATTAGGAAGTCTTTGGTCATCTTTCTTCTAGACCCTCTGCAGACCAATCTAAAGCTTTACAAGTGTCGGGCGCCTGAGTAGATGCTGAGTCTTAACCCATACACTGATTTCCACTCTCTTTACCCATCAGGGTTTTAACCAGGAAGATTTGGAGGAAGAGAAAGGTGATGCAGACACAAAGGAGACAGCAGATGAATCGGACTCTGATGATAATATCAAAAGAGGGAAGCAGTAAGTCAGTGTGTTACATATGCCTTTGCTAATAGCAAATGCAAGATTTTGGTGAAAGGGCTCCTCCAAAGACTGAAGGTCTCCTCCAGAATTCTTGGTTGAGTAGGGCATGGGACTATGTCTCTACAGAAAGTTTGTAAACAGTGGCAGAAGTTCCTGTCTCAGCTTGTACAGTTCAGTCACTTGGCAGTCCACAGCTGTTTACCTATGCTGCTTCAAAGAACTGGTTCACACCAAAACTTGAGTGAAATTAATTCCTAAGCAAACAAACATCTAAGTCTCATTTTAAACGTTCAGCAATGGAGTTACAGGTGTTTTTCTGTGCTGATGGAAGGGACTTGCCACCAGCGTGGCTCCTTTCTATCTGCTCAGATACCATCAGAGCAGCGTATTGCAGGTACAGGCCACCCAAATCCTTGCCTGTTTCATTGACAGCTTTGGCACATTTTAAACCCTGGATGACACGTGTGCGTGTCGTTAGCTATTTCTGCCCTTCTGAGGGCATCTCTGAGCCACTCAAGCCCTTTGCTAGTTTCCTGGTTTGTGTCCTGAGGGTAAATAATGATTTTACAGGGATGTTGATACATAATTCTTACATATTTATTGGAAATTTTTTGAAAGGTTATGTTACAGAAATACAAAATTATTTCCTACAAAGATGGTAAGATTGACCACCTTCTAAAAAACAGCAAACTCTCTTCTTGCATTTCAGCATGGACTTCATGTCAGATTTTGACATGATGCTGCAACGGAAGAAGAGCATGAGTGGCAAGCGTAGGCGAAACCGCGACGGCGGAACTTTTATCAGTGACGCAGATGATGTGGTCAGTGCTATGATCGTGAAGATGAACGAAGCTGCTGAGGTGAGTTTTCCAGGCTCCAGAGCCTAGTTCCATTCCATGTGATCAGTAAAATACAGAAATCTGGCTGGTACTCAGGAGGAGTGAGCTGTACACTGCGGAAAGCTCTCAGTACCCAAATAACTGTTTAAATGTTATTTTGCTATCATGAATTAAAAACGTTGCTTCCATTGAAATTTGGAGAAAATATTTATTCATTTTAGAGATTAAAATTAGTTGACTTGGTAAACCCTGATCAGCTGAGATCAACTGTCCTATGAAAAGGGATCCATACATGTTCTATAAAATATATAAAGAAGTATATGAAACTGGGAAAGGGACTAGTTTTTCATTTCATCATACAATTACTTGAGCATTTGTTCCTGCGAAAAACCCTTTTCTAAACTATTTGAATGACAATACTGCAGTGTAAAAAATGGTAGAGCAACAGGATTACATGAAGTTCTGCCTTAGCAGACTGCCTTTTTCAAGGAGGCATGTTTAATACTTTACTGTTCAAGGTTTTTGGGGTGTCTGGTCTTTTGTCACGTATCTTCTGTTTTGAGGGAAAAAAGGAGGAAAAAAACTTTGGCTAAGGTGGGGGTACCCTTTTTTAAGGGAATTCATCACACAATGTGTTTTGGGGCTGTAAGAGGATAGACCAGAGTACAAAGTCAGCATAATCCTGCCAAAGTTGCACTTCTTGTTAAATAAACTGACTTTTTCCTGTAAATGTTGTAAGCGATGAGAGTTGCTGATTCCTTCTCTTGTTTAACTTGAACTTCCTCAACTCCCTACAGGAGGATCGACAGCTGAATACACAAAAGAAACCAGCATTAAAGAAATTGACTTTGCTGCCAACTGTAGTTATGCATCTTAAAAAGTGAGTTGTCATTCTCCCAGTTAATTATCATTTGGGGGTAATTGGGGATTTGGTAGGTTTTATAGGGTAACATTACAGTGGCACTGAATATGCAGTGAAACACTTTCTTCCAAGTAAATGTTGGAGTTAGGTGGCCTCAAAAACCTAAAATTCTACCTAATTTTACAAACACACTGTTGTGCTGAAGGAACATCATGTTTTAAGATCTTGATTATGTCTTTGTGACTTCTCTTTACTGTAAACTTTCTAGGCAGGACCTCAAAGAAACTTTCATTGATAGTGGTGTTATGTCTGCCATCAAAGAGTGGCTTTCTCCTCTCCCTGACCGAAGCCTGCCAGCACTGAAGATACGAGAGGAGCTGCTGAAGATCCTGCAAGAGGTTTGAAACTTGACGTTTTACCAAATTTGCTTTGAGGCTTCTCCATGGTTTCACCAGCACGTGCTTTAGGGAAATGTTTGGTGGTAAATGTACTGTAGGCTCCTACCAACGGACTGTGCAGTGAAATACAGAAGGAAACAAACTGCAAAATAGATGTGTTTGTTTAAAAGTTGTGTCGTTTTAATGAGTCTGTCTTACGTTACTGACGTGCTCTGTAGCACCAGAAAGTCCATGCTACTCAGTGTAGAATTTCAGCAGTTGAGCTGACTATGTGAATGCTTTTGCCATTAAGTTTTTGTCTTTCTAAAAGGAACACTTTGAAGGCAGTAACTCAGCTCTTGGGCACTATGAGCAAAAGAGCAGTTGGAGTACATAGTTCTGGAAACTTATTTTTGTGCATAAACCCTAAGAATATTAAGGCAAGCTTCTAGTTCTTGATGCTTGATACTTTAGCCAGTTCCTAGTGGGACAGTGAAAACCACAACTTTTTTCAAGCTTATTGTGAAGGTGGACTTTGGTCTTCTCACAAACTTCAATAACAGCATTAATGTTCAGACACAATTTCTTGCAATTCTGACTTTTCCTTTGTCCTGCAGCTGCCCAGTGTGAGCCAAGAGACCCTGAAGCACAGTGGCATTGGACGGGCTGTGATGTACCTCTACAAACACCCCAAAGAATCGAGACCCAACAAGGATATGGCAGGGAAGCTCATCAGTACGTAAACCTGCCTTTGCCTTGTGTCAGTGAGATTGCACTGGGAAAAATTAATTTGTGTCAGTCTTTCTGTTGCATGTTTTTTGCTCTGGCTGTAGTAGAGCTAATTCTGCCTAGTCAGAACCTCACTAACCTGGTCCATTGCTTTGTAGATGCTTAAGAAATGCTGTTACATTTATTTCTGCATACACGTTTTCCTGTTTCTTTCATTCTTGTTCTAAACCAGAGAACGGCATTTGTTTTGCCCAAACTGTTTCTTACCCAGTTGTCCACACCTCACGTATACACTACAAAGTCAGGAAGGTGCTGCCAAAGGATTTTTTATTCCATGGATTTCAGAGGGATCCTGGATGACCAAAAGTTTATTTCTTGGAGAGCTGCAGCCTTAGCTGTAGTGCGCTCCATCCTGAATGACTGATTATAGACCTCTTTGGTTCTTTAGGAACTATTTTGTGTATTTCTAAGATAGGATATGCAGGAACTCCTGATGCTAAGTATTCTAAGAGCCTAGAAAGATTCTAAAAGTGCAGGCAACAGCACTGAAGAGACTTTGTGGATGAAAGCTCCTTATTATTGCCCACAAGGCTGGATTTCCCTGAAATATTAAGAGCTTGAAAGTAATTTAGTTGAAATGAAGCATAAATACTTGCCGTAAACTTTGAAAGCTGTATTTGGTCCCCAGAATGGTTGGGAGATAAACTTCATACGCCTAGTGTTTGTTAACCAGTTTATTTCTTTTAATAGATGAATGGTCTCGACCCATCTTTGGCCTTACCTCAAACTACAAAGGCATGACAAGAGAAGAGAGGGAACAGAGGGATTTGGAACAGATGCCTCAGCGAAGGAGACTGAGCAGGTAGGAGTAGCAGGCAGAAACGTGGACTCCTTCTGTCTTTCTAAGATTCCATTGAGGAAAAACAAAGAGGTGTGTAAATATTAAGGGAAGAAAAAAGTTCCTAGGTTATGACCACTCTTTTTTTGCCATGCTTGACTGTCTTTTAAAAGTACTATCTTTCCTGGGCCTATGAAATTTTATTTTTCTTGCAGCTCTGGCGGTCAGACTCCCCGCAGGGACCTGGAGAAGGTGTTAACTGGAGAGGAAAAGTAGGTTGGATTCCTTTTTTTTCCAATTTTTGTTAGAAAAAAGTAGTTTAATGGTACTAACAATATTACAATTTGTTTTTGAAGTCTTGGAGGCAACAGTTATGCTGTGTGCTTCACAGTCAGCACACACAATTTGCTTGTGCTTCTTTCTGTATGAGATTTGTCTCCAATAGTCACACCTCTTCTTCTGCAGGGCTCTTAGACCTGGAGATCCCGGGTTCTGTGCCCGCGCGAGGGTGCCGATGCCCTCCAACAAGGACTATGTGGTCAGGCCCAAGTGGAACGTGGAGATGGAGTCCTCCAGGGTAAGCTCTGTGGTGCGGGGGTGGCTGAGGGACTGACTCTGCCTGTGCTGTCTCTGATAAGCCTGTGAATCTGTCACCTTTCTGCTGTGCTTGCTGTACAATGCGGTGGTTCTTCTAAGTGTCTCTTCTAATTTGAGTAGACGTTAAGTTCCGCCGTCAAGTGGGCTGTTTTAAGCTCGTCAAATGCTTCACTTAGGTATTGTTTCTTCTCTTAACAGAAAGAGATACTCATGTTAACTCTTAGAGAGTTTCTCTCTAGGGTAAAGGCCTCTTAGTTTAGAGCATTTCTGAACTAAAGCTCTGCGGTTCATTAAGTATGTCACTGCTGTTTTTATACCTCTCCCAGTTTTTGTATTGCGTTCTTCTGATAGTAATCCAGTCTGGGAAAACGTCAAGGTTTTGGTAAATGTTAATGGTGTCAGTAGAGGCCTTTGCCTTGCTTTGTTTGGTTCATCCCTCTACCTTGTACAGTGTAATTTAAAAGCGGAGTACATGGTAGAACACGTGTAAATGGGAGAAGTGATAATGACTGTGCTTTCTGCTGTTCTCTTTCCTTCTGTGCATTAATTGAGATATTGTTTCTAGCCCGGGACTATTAAGAGAGGTATTAGTCGCTTGGAAAAACACAAGAGACGGTTTGCTGAACAGAAACGACTCAGCAAAGTGCATCGGGCCATCAAGTTCAGCATTGAAGGCAACAGGATGCCCCTGTAGCCATGACACTCTGCCTTCCCCAAGTTTGAGAGGTATCCCTCAAGGGAGGTGTGAACAGTGCATGTGCTTCAGCTGCCGGCAGTTTGCACGTACAGGAAAGGAGCGTGCACACCCTAACTTAAACTTGGAAAACTTGTATTCTCTCATGTCTGTACTGTGACCTAAAAGGGAAACTCGTACAGGAAAAAATAGGCTGTAGCACCTAACATCTGCCACGATACCTGCCTCGACAGCTTCAGGGTACCCAAATGACAGGTATTAATTAAGAATACCTGTACTCAAAAATAGCTTTGCACCACCTGTGGTTTGGAATGCTGTTCTGACTGCATTGGGTTGTACAGGATTACCTGAACTGGCACACAGGAGTTCTTAGCCCCTAAAACAGGACCTCACGGCACTGTACGTTCACATCTCTGGCTGATGTTTTACTGGTACAAAGTAAGGTGGTTGTTTGCTTGTTTTTTGTTTTTTTTTTTTTTCCTCACCCGCTTTTTTGGGAAGCTGAGTGGTGTGAGATGTAACAGAGTGGGCAGAGAACCAGCCCTCTGCAGACCAGGGGGAGGAGAGATCCCCAGCTGTAAATACAGGCTGGAGGGAGGTCAGTCAGTGACAGCCATCAACGTGGGGAATGTTTTGATGGTTTCCTGTCTGCCTTTCAGTTCTGTGAGCAGGGCTGCCACAAACCAACAGTGATAGGAAGAGGCTAGCACAAATGGTAGATAACTGTTGAGTTTAAGCTTCGTATTTATTTGTTTAAAAAAAAAATATATATTTTTAAAAATCACGGTGAAATTCCAGATATAATTTCAATGATTAGTGAATAGTTTTATGAATGAAGTTTATTTAAAAATCAATGTGACAGGAGCATCTTCCTCAGTGAGGGGAACAAGAGGTTTGGTTTCCGATGGATGTTTTCTGTCAGATATTGAGTAGCATGGTCTGGGTATCTCTGTTTCTCCCAGATTTAAAAGGTGGGAAGTTTCCATCCTGTATTGTTTCTGTTCTCTGCTTAGGGAAAATCGCTTTCTAGGAAGTAATGGCTATGGATTGGAAGGTCCTTGCTGTTTGTCTTCAGTGGCATTTCTTTACAGAATCACTGTATTTTAATCTGTGCAAAATAACTGCTCTGTCATCTCGGTTTTCTTTAATTTGCAGTTAAAATACAGAGATGAAATTAAATCCTCTAATAACTTGTACGGTCAGCTTAGGCATTTCTTTTGCTCCCTGCTACACCTCTTTTTTCCACCCTCTTGTTTTATGAGTACTAATCAGTGACCTTTAAAATAAATAGTGGTTTGGAATGGATGAGTCAGCTCGATCCACGTCAATTACCATGGATTGGTATTTAAAACTCTTCCCCCGCAGGAAGGCTGGCTGTGTGACACTGTAGCACAGGGTATTTTGACACTAAACTCCAGCCAGTAGAGAACAAAATGATTCCAGACTGTACGTTCAGCCGGCACCTGAACAATTAACACAGTTATTAATCCCTGTAAGCTGAAAGCTTTCCCGTGGGGTGGCTGCGAGCACGACTACCTCCATGTACAGGATGTGTATGTTGGGGGAACCTTTTTTATCCACTTTGTGGGGGGAGAATGTGTGCACGTAGAGACACACACACACACACACACACACACGCAGCTGGAACCAGTGGCTTCATCCCCTCCCTCTTGCAGGTTTAACCTTGCATGCCTTGCTTTTCTTGAACCTCTGGGACGTCTGCTTTTTTTCAGTGGTAATTATTAGTTTTATTTTTTAAGTTCCAGGGGACCTCTAAGAAAGGGGTGAGTCGACTGGACAAACAGATGCGGAAATTCACAGATATCAGGAAAAAAAGCAGATCGGCCCATGCAGTGAAAATCAGCATTGAGGGCAATAAGATGCCATTGTGACCCTTCACAGAATACCCCATGATCTCTGCTGTAAGACAATACACCCATAGACTCTTTGGAGACCTTTAAATTTTTTAATAACTTGTTTGGGGTTTTTTGTTTGTGTTTTGTTTTTTTTTTTAGTGAATCTTTAAATTGTTGGTTCAGGTTCTGGTATCAGATATTGTCCAAGGACTGTGAATATGGGGACTTCATTCTCCTGATTGTATTTAAATTTGCCCTATTGTGTCCTTTGTACAGATCACTTATTTGTTGTATTGCAACACTTTAGACAATAAAACATGTTCTGTTTTTTGGGGGGCTGGCTGTTGATTGCTTTGGAGGCTGGATGTGGGGACCACCTGGTACACGGAAAAGCTGCTGACTGTTAATTTTCTGTTTACCATTCTCCATTTCCTCTTTACTCGGTGCTTTTCTTTTTCTTTTTTTTATTAATAGTAATCAGTTATTTTGTCTTTGGGCATCTACGTGTACTGGTTTTCACAAGAAATAGTGACCCTCTTCCAGTGGAAGGAGTTCATTTTTCATGACAGGCTCAACGGAAAATTCATAAGAAGACCAGTGGACTGACAGCTGGAAATTCTGGCAGCTTGATGTAGGACAGACGGCGGCATTTCCCTTCTCTCCACCCTCTACAACTGGCAAAGCCTTCAACCCTGACAGCTACTGGAGAACAAAGGGCTGGAGCTCATGGGTTTTTCTGTGATAGAGTAGATCAATTTTGAAGTAAGCCAGCTGCTGGCATCCAGGTGAGTGAGGTTGCTTGGGGAGTCAGCCCCTCAGCTGGCTGGGCATGGCCTTTTTGAGTGTGGCTGAGATTGGCTGTTGCCTGTCAGTGATACTCCCACAGGTTTACTCTTTACCTCTCCCCCTGCAAATATCACCTGAGCTTGCCTACAAGAGGAAGATGCTGCTGCTTGCAGCTGGGTGCTCAGCTGAGGAAGGCACCTTCATTCCAGAGGAGCACAGACCCTTTGTGTGGTCTGTGATTCTGGGAATTGTTTGTGGTAGGCACCTTGGAGTCACTTAGTACCTCTGGCATCTGCTGACACTGATAATGGAGAGAATGTGAGAGGTGAGTGGGCACACTGCAAACACGCTGCTGTGAGGCTCCAGGGGCTGGTGGCAGCACTGGAGCTGAACGCTGGGCACAAAGGGGGACTGACAGAAGAGAAGGAGGAGGCCTGTGCTGGCCAGAGTTGCCAGGTACAGCTGTGACATGGGAACCAGCCTCAGGTGTGTGTTTTTAGCATGCTGAGAGCTTCAAGGGCTTGGGTGGTTTTTTTCCCATTTTTAATTAGGAATTTATTGGAAAAAAACCAAGGAATTGCCCCCATTGGAAGCTGCAGCAATGTGGAAAAAATCAGTGACTGGTGTTAAGCTGTTTGTACCCAGGTTCCGGTTTGTGCTGAAGGGCTATGGGTTAAGGTGAGCTTTTTTTCCTCCCCCTTTTGTGGTTCTGGGCCTGCAGTCACGGGACTGCTTTAAAATCCTCAGTGGTGTTTCACAACACTGACCCCAGTACAGTGTCTTCCCATTCAAATTATTCATAATAGCTCATATCAGATACTCTGAGGGGAAATAAAAAAAGGTCTGTTTCTTTTGGAATTGTAATAATGGCATTTTAGAAGGCATTGAACAGCTGAGGGAGAGCCTCTCAGTGTGAGTGAGTGGTGGTTTTAAATTACAAATTCATAGTGAATTGTAAGAAAGGGCACAAAAAGGGCACTTTTTTTTTAAACATGGGTCACAAAGAGCAGCCCTTGGTTGCAGCAGAAGAACAACAGTAAAGGGCAATGATATGAGACCAGAAATGCAGGTACTGAAAAGGGTAATTAATTAGGGGAAATTGGTGTCTTAAAGAGGTTGGTCTGGGTGCACACAATCAGTCTGCCTTCGGTTTTAGGGTGATTAAGAAGTTGTTTCTTGGCTGTGGACGTGTTGGCTTTTTCCTTGTCATGGATGTTCAAAGCTACTTCATGTCTGAATAACTGGTTTTCACCAAAACCTGGGTGAGGCACCTGCGGGGGTGCAGCAGGTTTCTTTCTTGGGGGAGAAGAAAAACAGGGCAGTTTGTAATCCATGATCGTGCACAGGTACAGAGTTCTATCAGAAACCAGTTGTATTCCAGTTAAATGAATCACAGTGCAGGTAACAGTTCTGCTCGGTGACAAAACTTCAGTGTCCCCGACTGCTGTGTTCACGGTGTGTTATAATCCCAGGACAGAAACAGTCTTTGAAGCAACTCGCCCACTGGGATTGTGTGCCTGGCTTTGTGATACACTGAGAAACAGAAAGCTTTTTGTTTCTCTAAAAATCCAAAGTACCAAACCCCACCTTTCTCATAGGCATTTCCGTTATGCAAAGTTGTCTTTCTTGCCTGTTGTTAGTTGCAGCAGAGTTTATTACACACAAGTATTCTAGTAATACTTGAATGAACAATTAAACCATTAAACTCCATCCCATGAGTTTACAGCATTAAGGGCAGCACCTGCTTCGTGTCCTGGACTGAAACACCCTGAAATAACAGAACTGTCTCTGCTTTTAAAGACAGTATTAAGAAAAGGTAATGGAAAAGTTTGCTGAGTCTGCTACACTTTCAACAGTCTCTTTAATCCAGGAGATGTAGTTGGAGACCCGGGTGTACACACCGTATTTTCCTTCTTGGGCGCAGCCCTCGCCCCAGCTCACAACACCCAAGAGAAACCAGGTGTTGTGGTAGGGCACGGTGAAAGGGCCACCACTGTCCCCTTTGCAGGCGTCGGCGGCCTGGGTGCGGTACCCGGCACAGAACATGTTGTCGGTGAGCAGGCGCTGCGTGGAGCGCTGGCACGTCTCCAGGCTCACGATGGGCAGCCGCACCTTCATCAGGAAGCGCAGTGTGGAGCCCCTGTCGTGGGTGGCCCCCCACCCGCTCACCGTCCCGATGCGCCCCTCCTCGGAGAGCAGGGCGGCCAGCCGGGGGCTGGGCAGGCAGATGGGCAGCACGAACTCGTTGAAAACAACGTCACTGCTCAGGTACAGCAGCGCGATGTCACCGTTGTAGTCATTGGAGTCGTAATGCGGATGCGTCCAGCTCCGCTCCACCCTGACCTTCTGTTCTTTGAATTCTCTTTGATACTTGTCAAAGTCTCCTGTGGCCGGGAGAAGGTAAAGGGTTAATCTACTGAAAACAGCCTGAATGAGAATAAATCCTCCTGTGTGAGAGAAAGTCTCTCCAGTGTAACACACCCTGTTCTGGGAAACTGTATCCTTTGACAGAGCTGGGTGGTTTCCCAGGGTCTTATTAGAAGAGA
>VXBW01004687.1:2626147-2664415 GCA_013400375.1 Thinocorus orbignyianus
CCGCAGACCATCCCCCACCCTGTACCATACCCCACCCCATACCATACCCCATCCCATCCCATCCCTACCTCCTGCTTCAACCCTGCATTTCTAACAGTTCCACATTTTACTCACCGACAGTCACATGATGGGGACGAACAAGATCAAGACAGTGTGCGGCCGTCACCACCCAGCGGCTGCTAATTAACGTCCCGCCACAGAAACCGATGTCCTTAACGTTCCGAATTAAAACCTCAAACAAACCAAACCAAACCAAACAAAAATTACCTTCACTTTCCAAACATTTCACAAATCAATTACAAATTCTCTCAACTAATTCCCTTCCCTGTTACCTTTATTTCAAGGCAACGCTTTCTTCCTACAGCAAACCACCCACATCAGACAATACTCACACACACTCCCTTCCCACACGCCAAAATCCCAAAATTTTCCTCCTTGAACCTTGTGACAACTCAGAATCCCATACATTTTCCTACTCCTAACATTTCAGAGGGTGACACTGTCAGCAGAGGCTTCACCTGTCAAATAGCTCAGCAATAAAACACCCTACTTTTCCCTCATTCTGGCGCCATTCTCTGTGCACACCCATGTCCAGCACCACCCAGCAATGAAACAGAGACAACAGTGTAACAATGATACAGCAAAGATCAAACCCAAATGAAAACAGCCCACATGAACACAACAAGAACAGTCCCCCACTTGCCATGAGCCACTCACACCTTCCCATTTAACACCCTCCCAATTCTGTGTCCCTTCCCCAGAGACACCTGGGGAGCGCACAGTTCTACTGAGCAACCGCGCCCATTCAGACAGAAACACCTATCAAAAATCCCACTATCCATCCTAAAAGGCACAGCCTTCACCAATGACAATCAGAAACAGAGAACGCGGGTCACAGAGCAACAGAAGAACCAAGAGATGTAGTTAACAGAAAAAATACAAAGCTGAGATCACAAAAGTGCATCAGTCTGCAATCCAGAAAGGAAAATAAATGAGGCACTGGAGATGCAGATCATCAAGAACACCTAGAAAAGTTGGAGAAATACACGTGTCTCAATTGCTGGCAACCTGAAAAAACCCCACCCATTTATAATTGCTTGATGAATTCTGCTACAACTGGAACCCATGACGCTACATGGGGAGGCTGCAAGGACCCCCTTACCTGCCAGGGGCAATGTCCACGATGACACAGTGTCCCTCCCGTTATCCTGGTGCCGTTCTGTTCATGCTGTTCTGAACGAGAGCTGACACTGAGCTGAGTGACCTGAGCCGTGTCCGACACATTCCCCCGGTTGCTGCTCTGCTTGAACCCATCCCCTGTGGTTTGGTTTTCCCCAGCAGCGTTTTCCACGCTCTCGTGCCCAGCAGCGGGCACTGTGGTCTCGCTCTGCCATGCAGAGCCCTGGTTCGGGTCACTCCCTGGCACTGCGCTTCTCCCAGGCCTGGCCGTCCCCTCCAATGCCCCCTCCTCCTCGGGGACACCCCTCTCCCACCCAGCAACACCATCTCCCACCAGCTTCTGGATGACAGAGTTCACCCCGGTCCTGTTCCAGCTGGAAACATCTCCTGCCACCTCCATGTTCACACTCTGGCCAAACAAGGTCTCGTTTTCCCCAGCATCGCTTTGGTCCAGCTCCGTTTGCCCGACTCTGCCCATCATGCTCTCGTTCCACATGGCCGTGTCCGCCCCGTGCTCCCGCCGGCCCCGGGGCAGCAGTGTCCGGCCCCACCGCGCTTCCTCCAGCTCCTGCCTGGCTCTAACCAGGCCGCAGGGAAACGCTGCTGCAGGAGGGAAGGGCAGAAATAAAGCTGTCAGCTCAGAGCACCTGCTGCTGCCTCAAACCCCAACGCAGAAGCAGCCACTTCTCCTTCCCTGGAACAACTCCAACACCTTGACGTCAGACTCCACTCGGTCCTCACCAGACCGAGGGGTGTTCAGCTGATCACCCACAAACGGCCCACAGCTGTGCCTTTTCCAAGCCACAAACATCAGCCTAACTGGCTGCCCCGGGAGCAGGCTCAGTTTGGGATCCAAACCCCGTGCTCCCCTTCGGACAGAACACTTTAATCCAACATTCTCAAGGCCCTTGTGATGTCCCCTCCCCTCCCAACTCCGTGGTTTTCCTTTGTAAGAGGAGGAGCAGGCGCACCCTGGACTGTGCTGCTGCCCCTCTACCCAGCACACGCTCATGGGGGGCACTGCTTTGGAGAGACACCTGATGGAGAAGACACATACAATTTCATATAAAGAAACAAAACTTAAGTAAGACTTTTCCATACACGAAGTCAAGCTGCTACAGCTGTCTTCTCCAATGAGCGGATGGCAAAAGACTTCTGGCTGGCCAGGCTTTACCTGCTTGGACGCATCTCCTCCCGTCCTGGTGCAGGCGGTACCCCCCGGCGCAGGAACAGGCCACCTGGAAGGCGCCGCCACCCTCCCTGCAGTACTGCCAGCACCCCCCGTTGTGGTACCAGCACGCCAGCCTCTCTGCCAGGGGAACACACAGGCATTCGCTTGGTNTTTGTGGATTGGTGCCTTCTGCTTCTTACTGTTTGCCTGTTTCTACCATGTTCTCACTTGCCGGCTTTGTCTTGAGGCCACAGCTGGGCCCTCAGTGTCTCTGCCTGGAGAGCAGGGGCAAGAAAAAGCCTTGAAGAGCAAACGCTTCTAAACGCGCCCATTTTTTGAACCATCTGCCCATCTTATCTTCTGTATCATGATGGATTTAAAGAACGAGCCATTTTGGTTGGGGCCAAATCTGCAAGAAACTGACTGAGGGTGGTTTTTTGTTCCATTGTTCCATTAAAAGAATAATCACCTTTACTTGATTCACTGGAAAAAGAAAAGCTGGATGTGGAAAAAACCGGTTGTGGGGAAAACAAACCCACCAACTCATGATTCCTGCTTTGCACCTCGTGGGCTTTTGCTGTGATTCTGTGCCTCGGTCATTTGCAAACTGGATACAGTACTTTACAGGACCAAAAATCTGGTGAGAGATGGGCAGATTTTCTACTTCATTCTTTGCCACTCGTGTATCACAACAGAAATATTCATTGTGTTGGTTTACAGTCAGCTTTGGCAGATTTGCACTGACTCCATAAAATCAAAAAGAGAACGGGGCCTCACCATGACTGGCCTCCAGTGCAGGTGTCTGGAGCAGGAGACGTGTTTCCATGTTGAAGTGATAAAAAGAGCTATTTCCCTGTCCTTCTCCTGGGGGAGACGGGACAGGGAGATGGGACACAGCCACAGGACACAGGTGAGTGCAAGGCCCTGGCTGCAGCTGTGACAGGAGGTGGTGCCAGTCGGACATGGCTGTAGCTACAGCCGCTGTCACAACTGCATTCCCTTCCCGGCGTGGCGGTGCCCCAGTGTGTCCCGTAAGAACACCCTGTCTGACTGTATGAACATTCTAACAACCCACCCGCTCTGCATCACACAGACACCACTGATAACCTCGGCCAGAGCCTGACCAAAGGTTCAGATCCAGCATCCAAGGAGCAAATTCCAGCCTCAATCCCTCTCCGCAAGGAATGTCAACACGTCTCTTCCCGTACTCACCTTTTTCACAGTTGTCTCCTCCAAATTTTGGGGGGCAGATGCAGTAGTAATTGTAGTGTCTTATTTTGCAGACTCCACCGTTCTTACAGGGATTTGTACTACACGGATTTAAACCTAAGAAGAAGAAAGGAGGCAGAGTGTCCTTCCAGGAATGAAGAGAAACTCGGCTTTAAACTGCCACAGAATTCTTTGTACTCAGAAGGGACACAACAAAAACATTTTTAAAAAATTCCTTTATTAACCTACCTTTGTAATTGAACCAAAACTCCATCTGCAGGAAGAAACCACAAATGAAGACAATGGTCAATGAGTGCCCGTAGTGGTTACTCAAGATATAATTTATAAAACAGTTTTTTCTGAGGGTGCATGTAAATTAATGCTTTGATTACAACCATAAATTACATTCTCAGGGCATCCCTGGGCAGTTCACTTTCATTTGCATCACGGACCAGCCACAAACTGGACTCTACTGGTAGGAAAACTAAACTGGAAGCTGAGATCCACAGACCCTCCAGCTGGGGACAGGTCTGAGGCACCAGCCCAGAAGGTCCCTGGTGGAACACCTGTGGCCTGGCTTCCCAGCCAGGAATGAGGGCTGCCCCGTGGGTTGGAGGGCTCTGATTGAGCAAGTGGCCTCTGAAGATGTCAGAATCGGGTTGCTGGATTTTGGCTTTCATAGAAAGAGGCTCTGGATACTTCTAAATTGTGTTTGACTCACTCACATGTGACCTACCAAGCTTCAGAATCCATGGGGATACCCCTGCCAGAGCCGTGCCAGGTGGCTTGGGAAGGATTACGTACAGCTCACTCTTAACTTTCATTTATTCTTTCCTAAAATAAAGTTTCTCACCGTTTTCTCCTGCGAACGGAAGATCTCCTTAGCCTCCTCAAATGAACATTTCTCCTCGTTGCATTCTCTCTCCAAGTTCCCTGGATAAATCTCTTCTAGAAAGTAGTTAGCACGTTTCTGGACTTTCAGCACCTCGTGTGCTTCTTCTCTTCTCATAAACACTTGGAAAAACAAAATCCAACAGTTGATACTGGAAGACAATGAGCGAGCATCATTACACAGTCACATGTGTTCTCAGTTGGGTAAATACAAAGAAGGGGAGCCAAAATCTACATAAAGAGCCTGAAGGAAAAGAAAGTTGATCTGTGCTCCAACAAAATAAAGCAGTAGTATCCCAGGATTTTCCAGCCAGGATGCTCTGAAAGAAAATGGGGGCTCACTCCCTGACACCACGTGGCAGTGCTTTTCAGAGGAGATGGAGGTTTTTGCCTTAAATCTCCAGAACTGTGGCCCTATATCCAAAGCTGATCCATCTGACAGACTGAAAAACTGCTGCTAAGAGGTATTTTAAGAAGAAAACTCACTTCATCCTCCTGACAAAGCTCGTGAAAACTCACACAGCAGCTCACTTAATGGCACTGCTTTCATAGTCATGGTTTGGGGTCCTAGACGAGTCAAAAGCCTCTGGCAAAGAGCACAGCTCTAGAGATGGTCCACAAAGACAGGCATTTCTTTGCAGTTGCAGGATCAGTGTCTATAGCAATGACCAAAATTCTAGAAAAATATTCAATTGCTTCATTTCTTGGCAATTAGAAACAACCTGCAACACCTCCTGGCTGAGAGCAGCTCTGGAGAGACCCTGCCGCCTGGTCATGGGGAAAAATGCCGCTTATGTCAGTGGAACTGCTCTTCAACACCCCTGACTTCTGGGGACACCTTTAAAGGACTGTAAGAAGGCACCCCCTGTAAAGGCTCTGCCTGTTGGGAAGCTTTCTGGTTCACAAACACCACTCCTGCTCTGCTCTTCTTCCTCCACACAGCCACCACAAGGATGGGTGAGATCCTGTACATTCCCATGGCCCTTCTAAAGCTCTCTGTAGCCACCTCCAAACCTCAGGTTGCTGTTGTTGCAAAATCAACATGAGGTGTGAGAACACACGTTGGAAGTGCCTAATTTTAGCTTCCCTAATTGGAAAACTTTGCCATGCAAAAATAATTCAAAATTTAGGTCCAAGAAGGGCAGGGAACTTCTCGAGAGGGTACAGCAAAGTGCTACAAAGATGATGAAGGGACTGGAGTATCTCACTTACGAAGAAAGGCTGAGGGACTTGGGTCTTTTTAGTCTGGAGAAGAGAAAGCTGAGGGGGGATCTGATCAACGCTTAGAAATACTTCAAGTGTGGGTGTCAGGAGGATGGGGCCAGGCTTTTTCCAGTGGTGCCCAGTGACAGGAACAAGAGGGAATGCGTGCAAACTGGAACGTAAGAAGTTCCATCTAAACATGAGGAGGAACTTCTTTCCTGTGAGGGTGGCAGAGCCCTGGAAGGGGCTGCCCAGAGAGGTGGGGGAGTCTCCATCTCTGGAGACATTCAAACCCACCTGGACAAGTTCCTGTGCAACCTGCTCTGGGTGGACCTGCTCTGGCAGGGGGTTGGACTAGATGATCTCCAGAGGTCCCTTCCAACCCCCTATCATCCTGTGTAATGTCACAAGGAGAATACTTTTCAACAGGTCAGTGCTCCAAGTAGAAAGTTAAGAAAGGATGATTTCCCTCAGAAACATGTATACAAATATTCATTTTTTCTTGTGCATTTCAGGAAGTGCTTTTTCAACTCACAGAACTTTGTGTTCAGAAAAAGAACATAGTTTCAGCTTGAATGCCAAGATTGACACAATAAACAATTAAATTAAAAACATAAATCAGAAGGACCTACCTGAATATGAAAAGGGAGAGCTGCTGTTGATGGAGCACATTAGCAGGAGAAACACTGTAAGTGAGGAACTGATCTCCATCTCGGTGAGCATTCAGAATCCTCTGATGTCCTGCTGGTTTCCTTTGGAGGGAAAAGAAGAATGAACTTGGTATATTTTCACAAAACCAGCAAGGGTGAATTAGCCTGCAAAAAAAAATAGATGAATCAGAACCAAGAGGACAAGAGAAGGGACAAAGAAAGCAAATTCTACCTGGTTAAATTTGATCTGACATCCAGGGTTTCTCCAGGCCACAGCGATGCTGCACCACTGCAAGAGGAACCCCAACCATTCGCCTGGCACCGAGCAGAGGGTGACCCAGCCCGGGCTGTGGGACAGGGTTTCACCCAGAGCCCACAGGCGTGATACAGGCTGGGAGGAAGGCAGACTGAGCAGGAGCCAGTTCCAGCAACAGCCTCGTTTAGTTGGCGAAGGATCCGGCCTGAGGTGTGAGCTGCACCCTTCAGCCAGCAGCTGCTAACGACGGCAGCAGCTAATTACTGATGCTCTGGTCATTTAAGACCGTACATGCACACCCCAATGAAGAAACCAGCCACTACACAGCTGGCAGTACGAGTTACACAACAAAAGTTTGTATTTCTTCGTATTACCTTCCCAGGCTAAATAATTTCCCAGGATTCGATGGCACGTACCTCTTGGGTTTTGTTTTTTTTCCAAAAGCACCGGATCCAGAATGCCTTCACTTTAAACAGAACCAACAGAACCACACAAATATACTCACATTTTTCTTTTCTTTATTTTTTTTAGGGGAAGACAGGAGAGAGATTTGGATCTGCACCAGGAACAGCCACGAGGTCAAGAGGTTGATCATTAACCAGTCACAAATATTGACAGAGACGACCTTCTGCATTCTATGGAACACATCTGAAATCCAAAATCAGAAGAAAATTGTGTATGTTTCCCACACACATACATATGCATTTTAAAAAAAAACCCTGTCCTTAATAACTTCCTCTAACAATTAAAGCCACTTCTTCGCCACAGATTTTTTCAGGGAAATGTGCACTTTGTAACAGCAGATTTCTGACACCCCATCACCTCTCCGCAGATAAGAGGGACCGGTGTGGGGAACACACAGGCTGGTCTGTAAACATCTGCTGAAACACGCAGAGCCCTGAGGGTGTAGGAAGATCCACAGCAGTCACCTGCAGGAAGGCAAATACCACCCCAGAATAGTCAGAGAGCTATTCACTGACATCAAAATTTAGGCTTTTAATTAGCCCCATGTTTTACAGGCAATGTTTCTCCTTGTAATTCCATGCTCAGCCTTCTCAGGAACACCTCTCCTGCAGCAGGCCCTGGCTGGAAGGCTGCTGCTCAAAGCATTGCTCCTTAATGTTGGTTGATCCTGACATCCAGCCCCAAATAGCAAAGGGGAGGGGAAATAGGAGAAAAAAGAGGGACAGAGACAGCGTCACAGAGAGAGAGACCACAACACAGAGCTGACTTCAGTTTCGACTGACGTCCAGCATGAAGCCCTTCGCCTGTTACATCTTTAAGGCAAGAATCAACTCCAGCACTTGCTAAATAAGCACGACAGCAGCTTGGAAGCCAAGAAGACCAAGCCCACATGTTTAAGAGGTATTAAACTTTGTTGTACCTGAGGTTGTTTTTCATTTAACAATCTCCTCACAAGAGCAGCCTGACTTTCCTCCCTGATGCAAATACGGGTCCAAATCCTGACTGAGATGCTGGAAACACGTACCCCTGCAGCAGAGCTGGGTCCACCTTTGTTCTGTAAGATTGATGACATTCAGCAGCCTTAGGTTCTAAGATTAAAAACAAGCCTAAATTGTGATTCTATTAAAAGTCATTTTGACGACTGCTACTTCCTATGATCTTAATCTTATTTTATCTGCTAATAAACAGACAGACAGACAGACAGAGATGCAAACACGCACACACAAACACCTTTATCAGCAAGTGTTTGCAAGGCTAATACAGCCGGCAGCTGAGCGCACTCAGCAGACCAGGAATGAAGGGGAGTGTTTGCTTAGCCTGCTAATTAGAAGAAATGTACAGAATCCAGAATAAACAGAGCATGAAGAAGCCTGGAATTAAACCTCTTGGTTTTTAGTAACAGCAGAATTGCCATTGACTTTTCAGGAAGCCTGGAGGGGGAAAATCAGGCATCGAGTGCACAAGGAGTAGAAAATAGGAGTAGAAAATAAGAAGTTCTCGTGACTTGCTGAATCCCCTCAGTCTGTGAGCAACACAGCCAGAGGGGAGTGAGCGGAGGCAGCGAGTATATTATTGACATGTCATCGTGTTGAAAGAAAAATGATACAAACACAGAGCAAACCAAAACAGTCACTGTGGGTCAGGCGTTAGAGCTGAAATGGCAGAACTGTGTCAGTATTTTGGCTTTTAAAGCACTTTGCCCTGTCCTCTCCTGTCCCCCACCCCAACTGATTAAGTCCTTTTTGCTTCAATAATGGAGTCGACCGCCCATGGACCACCTTGTTTCCTACACCGCTACACAGCATCTCAGCCTGACAGGGTGTTATTTCTTGCCTGTCCCACGCTACAAGCGAACAACGTAACCTGGAAACCACCCAGTGTAAACAGTGTAAAAAAGAAAATAAAAAACAGAAGGAAAAAAAACCAACAACCCCAAGGTACCAAGGAAAACAGCAGACAAGGTTAACACGTACTCAATATTTAATACTGAAGATGTGACAGCATATTACACTGCATCCTGTCACTACTCCGTAGCCACCACATTCCAGACCCTCAGCACCAGAATCAGCCCTTCCAAGAGGCCGACATCTCATTTATGTTGTGCTGGATCCACTCCAGGTACTGACTGACTTTGGTGTAGACGCCAAATTTCTCCTTCCTCCCGCAGCCTTCGCCCCAGCTCACCAGTCCTACCAAAAACCAGGTATCCTTGTATTTAGTGATCATAGGGCCCCCGCTGTCCCCGCTGCACGAATCCTTCTTGTCTCCCAAGCTGCCGGCGCACAGCATGTTGTCAGAGATGGCAAACCTCATGGCCTGGGCGCACTCGTTGCGGGGGACTATGGGGATTTCAATAAACCCCAGCAAAGTGGAGTAATTGTTGTTCAGGTCGCTGGTGCTGCCCCAGCCCGTCACCACCATCTGCTTCCCGCTCCGTGTCAGCTCCTGCTCGGCCAGGTGGCGGCTGGGCAGGCAGATGGGGAGGGCGTATTTGTTGTACATCACAGGCTCGGCCAGGTGCAGCATGGCGATGTCGTTATCCGAGCTCTCCTTGCTGTAATTTTCATGCCTCACACTTTTATCGACCCAAATGGTTTGCTCCTCCGCCTCGGTACGGAGCCGGTGAAATTTACCTGGAAGAGCAAACAAGGAGATGACCAGAGGCTGCGGAACCTTCCTTCACCTTGGACACCGAGACATCGGGATTACACCGGGCCCTGGGATGGCATTTCACTTTCTTACCTCCCTTGCCATACAGACATTTTATGTTACAGGTTAAGGGAGTTCTTATTAGATGGACAAACCTGTAAACTTTTCCTAAATCATGAATACACACAGTACTAAATTAATTAGCATCCCAGAGCTATGGTGATCAGCTGACAAACTGAAATGTGCGCACAGTGCAGTACGGTTGTGCAATCGGAGAGATGTTCTTCAGGAGGAAAACAACCTTCTTGGAGTCAGCATTAAAAAAGCTGGGAGAGACAGCACACAACAGTGGCACGGGAGCTTCATCTGGAGAACCACTGCCTGAATGAATGACATTCAGGGCTTAGAGGACAAAGACAACCGATTGATCAGTAAGGTTATTCCTTTCTGAAATCCTGCATCTGTATTTTAAGGAGTTATTGACTGCTTACAACTCCTCAGTCACTGCTTGTGCTACACGATCGTGGCCAAGCAGTTCTGGAACAGTAAGTAGGAAACTAAGTTGAAAAAGGCAATAAAGAAGTAATTTGTGATACACTGGAAAAGAAAAGACAGAGACAGATGTGACAGGCTGCAAAGAGAGAGCCCCAGGAACAATTATCAGGGGCTGTCACATTTCTGAGCTTCATATTGAGGCCTGCTTCAGCAGGGACTTGATAGAAACACTTCTCTGGAGAACTCTCCCCCACACACATCCGAGCCGCTGGCAGGCTCCTGTCCAAGCACACGAGGTGGCAGGACATCCAGGCACAAGTGTCCTTTCCTTCTCGGTCTCCTTATAGGTGAGTTGGAGGTTGCTCTTTATCACCACCTTTTCAAATGTGCTTTTCACAACATTATTTTTCAAATTTGTCCACACCCCCCCCACCCCCCATTAACTTTTGCCTTCTTTCAGTCTTATTTGAATCCCTCCAGATACAAACCCAGAAGCCGTGATCCACAGCAGGCAGCTGGAACTGCTCTGATGGGCGCCTGTACTGAGCAGTACCAGAGCCTGAAGGACTTGCTGTTACCAGGACAACAGTCACAAATCTGGGGAATTGCTCTTCGTACAAGCATGGCCATGAACCGTGTCCTGAGATGACCATGAACAAGCGGGTGACAGTTTTCACACCAGTGTAACTGTAGCTGCAGCTCCCCCAGCCCAGGAGAAAACCCTTTTGACTTCTCGCCATGAATTCTTCCTCTCACAGCTGAGCTATCCATCCCAGGAGTTTTCAAATTGCAGAAGTCCTACCCACACCTGGATATACTGAACCTAGAGGCTGTGTGAAAGGCATCTTGTTTCTTCTACACAGTAAGGAGCACCATAATCTTGTTGCTGGCAAAACAACTATTAAGTGTGAAGCTCTGCATGAACAAGGAAGTGTGAGACCTATCCTCTGAATTCAATCGTAACATTCACCATTCTATTTTCTTGGAGCTCTGAACATGCTTCTGGGTGGTTTTACGCTGGAGATGCAGGAAAACGAGCCAAAACCAGGAAAACTGGGTTGTTCTCAGATCCATTTTCCAAAACTTCAGCTACTCCGAGATCTAACTTTTAACTTCTGACACTAAAAAGTGTCATTTGGAGAAGAATCTCTTCTCTCTTTGTGAATTCTCAGTCCTGCAAACACCAGACACCCCCCCAACACAGTAAAGGACCCTCCTGTGGTGTCCATCTCACCACAGCAACGTCACTCAAGGCTGACCGAGAAGGGTTCTTAGTCCATGACCACACACTTGCTTCCTCTCTTACGAAGGAAGTTCTTCAGGGAAGTTGGGAGACTGAAAGAAATCTGAGCCCCTGCTGCTGATCACCCTTACACTATAAATTACTCTGTTTACACCCCCCAAATTTATGTGTGAGACGTCTCCTGAGTTTATTTAAGCCAAAAAAACCCCAAAAAATTCTTAAATCGGGGTTCTCACGTTTTTCTTCACCCACTGAAAATTTTGGCCAGCACAGGACTTTCTTGACAGATCCCACCCCTTCCTTCTTTGCTGCAGAGAGATCTCTGGGCATGGCTATCCCACCTGAAAGCTTGTCAGACCGTGCAGATCTCTATCAAGAGCTGTAGCACGAAGTCAGAGTGGAGTAATTTAAGTGCAGCCTCAATACTTCCCCTTGTTAGCATATCCCTATCTATGGTAGATAGATAGAAAACTCTAATAAAAAAAAAATCTAGTTAAGTGTGAATAGAACAATTATTTTGTCTGTTAATTCAGTTCTATCCTTGGCAGAGATGCTCTCGTGCTCCAGAGCAGCAGAGCCCACACCAGCAGCGTTGCCGTCCTGCAGCACCTCCTCCTCCTCTGCTGAAACTCTCTAAGTAAAGGTGTTCAAATGTATGAAGAGGCAGGAAAAGACACTGTGACATTCTCCTCCTGGGATTATTTTTTTTTTCAGTACTGGGATGACCTTGAACATTTTTGTCATCAGAAAAAATATAAAAAGCAGAAAAGGCCAAGTCTTTTAACCTTATAAACAAGGAGCAGTGTTCAGACGGCATCAGCTCACATCCACAGTAAGGCTGATAACGACTCAAATGAAATCACAGAACCATACAATGGTTAGAGTTGGAAGGGACCCTCAAGACCATCCAGCCCTTTGCTGGACCCGTTCCAACAGCTCAGTGTCCTTCCTGTGCTGAGAAAAATCAGATTTTTACTGACCCTTTTTGTTTCACGCTAAGGCACATATTAAATACTTCCTAGACAACCTACTCCTACACCCAGGAAGGACTTTTATCTTCACACCCTGCTGGTCTTTCTCCTGAGGTTATAAACCTTGGGAATGAAAGAGTTATATTTGAAAAATAACACAGACAGATTATTTTCTTTCCTTACCAAGTCTTACTTTGAGGCCCCCGTCTGTCTCAACGCAGTGTGCTGCTGTTAGGACCCACGACGGATGGATGAGAACACCCCCACACAGAAATCTCCCTTTGCTACTTTGCAGCATAATCTGAAACACACACACACACAAAAAGGAGAGGTCTGACACTGCGTGCAGCACGGCTCACAAAAGTTTGTACATAAAACATTCTTCTCTGAGGCTGCAAAAGGCACCAAATCGTATCTACTGAAGTCAGAGCTCTGCAGTGGGACAAAGGCACCATCAATAAGGTCTCTGCGGAATAGCTATGGAAAAGTTTTGAATATTCTGCCTGAACAAGCAATGGCTTCATCCAAATCAGCACGGGATGATGCTGGTCACTGCAAAGCAGCACTCTGGTTTGAAAAATAGAGCTCAAATGAGGGGATTATTCTTGTGGGAGACATCTCAGGCTGCAACTCTGATGCTATGGTGTCAATGCCAAAGAGAACCAGGCCCTGGTTATACACATTCACCAGTTTCATGATAAGCTCTGCGAGGTCTCCCCTTGCTCTGTGATGTCCCAGCCTGCTCTGCAAAGCTATGGGATATTTTGTAGATTTAATCTACTAATTTGAATTGAGGACAGGTGACGCCTGTCAGAACAGACCCATGCAGAAAGGGAAGAAGATCACAAGGCTGTTACAGTCCCTTGATGGAGCAACAGAGAAGGTAAGTGCCATCACTATCCTCTCTCTTGGCACTGTTGGCAAGGGAAGGTAAAAACCCTGGCAACAGAGACAAGGTCAAGAGTCTTAACAGAAAATAAACTATTTTTTTCCTGTTACTCAACGTTTGGGTTGCTTTTGTCAAAGCTAAACGAAGGACATCTTAACTTCATGTGACACCACCCCTAGCAATGTAGGATCCTTTCCAGGGCAGTAAGGCAGGAAGAGCCTGAATGACCTGTGGCGAAAATCTCCTTTCTCCTCACCTGCCAAGGGCTTTCTCCCCTTCTTCCTGCTTTTCCCTCAATGAGCCGGATGTTGAATCCTGCTTTGGCTTCAATGTAGTCCATTTTCACTCGTCCACAGGGAAACTCCACTAGAAACGTAGAATCATAGAACGGTTTGGGTTGGAAGGGACCTTAAAGACCATCGAGTTCCAACCCCCCTGCCCTGGGCAGGGACACCTCCCACCAGCCCAGGTTGCTCCAAGCCCATCCAGCCTAGCCTTGAATCCCTCCAAGGATGGGGCAGCCACAGCTTCTCTGGGCAATCTCTCCACAACAGGAGATGCAGAGAAGTTAACCAGCAAAGACCAGATCATCCAATATGAAACCTCTTTCTAAAGCACTCCCCTCATCTCTCTAACCCAGACAACTTCATGGAAGACCCTCAATGATTTGCAGAGGGGGAAGCTTCCTGATTCTCCAGTATGTCTCCATGAGGCAGACATGAGTTAAGAGTTGGGAAATGCAGGCAGAGCTCCTCTGCATGGAATGGATGTTTTGAAAAGTCATACAAGGTGCACAGCAGGCAATTCTCCCATAAACCCCTCTTAGGTCATGTTTGCATCATCCTCAAACCCGGACTAGGAACATCCTCCTCTTACCTACGGGCTTGCACATGGTGTGGTCGTTCATCAGCTGATACCCAGAGGCACAGCTGCAGAAGCGGCGCTGGTTGGCAGGGTCATCCCTGCAGAAATGTTCACATCCTCCATTATTGACAGAGCAGTTGGTGTATTTGACCTCTGCAAAAAAAAAAAAGAACATTTTTTCAGGAGAAGAGACATGAGAAGCTGGAAAGCCAAAGAGTCACAGGCAAAATGACATCGTGATTCAAGCGAGCAGCAGCTGACAATGGATTCGGGATGACGGTCGTGGCATTAATGGCACTTGGGCCCCCGAGACAGCAAATGGACCCTGGTTCAGAACAAGGCACTGGAGAGATGGAGAAAACAGAGATTACACTCAGGGCAGGCAGACAGAAACTTCACTGTCACAGAAAGCAAGTCAGACAGTGCAAAATGCTGATGAAACATGACATACGTGCCCATCCCTAAATATACCATCCAGCTTCTGTCCAGAAAAAATTTGTCACAGTAATGACAATCAAATATTTGCAGTGAATTGCTCTTCCCCCTGCTGTAGAAACACCCCACCATCACCCCTGTGTTGACTGTTCTAAAGTAAGTGAAAATCCCCGCCTTACAGAATTATTTCCAGTATTTTTGTGAAGTTTAGATATCTCAGATCTCCAAACCTCTCCCATGGCAACACCAACTTCATTTTGCTTCAGATAAGCGCAGATAATCCTTCTACCACACCATGAAGCAAAAGAGAAATCATATTAGTCAAGAAAGCAAGAACACAGTGCTCTGACAAAAGTGTCAATTCCCATCACGCAGAGATCCCTGTCGCAGAAAATGTTATTTTCTAGTGGATTAAAGGCAACATTACCATAATTGCACAAATCCCCCTCCCAGCCTTTGTTGCAGATGCAGGAAAATTTTCCAATGTTGTCCTTGCAGATCCCATTGGAACAAGGCTGTGGCTCACACTGGTCTCCGTCTGAAACAGGAAAACAAAGCCTCTCAATTGCACAGAACTCACAGATCAAATATTATCCCGGACAACCTTCCCCCCGTCCCGATTTCCAGCATCATCCCCAGCATCACTCATGGTTTCTACCACCCTGAACAGTGGTACCTCCGTGGTGCTGACCCAGAGACATGGGCAGTGTTTGGGTTCTGAATTACAGCTGCGGAGAGGGCAGAAGGGGAAGGAAGAGCAAAGCTGAGGCAGGCAGGGATAAGGCAGGTTACTGCAGAAGCAAAGAGCAGAGGCGAGGCTCCTCTTCAGGCCACATCAAGCAGGGTTAGAGCATCAGAGCCCAGTGCCTTAGCTCTGGGGAGATGATTGATGGTAGGCACAGATGCACCTCAAGGTTTTTAGGAAGGTGGCTTGTATGACAGGACTGGAAAATATTCTTTGCCTACCCCGCCTAAGAGAGAGAATGAGAATTTGAATCTGTATGTGATACATGGCAACGGGCAGGAAGGGCGAGTACCAGTTACTCTTGGGGAAACACAGAGAGACGATCAGGAAAGTCTTTTACTTACCAACATACTTGGACCAAAAATTTAGCTGTGGAGAAACAACAGTTATGTTAAGGTGAGAAGCAGATTTTTCACAAGCGAGGGATTTAAGGTGTATCATGGTCTTGGTCAACAGAGCACAGCATCCTGGTCAACAGCATCAGTCCCATTCTTCTTGACAGTGTAGTGAGTTGCACTACAACCCAACCAAACTGGCCAACTCAGAGGTCCATGCGTTGCCCACAGTCAGCACAGATCCCCCCACCCTGCTCAGAGACCCATCAACCCCACAATTTCCCCAAGGCTTCTCTGATTTCTTGTCACTTATTACTGGGGAAGTGTCACCTGTGCTGTTGAGTGCACAAAAAAATTTGTTTGTGCCCAGTTACAGAAAATGTGGGCATTGTAAAGAAAGACCTCACTCCACTCTGGGGTCTATGGGACAGCAAGGATGGGTCTATCCTATGTGGTGAGCCTGCTCTGCTTAAAGCAGTAAGAAAAAGTCCACATCAACACAACAGGGTGTGGAAAGGGACAGGAATTCATGATGTTGACAATAAAGGTAGTGTCCAATGGAAAATACGAGGTTTGGAGAAGGAAAGAGGACCCAGTGATAAATGTTTGCCAGGTGCAGGTGAGAAACTGCGGAGATACGGGGAAAAGCAGCCAGAGCTGGTGAATGGACTGGAAGGACTGGGAAAAATTCTGTGGCAGCAAGAATGGCCAACGGGCTCAAGTAGGGACTGGCATCACTGGGTGAGACCCAACCCTAACCCTCACAATTAGGTCAGGTGGGACGTGCAAGAGCAGCCAAGTTGTGTGGTTCACACAAGGGGTAACTTGACAATCACTGTAACACAATCACCTTCAAAACCACACCTACACCTTTGGAGTCAGGAGTGATGCCCATCCAGTGCCAGAGCAAGCTCTCCTGTGCCCTGGATTGCAAGGAAACAAGCAATTGAATTAAGTCCCACATTCATCCTTACAAAAAGAACTTACTGTTGCTTCCTTGGTTTCAAATATTTCACTGGCTTCCTCAAAGTCACACCGCTCTTCAATGCACTCACGCTCCATACAGCCTGGTTTGAGCTCCTCCAGAAAAGAGTTTGACCGTTTCTGGATTTTCAGGACTTGGTTTGCATCTTTGTTGCTGTAAAATACTGGAACCAAAAATGTCAGAGCAATTATCCCTCTCTAGCACAGCAAGAAGAGGGCTCCAGCCTCTGCTCTGTGACAGTCGGACAGCTCGCAGGGCTCCCGAGGGCTGTGACCAGGCAGCCACCACGGCCCAGCACCCTGTCTCGGAACCTCTGTGAGAGGAATTCAAACCCCCCTCATGGGAATGATTCCAGCCACTCCCTGTGACTGACGTGCTTGCAGTGACTGGAAAAGGGCGAAGGGTACTTCTAAAATGAGAACTTACTTGAGGAACTACAGACTCGTGAAGAGCAGGCAGCAAGCAACACCCCTACGGTGATGAGCTTCCACATACTGCAGCAGGAGACACCTAAAGAAGAGAAGGTAGGTGTAAAGGGAAGCACACTGCTGAGCTGCAGCACGACCCCCACGCTGCAGAGTTTCTATTCAGACAGCTCAGCTCCACCTGTTCCGCTTGTTTTTCTCAGAGCAGGTCCCTTGCTGAACGCTGTGTTGTGCCCTGACTTCCTCTCGGATTCCAGCTCCAAAGCGGCTGGTCACCAGAGGCCTTCCAGACTGGTTCCCTTCAACCCATCAGCAGCTCCCCCAGAACACCTCTTGTCTGCCCTGACAGCCTCCCCTCATCACCAGACATTTTTGACAAGCTTTATGCCTGATTAAAGCAAGCTGTACTTTGAAATCCCGGAGGATACAATACTTTGGAAGCACTTACTGCTTTATTCAGTGTGAATCAGCGTGATCTATTCTTCCGCCATGAGCTCTGCTGGAACTTAGTTAATCCATAACTTCCAATATTTACTCTTTGGAGTGACATGAAGCGCTTTCTTTTTAGTCATTAAACAAACAGTGCTCAGGGGGGAGCTTCACGATTTACCTGCATGTGGGAGAAAAGTGAAACAGCTGAGGCATCTATTCTGCATTTCTCAAATTGTTTTTTTTATTACCCTCTTCTAATTCTCTAGTGAGTCGTTATGTGTAGCTTGTAAGGTAACCACACCAGTGCCGAGCTCTCTTGAGAGATCCTACCACCTTCTCATAGTGTGCAATCACCCAAAAGGGGCACATATTGCCATTTTTAAGAGTCCTCCCACTTCACTTTCTCATCAAACTTCCACCAGGGATCAGCCAAGGCAACTAACCCTGTTACTGCCACGAGCAGGCTGTGCCTGCTCCCCCAGCACCCTGCTCTGAGGAGGAAGGGCAAGAAGCTCATTCCACCACGCTGCACCTTTGGGTGTACTGGATTAGCTCCCATCAGCACAAAATCTTGTGAATTCTGAATATTTAACATTTGAGAGAAAATCCACAATCCTTTTCACAAGCTTTCCTGCACTGGTGATGGTACAAACCAGTGTGTTTTTTACATTGTTGTCACGTAAACTATTCCCTCCTCATAAAGTAAATCCTTCAGTTTCACTATCAAGTACAATGGTCTTCACACAGAAAATATTCACGACCGTTATGAGTTACTTCCCATTTACTTGGCAACAGTCCTGTGGAACTCCAGGACCATTTTCTCACTTTAAAAGCAATCTGCTGAATGGTTCTTATCAGCACCCTACGAACACATCAAGCTCTATAAGTAAGTGGAAGAGAAAGCTCATCACAATCCACTGTGTGGACTGATCACCCAAACATCTCCATATCTTTCAGTTTCAAACTTGCAGGTCTCATTTTAGAGCAGACACTATCTACATTTCATGAGAAAATTAATTTCTCCCACATTTTTGTAAACGGACTTTCACTTATTCTAGTTAACAAATATATGAACAGAACGCACAGAGGTCCAAGTGGAGCAGAGAAACAACAGTTCCCCTCTCATCATGGCACAGCACCAGCATGACCATGACAACAGGATCACCCCACCCCACCTGAGGAGAGTCTACAAGCACATGGAGGTAACCAACAACCCCCTGCTGAGTTCCTGAGAGGTCTGCAGCCAAGGGAGCTATGATCAGGATGAGCAACAGTAGAACCACCATGTTTAAAACACCTCTTTGGTTGCTGCAGAGACATAGCTAATAAAAATAAACTACATGATGTCTTCTACTCCAGGCCAATTAAAACACCACAAGGAAACGTCACAAAACTAATCTTCAACCATCACATTTAGCATTTTACTGCCCTCTAAGGAACAGTTCTGAACTTGTGATGAAACTCAGGATGAAGTCGTTTTATCACAGCACAGATTTTTATTAGCTGGTTCCCACCAGGCAGGCTCTGCAGCCCTCTCACACAATGAAATCAGTAACAGAGAATCTTTACTGGAAGCTCAGAAACATGTTTACTTTATATACAAGAAAAACTTATTTACAACAATCAACAGTAAACTATGTACAGAAAAAAATTACAAGAGACATTTCCATGGTAATCACTGTATAAATTAACACAATAAATAGGAGGGAAGCAGGTCCCATTCTTAAGGCACAAAACCTTCTTCCCAAGACTGTACAGGGATTCGCTTGCTTCCCTATGCTTTTGACAGGATCACAGGAATGGCGGGGAGACCCCTGAGGAACAATGGTCGGTGGACAACGATAGAGACATGCAGTCACTGCTGACAGTTGAAGAAAAACATCATTTTTCATCCTTTCCTTTTGTTTTTTTCTTTTCTTTTTACAGTACACACATCTTAAGATACAAAATATTTCGTGTAAACAGTCTTTTTTTAAATCACATAGATATTATGCACATTTTTAAATAATACTAAAACAATGAACAAAGCTTGCCATACGATCAGGGGGCAGAAACGTCCCCAGGACTGGCACCGAAGGTCTCGGCAGAGCTGGAGGCTCTCATGCAGCCTTGGCACCTCCAGGCACCAAGCAGCACTGGTCCCCTCTGCCACGAAGAGCCAGCTCCTGCCATGGCAGGGACATGTGCTCTCACCACTGAGGTCCCAAAGCCAAACCAGAAAGACAGTGATTATCCCTAACAGCCCTCCCCAAGGCAGCCCAGAGCAGGAGGTCACTGAGAGCTGCTTCCCGGGCCAGACCTCCCTCGATCTCCACTGCATGCACTCCCACTGAGCTGAAATACCCAAAACCTGCCAGTAATGGTGAATATCAGGGGCAGCGCCAGCATGTGAGGTAAGATACTGAAACCTCTTCCCAACAGAAGAAACTGCAGCCACTGCCCTGGCATCACTGTCGAGGGTGAGGGATGATCAACACAACGTGCCACAAGGGCTTCCACACGAGTAGCATTTTTCAAGGAGCTAAACATGACACGCAGTATGTGCAGTTCTAGCTTCTCTCAAGCTGGTGTTTGACCTGAGACTGCAGGAGAGTCTCTCTTTTTTTTTTTGGCAAGGATTTTTTTCAATAAGTGTCTTTCCTGAGTTTCTCTCCCACAAAAAAATTTCGGATGCCAGAAGAGGAACTCATAATGACACAGCCAGGGATTCTGCCTGGCTCCCTACTTTGCAGAGAGCTCTCACTGATGTTTGACACAAACTGTCTTCATCTATTCACAACGTCTCTGCAATTGAAATCTGCGTCATTCCCAGTGGGGGACACAGAGTTACACAACCCTTCTGTTAGATATAAACCTTAATAAGTATTCAAAGGCACTCAGGTTAAATGTGGATCCCATTTTCTAGCTCTTAAAAGAAGGCAGAACTCCCTCCCTGCCTACGGGAAGCAATAGATAGGAATACACTGGCTATGAATCCTTTGATAAGATGCGCACGTACACAAAAAGGATCTGAACTCATCAACGTGGCAGATCAAAAAATGAAAAGAAATGAAGACTGGTCTGTGCAGTCATCATCGCTCATAGCAGATGGCTGGTGGCTGCAAGGTCTCTTCAGATATGGCACAAATTAAGGAACACGCCTGAATCTATAAACTCTTTGGATTCCCTACTCCTCTGAGCAGGAAGAGAGGAGCTGTTTCTGTGGAGGCAAGAATTTAATCCCCCAGGAATGATGCAAGGCAAGGGCATATCGTTTATTTATGTTTAATCACCAGGGTGCCTGCAGAAGCTTCAGAGCAAGAAGAGCTCCTTCACCATGCACAGGAACAAACACAGATCTTGCCTCTTCTCCAGAGTTACCAGGTGCCTCCTGCTTCCCACTGTGCTCCTGGGCACCCCCACGAATATCCTAACATTCCTGGGGACAGGCAGGTCACCTCACTGTCACCAACAAGGATGGCCACGTCCTGGAGCTCTCCTTAGTGGAGGGTTCTCCTCATTCTTGTGCAGACACTGCTCTATGCCTCAACAAGAAAGTGGGAAAATACAGCTTATCTACAACTCTTACTTATTTGATATTTCAGGAATTTAATACAGTGAGGGGATGCTGTACTGATAAAGAAAAAATATGGTTATGGAAGAAATTGCCAATGTATAGATAGAAGGAAATTCAGGGCAAAGCTCAGCCCCCAGGGTATTCACACGGGAAACTTTGCTATCTGGACCAAGCAGGTTTAGTCTTCTGTTACCTTCTCATGAGCAAACCCTGGCACTTGCTAGGAAGAGAGGAGACACGTAGGTGAATGACAACCAGTTAAAAACAGATGGGGAGAGTCAGAATAATCCTTAGTGAAATCTTAAAGAATGCAATTGAGTTTGCCCAGCATGAAATCAGCCCATCACCTTTTTAAGTTGATAAGACTTCACATAACTTGACTGATTGCTGTTAGACTAGAGAGCTGATGTCAGTGTGATAAAATCCTTACAAATTACAAAAAAGAATGATGACCTCAGGAAATTATCTTTTATGCCACTGTGTATGCAGCCATTTTTCTGTCTGCAGCCACAGCCAGAAATGTGCCACTCTAATAATAAAAAAAAACCCCGAATAAATACATACAAAATGACAAAGTAATTAAAAATTCCTGCTGTCTCTCCAGCTTTACAGCACTGAATGTTCCCGAGTTCCCTTCACAGTGATAAACATGGCAATATAACTACACGTGCTGGTCTTCTGGCTTTAACAGTCACTCGACTGGGGTCAGGCAATACATAGGAAATTTGAAGGCCATCGAGGAGCTCTGATTCAGAGGCACTAATTTCTCCACGCTCCACTGCTGGTGGTACCAAAGGCAATTTACCAACACGCTCCAGTTTTCATGATGATGCACATCCGCTCAGTAACAATCCTCCTTAGGGCAGTGCTCTTACAGGAGCCCTGATGTTTGACAGCACATGGTGTCTCTCTCAGGGGTACCACCCCGGAGGACTGAGCCCCCCACATCTTCTGGTGTCCACCTTGGAGCGAAGAAGCAAGGCAGCAAGAGAGAGAAGCAAGGTGGAAAAGCCACTAGGACAAAGACAGGCGAAAAGATGCAAGTAAGACAGATAATTATCTTTTGTGACATAAATTGTTTTCTGCACTGCAAGTTAGTGTAAAGAAACAGCTCTGTTGTCTGTGGCCGTGAAGGTGGCACTAAATGGGCAGGAAGCCGCTCCTGGCTGTTGCCAGTCATGCTGCTCCTCCCATCAAGATGGAGAGAATTGTTCCATTTCTGACTCCATCACATTACAATTCTCGCACAGCCCAAAGAGCTGGTTGATGTTTCTCTGCCTTTCATCTGGTCTCCTGAAGATGAATTCAGTCAGAGCTGATGATCTCCTGCAACCTTTTGGCTCTTCAGAATGTTGTCTTTTCTCACTGCCAGGAATTTTTGCACAATTGTTTGTGATGCCTGAAAACCTGAAGGTTGTACCATTGCCACTGGCTGGAAGAGGAGTGCCAGGCCCTGCGGAAGACCCCACGAGCTGGTTGGAACCGCTGTTTGAACCACATGCATTGTTTGTTGCAAGGCATAAGTGAGTGAGAATCACTGGGTATCCATCGGCAAGAGGTCTGTACTGGCTTTGAATTTCTGATGCGAATCACACGCAACCAGAGGTGCATTAAAAAGGGATCAGTAAAACACAAAGACAAAGCTTTGTCCCACTTAAATGCTCTAAGATACACGTGTGACACACGGGTGAGCGGGAAAGTTTTGGGTCTGAAAAGACTGTCAGATGCTCCTGAACTAAGACTGGCCAATATATCTTTTGCCCTGAATAATTCTACTGTGAGGAAGTTATCCAGTAAAGGTAGCTGTGTTGCAGTTCTCAGGAGTCCCACACTGTCACTGGAACCAGAACTTCCCACGCTGGAGGACATGGTTCTTCAAACAGCAAGTGAGTTCTCTTGCGGGAGGCTCTGCTGACCGCAGATAAGGTGCCTCTGGGCTGGATGCAGCCGTACCCCACGGGAAAAAAAAGTAGCACCATGCTGGGTTGATATGAGCTCCGAACAGCTACAGCTGGGCTGTCCAGTAGAGCCAGTTGCGAGCACATCTGCTCTGTGAGGTGACTGCTGTGCAGTTAGGGGGAATGGTAGACACAGGCTGTGAAAATAGAAGCTAAACCTCGCTGGCAGGAGTACTCCGGCTCAGCTCCTTGATCCCGTGCAGTATCCTCTTCATGTGACCCACTTTGGTCACACCCAGGTCCTGGAAGAAAAGAGAAAACCTTACCTTAGAAGAAATTCCAGGTGGCCAAGCAGTGGTTACACACTAGCCAGCCACTTACAAAGAGAGGAGGAAACCAACCAGAAAGATCACAAACCTGATGGTTATATACGAAACCTCAAATTGTGTGTCAAAAAGCTATCAGAGCACGTCAGGATAATAAGCAGGCAGAGTAATGGAGAGAAACAACTACAGACCATTAGCCAGAAATGCAAATTGCTATGACTGTTAAAGGCCAAAGGTTAAGAACAGAAAGAGCGTACCAATCTTAAGGACCTAAGTTAGTAGCCAAAACATGCAGAAAGAACCAACTGGTCACTGGTCACATCAAACAGACGTGTGAGCTCTTGGGAACCATGCAACAAAACACAGGCTGCAGCTGGCAGGCGTGCAGGGGAACCAGCTACACAGATTACAGCAAACCTCAGAAGAGGGTTAAAATCACAAAGAAGGATCCAAGGGGCATTCAATAAATGCCATCTGTTACTTCAGGACAAAGTATTATTCTGCTATATGGAAGTCATCAGAACGATGACCAAAATCTCTTGCACATGCAAAGAACCATCACTTTCAGTTTTTCTCTATTGAGAAAGCACCTCCTGGTGAGGAGATGAAAAGCTGTACCACATGGTTACTTACTAAGCACTATTTAAAAAGATTTTCTCCATCTAACAGTCTTGTCATAAAAGACCATGATCGTTATTTTCCCCTTGTACCAAAAGAGGCACTATGATCTATTTGTCCAGCGACTACAACCTAAGACCCAAATTTTCCAAACTACAGCATGCTCTGCAAAGATGGGACAGGAACTGAGAAGCTGCAAACTTCCACACAATCATTAAAATCACAGACTCTCAAGAGTCTGCAATTGGTGTGCTGGACTGTATTACATCTCCAGGAAGCTGTGGCAGAACGGGACAGCTGGTCTCTCAATGAGCTGTTACATCTCCCTGCTATTAAAAATCAGGTGATGACCTGAAGTGGTGAGAAAATAAAATGAAGCCGCAATGAACCCATTCATCCTGCCAAGGCACGTGGGATGAACAGTGGGCAGAGCATTTCCAAGCACATTCAGCACAGAAGGTCATGCAGATGCAACTGGCTATTTCTCATGAGCAGATCATGAAAGTACCTTGAGGTCCCTCCGTTCGAGGTGCAGGAGCTCAGAGCCCCGGACGTCATGCCGGATGAAGATATCCTTATACTCACAGAGACTGAGATGCTCAAGCCAGGCCGCAACCTCCTCCGTTCCCCAGAGATGAACTGTTAGAGATGGAAAAGCAGGAGTGCATTGAGTACCCAGAATCCCAGAAGACAGCGTGAGATGAGGACACCACCAGGACTCAGTGCCAGAGAAGGAGGGCAAGAGGTACCACAGCCTCAAACCAAGGGGAGGGCAAGGACTGGGAGCATCATCTACAGTTCCAAAGGAAAATGGCAGGGAAAGGCAAGGAAAGGACAGAGAAATCTAAGACGTATTCTCTTAAGCAGAGGCGAGCTGTGGTAAAGCCAGGAGGAAGTGCAGGGTTGCTTTGATGGCATTGGATACGCTTTTTAAAGTTTACCCCATGTTTAAGAAGGGTGAATTCAGTGATGTTCCTTTGCTTAGAAAACAACAGTCACAAAATCCATCGTGCAGAATCAAGCCCAGATTAGTTTGCCATTATGCACAAGTGCTTGTGCTCAGTAAACAAAACGGCAACCTCTCTCCCCCAGGTCTGAGGGAGAGGGGAAGAGTTTAGACTTCCACCTTCTTGCACAGCCTCTAAATAAGAGAATAATAAAGTTCCCAAGTTGTGGGAGGCAACGAATGCCCACCACCCACAACTGCATGGCACAGGACAGGACCCAGGACCCCACAGAACAGGTAGTACTTCTGAATTTCAGAAGAGGAAAATCTTCATAAGGAGAATATAAACCAAAAATCAACTAACCCAACTGGACAGAAAGTGTCTTGAATGGCAATTTGTTGATTCATGGTCAGTTTTTATCTACTGACTGGTAGGATTAAAGGTCAGGGAGCACCTGTGGTGATGCTGATTCCCCAGCCAATTAGCCAAGAAACTTGATTAAAGCCTGAGAGTGAATCAACGAGAAAAACATCATTAACCATGTCACAGAGAATCAACAGTGAAGAGACTGGAGTTGAGTTATGCGGACTTGGGCCTCACAGTCATTTTGACACCTAGAACGCCCAAATCCTCAAATTCACTTTACTAAACACCCCGTAAAATACCCGTGAAAACGTCTAGGTGTTGGCAAAATTCTTCAGAGGGTACCTCCTGTGTCTGCTCAGGAATATTTGTGTAGTACTGGGGATTGTGACTTAAGACAGAATGGAGCAATAAGCTATTCTGCCACGTGGAAAAGACTGACTAGACCTCCAAGAAAAGGCAGATGCACACAAAACACAAAAGAGAGAGAACATGAGGAGAAACAGGCAGAGAACAGCGGTGTGACCACGCTGGTGTGACAAAGGGACACAATGAAGGAGCAGACTTGGTACCCGGCAATCCCATGCTACTATGAGCCTCCTTATTTTTGTTGTTCTTCTCCTTTTTAAACTTGGTCACCAGCCGGAATTTGCCACTGCGGCTGCGTTTAGAATAATCCAGCATTTGGTTCTGTAAGAAAAAAAAGGGAAAAACCAGGCAAACAGTCATAAATTGATTGGAACAGATCAAGAGCAAAAAAATACTGTCAAGTTCAGCTTTACAATCTTCTAAGAAAAAAAAATTCTAAACTCATTCTGATCAAGACAGGAAAGGAAACAGAGAAAGTTGATTTCACATCAGGCAAGGGGCATTAGCAGGAAATCACTTTCTCTAGCTCTAGGGAGTCAAGTTTACTTCTGAATGATTTTTTCTCCCACCAGTTGTACATCCGCAGGAAGTCACGCAGGCACAGCCAACTAGGGAAAAAGAGAAGAGTTGGGGAAACACAGCCTTGGTCCTCCTCACCTCCTCATCGCAGGGCTCCATGAGCTGCCACAGCCAAGGGATGTCTGCCAGCTTCCTCAGCTGGAGGTCCATGTCTGCCAGGGCTGCTTGGAGCTGCTCCTTCTGTGGAGGATCTAATTGCTGGATCAGAAATGGAAGCGATAAAAAAAAGCCATATGGTAGAACACACAGTCAGGCCCTTGCCTCAAAATTCCTAGCTAATCAAGCAGTTCCCTCCTTTTAAAAAGAAGTGCACAGCAGGCACTCTGCCCAGACCAAGTTAACAATTTTCATGTTTTCTGAGCTCCGAACTCCCTGCAAGCTCACCTGACTGCTCATCATGCCTACATAGCAACACCATCCTAACTCCTGGATGATAACATTCAAAATGACTCATTACCAAGACAAAGAAGACCAAGACCAGCAAAACGTTGCTTGCCAAGGCAACAGTAAGAGGTGAGAGTGTGGAGCGGAGGCCGCTTTACTCCTGCTTTGTGCTTCTTACCAGTGCCATCTTGCCCGCCAGCAGCAGCTCTGTCTCATTATGCAGGGCTTTGACATTATTCACCATCTCTACAACAAGGCTGCAGTTCAGACCCTGCAGGGAAGCAATTCATGCGCAAATTAAGCCCAGAAATGCAAAGGTCTGAGCAGTCAAAAGAAAGGAGTCTTAGAGAAGCAAGGTCTACTATTGGTCAATCAGAGAGGAAAAACCAAGGGCTGTGGAACAAGGACAACATGGGAGATGCCAAGTGAGTGAAGTACCTCTGTAGACTTTGATTTAGCGTAGACTTTGTCCATAGACTTGGAGCTGGCATTGACAGCATGGGCAAGCTCCTGTTCCATGTCCTGATAGGATTGGGCTATTTCCCGAATGCTAAAGAGAGAATTACAGATTGCATCAGCATATGCTCAAAGCAGGAGATCTTTTCTGAAAAGGAGACCAGGGATCTCCTTTTCATACCTATCTGAGTGACAAGAGCCAGGATTAAAGCACGGGAGGGGCACAGCCTCTGGCAAAGCAGGGCAGTTCTCCCTGCTGCAGTGAGCATGCACAGGCAAAGCAAGGCAGATTTCACATGCACAACTCCAGGTGCATATTCCAGTCTGCACACAAGTTGGGATTGGTCTGAAATACATGACCTAGACACTTCAGTATGGTCACAGCGACGCAAGGGGAAGCTGCACATATGACAGTTTAAACAATGCAACTGATGCGACTCTGGGAATTTTCTCTGAGAGGCCCAGCCCAAGGAGCTGAATGTCCAAGTAAAGGATGAGCAGGTGAGCATACAGTGACTTCTTCCAGAAATCTCTGCTGGGCAGCAGGGTTATAAGAACCCAATTTGTCACCTGAGCTCCTAGAGAGGCCTTTGTTTCATTTCTGAGAAGAAACATTCAGAGATAATAGGTTCTTTCAGGATTAAAGGATCCATGTTTGCTCATGAAAGTAACATTTTTTGTTTGGAATGATCTAAGAGAGTTTATTTGACTTCAGTCCTCATGCAGCTGGGACAGTGCATAATGAAGGACGCTACGCCCAGTGACACGGACCAGCACTGCAGAAGATCAGAGTGAACAGAAACATCTCCAGAAAAAGGGAACAGGCACCAAAGGAGGGCTCTATTCACCAAAAGTAAATTGAGTCCCACCTGTGGATCAGAGCACCTGCAGCTTGACCAAACTGGTTGATCTGGGTAGATTCTTCTTCAGACATGATCTCTGGTTGCAGAGAGAAAGAGGAGGGTCTGGACAACTCACACTTCTGTTTGTCCTCCCAGGACTTCAGGGTGCTCTCAAATGCCTAAAAACACAGCAAGCAAACTATAAGATAACTTGTGAAGCTCCTACAAAAAACACAAAGGCTGTGCCTACACCTGTAAAACATGTCCATGTGGTACAGACACTTTTCATTGCGGGACCCAGTTGTTCAGCTGCTTATAACGTTGCTAAGTAGCTGTCCGAGTTGAAGTTTTCCATGCCACATGCTTGCATTGGCTTAATTTTTTGTTTAAGTCTGGTTTTAGTCCAAATTGCTGGGCTAATTCTGAGGGCCAGACCAGCAAAATCAATTTCCCTACCAGTGGTAGCCTTTTCTTCGAGCAGCTGTATCGTCTCTACACTTCTGTACTAACTGCACATCTCTTCAAGTGACATCTCAGAGCTACAAATTAAAAATGTTCAAGGTTCCTCCTTATCTGGAAGTCAACTGGGCTTCCCCAGTAACTGGTTGGGCACGGAGGCAAACTCAGAGCTGGGACCTGTCTATTTGTACCCTTACAGATATTATTGCTGGCATCAGCGAGTGGTGCAGGAAGAAGTGAAACAGATCCAAGGCAAAAGGATCAAAATCAGATATGGTGGGAATGAAAACCAACAATGAGTGCAAAACCAATCAATGGGTGCAAGAAATGGCAAGAGATGAAGTTAAGACACGAGAAGGGACTATGAGGGGAAGACTGAAATGGGAAGAATAATTCACAGAAGATGACAAGGATAACAAGCAGGGGTGCAAAGCTTGCATGGGAAAATAAAATACTAATAAATGAGCATGTGGGGAGCCAGAAAAGGAAAGGAGATTGTGACGAGTGGATGGGAAAGGGGCAGAAAATGGTAGTCACAGACCCCAGGTCTGGGCAGTCAAATGAGGTGAGTGCAGACTCGGTAAAGATCACAGGACTAAGGGCAAAGAGAGGAGCTGGAGGGAGCAGAAACAGCAGTGCCCACTAGAACACAGCTGCCTTTGGGGATGACCCAAGATTCTGGGGTCAGCAAACTCCTGCACCCATGAATACCCGTAAAGCCCAGTGATAAAGCATTCCCTTCCCCTACTGCTTCACATAAAAGCCAAAATCAGGGTCTGTCAGCTCAGTGCAAACCATATCTACTGATCTTGGCCTCTCTGATGACTCTTCAGCTGTTCATATGAGGCCACATGAGGGAATTTGAGTTTTTCCATCTTCAGTTCGGGAACCTAAACATCCCAAATACCATTTGAAAAATGCTACCAAAAATACAGGGTCACACACGTGAAAAGAGGACCCCACTTCATCTACTGCACAGGACATATTTGCTCTGTGAAAGAAGGAGTGTGCAACGATGCTCAAAATTTCAGCAGGAAAAATAAGGATTAACCAACACTCAAGACAAAAGCTGAACGTTGCTCTGCAAAACTGGAACCTCTTCCTCAGCACTAATTCTATACTTGCAAAACTGGGTTTGCAGGCAATGAGGAGTGGGACAGCTCAATTATAGCCATGGCTTTAGATGGCCCCCCACACAGCACACCCACTGGGGACCTGTGTCCCCTCCCCAACTCTTGTACTACATTCTGCCTTTCCCACCATTCTCACACATAGGTTTCCCTCTCCTTTTCTCCCTCCCACTTTTGCAGCAGGAATCTTGTTCTCCCTTGCTCTCTGTGCTGTCTTCTTCAATCACTGCCCCTCAAAGTCTCAGTGTGATGTTGCAGTAGTTCACTGTCCCTCCACAAAAGACTGTGCATACAGTTCCTGTCTCCTCCTCTCCCCAACACCCACTGCTCTCGCCGAGCTCAAGGGTAGGACAGGGCAATGCCCAAGACCCATGATAGGGGCTTTGTATGCCCACCTTCACTTTTTTTTCATACCATCAGACTTGTAACATCCTGCCAGGAATATGCCTCAAGCCTGTATGAGGCTCCTGTCCCTTTTTCCTCCTGGTTGTTCTCTCTTTTCTTGTCACTCAGCAGGTAAGTCCTTTGCAAAGGTTGGCTCTGGAAGCTGGGTAAAGGGCATTTTGCTGGAAATTATTAAGAGCTGCTATCAACTAAACTGTTTATCCATGGACAGTTGGAGAGTTGAGGGGAGCCATAAAGACTGTCTGTGCCACAGCAAGGCCTTTACCCTTTCCTCTGGTTTACCACCATTTAGGAATACAGTAAAGCAGCAAGGACGCTTCCTTACATGCTGGTACTCATCAGATATATTTGAAAATTATGAGATGAGACAGACACACACTGCTGAACAAGGCATAAGCTGCTGCTCTACTTGCTCAATGAGGTATAAGCCACGTATTGAACAATGAGAAATTAACATATTGTCAAGCTGAATCTAGACAATCCGCAGCGCTTGGTGAGACGGGCATCCTGTGGGAAAAACAGCATGCAAGCGTGTTAAGAAACGCTGTCACCAGACACCTAGAAAAGGAAGCAAAATAAGCTTGCATAAACAACCTTATTTATGCGATTTCCCAAGTGGTGAACGCAAGTTTAATCACGTTCATTCCAAAAAGTTTTTTGCTGTGCAGTGAAATACGCTTCTTCCACTCACATAAACAAGTTTTCAGGTGTAGACATTGCCACGCTTCTCAGGAGTATGTGACACCAAAACCCGTGTGTACAACAAAGTGGATGCAAGGCTGCTCTTACCCTGTCTCGGGTGAGGGTCTGTGCTCTGTTCTTATGAACAATCCAAATGTAACCTGGCGGCTGGATCCAGGCTTCTCCATCCACTTGCACGGGAACTCCTTCTTCTCCTAGGATTGCTATCTTCACCGTCCGACACTGCAAGAAGTGATTGCATCAGAGAAGCTCTAAAATGGTTGTTTTCCAAAAGCATGAGACATTCTCCTTCTTGCCAAGGCACTTCCCCAGCTACTGTAGTTTTGAGGGCATCAGAGGCACACAAGCCTGGGTCGCAGAGCACACCCTCACCCTTGTGCCATAGGGACTACATGCTGTGGCTTTGGACTCATCTGTATTTGAACTGGTGGTGTAGCTCACACCACAATGAATGCTCACAAACAATTCCATGCCCAAACTGCCCCTGGACATGCTCATTTTCACCCTGGTGGATGCTATTTCCATGGATAAGAAGAGAGCACAAAGGAGGGATTTAGGGATTGAAACTGGCACAAACATCACAAGCTGGAGGTGGGGGAGGCAAGAAGAGCTCACAAGAAGCCATCGATACCTGCGCAATCCGGTGATGCTGTAGGTTTATCACTCGTGACACTGCCATCTGCATGCTACCAAACACTGCTACCACCTCCAAAATCTTATCATCGAAGGAGGGGGCTGTAAATGTCTGGCCAGAGAGAGAATTCAAATTCAGTTGACTATAACCCTGTTGGAGAAGTTTTGTTTACCCCCTATTGGTGAAGATCTGGGGGCTGGCTTTCAACTGTGCTTTTTCAACTGTATAAAATTAAAAACAAAGCTAGAAGGTGAAGATTTGCAGTGATCTGGGAGGGAGAAAAAGGAGCCTGTGCTTCCAATGGCAGCTAACACAAAGGCTGTAGGCTACAAGGCAATAATTATTATAGAATCACAGAATGGTTAGAGTTGGAAGGGACCTTCAAGATCAACAAGTTCCAACCCCCCTGCCCTGGGCAGGGACACCTCTCCCTAGAGCAGATTGCTCAAAGCCCCACCCAGCCTGGCCTTAAACACTTCCAGGGATGGGGCATCAACAACTTCCCTGGGCAACCTGTTCCAGTGCCTCACCACCCTCCCAGGAAAGAACTTCTTCCTAATATCTAATCTAAATCTCTCCTCTTCCAATTTAAAGCCATTACCCCTCATCCTGTCACTAGACTTCCTGACAAAGAGTCCCTCCCCAGCTCTCCTGTAGGCTCCCTTGCTCCACGGACTCCCTGAAGCCTTCTCTTCTCCAAGCTGAACAGCCCCAGCTCCCTCAGCCTGTCCTCATAGCAGAGGTGCTCCATCCCTCTAATCATCTTGGTGGCCCTGCGCTGGACCTGTTCCAACAGTTCGATGTCCTTTCTATGTTGAGGACTCCAGAACTGGACGCAGTGCTCCAGGTGGGAATTCTCTTTCATCTCAAATGATTCAATGTTTCTGACTGGATCTAACTCCCTTTGTCTTCAGGGGGTTTTACTTCTCAGGCAGTCTGAGGGGAGAAGGCCAATCCTGGAAGTTCTGTTTCACTACAGACAGCTTGGGTGCAAAGGTGCTGAAGACTGGGACTCTGGAATTCTACTCACTTCACAGAGAAAGAACAGGCAGGCAGGCCCCTTGCCCTCTTCTTCCAAGCACTATTTTAAGGGGTTATGATTCCAGAAGCAACAGCAAGCAAAAACATTTCCTGGATTGCCCTAGAGAATACTCACATCATCTTCCTTGGTTCCCCCCCAGAAGTTGGTGCCTCCTGCGTAGCTGGGAATGTTGAGCACGGCGATTCCCTGGAGACTGGGCAAAGGGATTGGCCTCCCATCACACTGCATGGAAAAGAAGGCAACGCTGCTCTCAGCACAGCAGGAGAGAGTCTGTCCTGCTGGAGTTAGTTAAGAACAGAGAGCAGCCTGCACAGCTTAGTAATGAATTAATTCAGGTTTCTTCCAGTTTACTCTTGACCTAATGGAGCAGAACATATCCATTCACATCTCATGAACCACCTCTCCTCTGGCAGAGGGTAGTTTTAGAGGGATACTGTTGCATATTTTCCCCAAACAGGAAACAGGGCACACCTGAGAGGCTTGGCAAAACCTCTCGGTTTATTCTTCCAAAAGGGGGAATAAAACTTCTGAAACACTTATGCAGTCTGCTGCGATGAGGGTCTTCTCCTGCAGGCTACCTGTTTATGGTCTACATGACCCAGACAAGATTGCTTTTCCAGTTTGACGCACATTACAGAGTAGTTAAATTAAGAGCTTTCCATGCACCTACTAGCTAAAATGCGTCCTTGCCAGATACCACAGAGAACGTGACAATCTTATCTATGCCAAAGGCTGAGCTGGGGACAGCTAATATTTTCCAGGGGGATGACACTTCCTTTACAGGCTGAGAATACAAGTTATCTTCCTGAAGGAGGAAAAACCATTTTTTGCTAGCTCAGGGTACAGCAAATACATTCTTACTGGGCAGGGAATAGAAACACCCTCATGTCACCAAGTGGCACCACTGTGCCAAAGGCAAAGTGTCTGAAGGAGATGCAGTCAGACAGTCCAGTTTCAGCAAGAGAAGGACGTGCCAATTCCTCACCTCCAGCAAGACTTTCTGCTCCAAGTTTTTATATGTTCTGTGTAGCAGCTCCTTGGTCCCCAATACTCCGTACCACATCATGTTTTTAGTACGACTTCTAAGGGGACAAATCAAAAGAGCAAAAGTTAACGTAGGCATTTACCTTTCCACTTGGAAGGGAAAAAAAAAAAACACATTGAAATGGTACCTCCTAAAACACAAAGGTGCTTTGCTTCCAAAAGGGTCAAGCACTCCAAACGGCCGCTGCTTGTACTAGGAAACTACCCTCCTTTAAATAAACGTCAGGTAGGAATTGAGGATGATTAAGTAATACATATTACCAGGAACACACACAGATTCCCCTGGCACAGAACTTGCCAGTCTTATACATCAGAACACGAGCAGCATTTTGCAGTATTAGCTCAAGCATAGCAAAGGCACCAGTCTCAGGCTACACAAAGCATCCTGTAGTTGCCCAGGTATTCAAAAAGACAGAACCTGTGGTTTGTATTAGGTTAGGATCAAGGCTGAAATCAGCCCCCATGGCATTTATAGCTGAGAGAAGACTCTCACATCTAAACAGCAAGCCCAGGAGAAAAATCTGTGAGTGAGATCATGAAATAAACAGAACCAACGCAGTAAGTCCACGCTGATATAGCTATTTAAAGATCTCATCATACCCACAACAGCACAAGGAATCAGAAATAAACTGGCAGATAATCTCCTCCGTCAAGATTTCAAGTGTTGAAGGAAGATTACGCAGACAGGATTGACAATATACCTATTCAGCACACTTGTACGCAGTCGGCTTCCAAACCACGCAGAAACACAAAGTGGTTTCAGTCACTTCCAGCAGCAGCCAAAGGCCAGCCAAAGCCACACCCACCTGCATTTCTCTGGGTGCTCGTCACGTTTGTTGTTGAAGTCCAAAGAAATCTTTGCATCCAGTCCAATTCCAAAATAATTATTCATGACACACTTCTCTGTGTAGTATTCACTGCCAAACAAAAGAAGAGACCTCCCATTTGATATACATCTCACATGCCCCCTCTGGCCACCTCATAATTCCACTGCATAAAAAGGTGAGGAACAAGAAGGGTGCATGTCAACGTGCTCTGATAAGCACTGTCAAGAATTGCCTAAAACCCACAAGGAATATCACAGAAGTGGCTTTTGAGCAGAGGTTCTGGGCCTGCAGCCTCTATCTGTAAGACTTCACAGCCACAAGATTTGCAGGGGAATTCTCCCCTTGCCGCTCTGAAGCTTATACTTCATACACAAAAAGTTCTGTTGCTGGCGACTGGCATTGTGTAAAAGGTATCACAAAGTGTCAGCCATGCTAATTGCTTTTATATATATATGTGTATGTATATTAGGTGCTACCTACAGAGAGTCTGACAAATGAGCTTGAAAACGTCAGCTGCTCATCTCAGGGGCACTGACACCCATGAAAAAACCTCGAAGTCTGCACCACTGGATTTTTCTGCTAAACAGTTTAGCAGAAACAGCCTGAGAAAGTCTTCACGTTTCCCAACTGCCTCCCCATGACCTTGTTCAGGTCTCCAGGCTGTCAGGGTAGTGATTCCCCCACAGGTTGCCATGGAGGGAGTCATCCCTGAGCGTAGGGAGAAGACTGATCTAGATTTCATCCTCATCTAAAACCTAAAAATCTTCTACCACAAGACCAATAGGTCAAGATGTGATCAGGTTATGTGTGTAACTACATAAGCTGATCCTCCCTGGCGCCCACCATATGAATTCATTTATGCTCTGGGCTGCCACAGACCATTATTTAGCTCTATAAACTAATCTGCTTCTCTGCCGAGGTCCATTTGGAGACGTCCACTCCCTCCCTTCAGCTTCCTGGGTGTACTCACAGATTTTCAGGCTCAGAGTTAAAGGGATCAGCATGGATCAACAATCGGCTGATGACAGAGCTCCCAGGCAAAGAACCAGACATGCCAGCACGGATATCTGTAGGAAAATCAACCACAGGGGAGAGTGTGATTAGTAATAAACAGAAAACAGGTAACTTCAACCTCAGAATCAAGAAGACAGGGCAGAGTATAATAACTCCTGCTACTCACTACGAAAAGCAAATAGCAATAGTGCTTTCTCCCACTCCAGAAGGCTTAGCTCTCTCAATAAGAATGGTTTCTGGGGCTGCCTGCAGGGTTTCTGATCAACACAGTATCACCAAAGGCCAGCAGCACAGTTTTACAGACACGTGGAAAGAGGAAAGTAATTGCTGCAGTAGCTTTTTTGATGCAGGGTGAGACGCGCAACGTCCTCGCTTCAATAGGTAGACAAAGTAGGACTGAAGTCAGGCTCCAAGTTGCTCAAAAATTACTGCCTCCTGCTTCTTAAATTATTAGCTGGTGATGCACAAACAGCAGCTTTGTCAGAGAGAAAAGAAATTACCTGCTTCCAGAAGCAATTTGAACAAGTAATTTGGGGGAAGAGGTGGAAGGACAGCGCCATGATGATGGGGCTACATAATACGTGGGACGTGGGAATTCTGGGTCTGTGCACCTGCACTGACTTCAACCCTTCATGTGAACAGGCTGCTGCTCCCACTCTATGGATGCCACTCTTCAGAAACCTCTCTCAGCACCATCCTATCAACATTCTCAAGGCTAATTTTAGCTCAGTATCTCCTTGTAACTGGCATCTAAATTCTGCCACTGCACAGTGTTAATAAAAATGCGTGTCTAAGTCTCAGCTACTAACCAGAAACTACTACAGCTCCCTCCAATTCTCCATTTTTCAGCCCCAGTGGAAAGTTATCCAAAAAGGGACTTCTCTTCAAGCAGACCCTGCACTAAAAGACATCAGGGAGGACAATTTCATGTTCTGATGCAGGGACTGCAGCCTGCACTGCTGTCACCTGTGCTCCAGTTGGCTGCCTTGATTGGAAGCAGTGGGTGTTATACTTACTGGGGTAGAGGATTTTTGTGTTCAGCATTGGCAAGTTGTCCCGGTTTCCTGTCTGGGGAGGAAGAGATGCAGAGCTGCCCAGAGACAAACTTCCTTTGTTTATTAGTCTTTCACAAGGAGACTTGGAGGCTGTAAAACACAACACAAACATGGCTATTGACAAACAGAGCACTGTGATTCAGACCAGCACAGCCCAAGCAGCAAGGCTGGGTTAGGAATCACTCAACAGCAAAACACTCTGCACCACCATAAAACAAAGAGTTGACAGAACCAGTCATTAAGAGACAGAGATGAGGCATATACGTGCTCAGAAAACCTCACAGATTGGAGGTACCAAAATGCCACATGCAAATATAAATGGAGATGAGAAAATGCTGGTGCCAACAACACAACATGGGTATCTGGCTCCCAATCAATACTCAGATGAGCTCCAAATATATTTGCAGTGATTGGGGATCTCGAGCAGATTACTCACATAACACAGTTATTAAAGCAAACTGGTTTCAGTTCTCTGTCACTTGCAAAGGATGGTAGGGGGTTGCAGGGAAATGTCATCAGGTAGATAACACAGAAAATGCTCAAGACCACCCTCATCCAAGCACTGAAAGCCAAGAGAACTCAGACTACTGGCTAAGGTGCAAGAAAATTTCTGACTCCTAGGCTCTATATGCTAAGATCATGGACCAGCCTCAGAGATGCAGCAAAAAGTGGGGTGTATGATGCACAGGCTAGAGCATAGAAACGTGCAAGGGCTGGCATCTGAAGAGCAATCATTCAAAAATTAGAGAAATACAGAACTTGGAAGCTAACAGATGTAACATCTCCCTCACTTTTTACACTAACAGAATTGTAATTTGCACTCAAGATCTGTATGGTGGTAGCCCTGGAGCAGTACCTTTCCGCTGGCTCCTCCCTTTGGACACTCCATAGCTGCTGCTGTGTGATGACTGCAGGGAGATTTTATCCTCGTTCCTCAGCTCCTTGCCCTCTTCAGAGGCTGAGAGACTAAGGAGGAAGCCCTCTTGTTCCTGGGTCTGGGCATTCTGCTCATCTACAGCTGTAAGGAGAGAGAAAGTAGGCAATTGCCTCACAGCTCTTCCAGCAAGGAATACCTCCCAGCGATGCAAATAACAACAGGACAGGACTCTAAAAGCCCTGATTCCTCAAATGAAAGAACAGGAATAACAAAAGCTTTCCTCTATTATTTGTCTCAACTAAAATCTGCTCTGAGGAGCTTCTGGAACTCAGCTGGCTTAGCCTTCTGCTTTCTTTGCTGTTGCTCTCTAGCAGTGAGGTTCGCAATAGAAGTGTCCACCTTCAATGCTACAGGTACTCAGCCTTCCTGAGGTGTAAAATGTGCTACAGGTGATGGGCTTTCATTTATTTGCATTTAGATGTTGCCAGAAGTTCTAACTGGATGGACACTAAATGATAAAATTAATGAATTTTTTGTTTGCTTGATTTGTACTGGGGCGATAGGACAAGCCACTTGAAAAGGACGCTTAGACACATATAATAAGGAGGAAGAAAAGAGCAGCTGGTATAAAAAAATACAAAGGGAAGAATCAGATTACGTACTTTGGAAGAAGAAAAACAGTTCGGAGAAGTGGAACAAATACTTCTGAAACATAACTGGAGTTTGCCCGAGAGCTGGTAAGAATTAAATGCTAGCATGGTGCCTACAGAAATCAAAACTTCCTTTGGTGTAATCAACAGGCCTTCCTCCCCAGCAACCCCTCACGGGGCACAGCTCTGCCAACAGCCCTGAGCTCACCTACCAGCTCACTGTGCCTGCAGGGGGACAAGCTCCCTGTCTTTTCACTCTCTTCCCCTGCCTTGTGCTGACTCTGGAGCTCATCAAAACTACCCACAAGATAACCCAACCCACTAGGCCCAGCAGAAATAGAAACTATTCTTGCTGGATTAAGCAAATTGGTTGGCCTCCAAAAGAACTCCAATCAACATCAAAGTGGCAAAGGTAGGCAGCAGCAAAACAAGGCAGCAGTGAGGTCAAGACCTCTGCTTCACCAGAACCAGGCTGTTTCCTCAGCTTCCACCATCTCATATAACTTCATCTTCGGGACAGGTACACGAAATCACGGAATTGTCAGGGACCTCTAGAAATCATCCAGTCCAACTCCCCTGCTAAAGCAGGATTGCCCAGA
>VXBW01004687.1:2664517-2707263 GCA_013400375.1 Thinocorus orbignyianus
GGCACATTGCTGGCTCATGGATAGCTTACTGTCTACCAGGACCTCCAGATCCTTCTCCTCAGAAGTGCTTTCCAAAGCAGGTCTGCCCCTACCCTATACTGGTGCCTGGAATTCCTCCTCCCCAGGTGCAGGACCCTACAGTTGCTCTTGTTGAACCTCATGAGGTTCTTCTCTGCCCAGCTCTCCAGCCTGTCCAGGTCACACTGGATGGCAGCACAGCCCTCTGGAGTGTCAGCCAGGTTGTATCCATATATTGCAGTGCTGGAAATCCAAGATCACTGCAGTGATCTGTAACTGACTACATAGTTGTTTCAAGCACACATTTACGTGTGCATGGATGCCACATCTGCAACTTCAATGCTTTTATCTCCAGCAATAAGCTGTTAAGTACTTCCTTTGGTCTAAGTCTGACTGCTGAGTTTATGGCTAACATCTGGGAGACTGACGCCTTTCAAAGGAAATGAAACTTTGAGCTATGGGTTTGAGTGGCTGGAGAGAGATAAGGGTCAAGATGTGGAGAAGAGGGTCACCTGCCTAGGAAGTTTCATCGGAACAGAATGGATTTGCATCAAGGTGCAGTATTACAACATTTCCCCAGCAACAAAGCTAGTTTAAGAATTTCCTGCCCTCTCTTGCAGTCGTACCACTGCAATGCCTTGCTGGGCTGTACTATAAAGAGATTTCTGAAACAATTCAAGTTAAAATACTTTCTTCCCAAGAATTTTCAAATCTGTTTCACAGCAAGGCCACACAAACAGTTGCGCTGACACAACTGTGGTATGGGTGGGGACAGACAGGAAACGCAAATGAAGAGAGTGTGGGAGGGTAGTAACTTCCTAAACCAGCCCTACGGGAGGGAACACACCTTCAACCTCAGGCTCATTTACCAAGCAATGAAGGCTTCAAACAGGTGGGCCTGGCAGAGATGACACCCAAACTAAAAAGCCAGGCTTATTGAATAGCTTCTCTAGCTCAGGAAAGCTGGTTTTAATAAAGAACCCTTAACTCCCATCTAGAATAAAGGAAATCTATACTTCACGAAAAAGCCTTTAACAAGTCACAAGCAGGACTCTTAACAGGTTACCTTTTTCTGCGTGCTCTATTATCTGACGAATGGCTTTTTTCAAGCTGTTGGCTCTCAACATGAGCTGTTCTCGGGGGCGAAATATCTGGGGCCGTGCAGTACATGATGAGCCCACCGACCGGTCACTCGAAGAATCACAAGCACTGCCTGACCCATCACCGTCTTCAGTTTCCTCTGCAATGGTGGGAGGAGGGTTTGGCAGAGATGAAGATGCTTGAGATTCATCATTCAGTGTCTTCAGCAATGAGTCCAGCTTCTCCTTCAAGACAGAGCACTACAAGGCGAAGAAGAACATTTGAGAAGAACAGCAGACTCAGTAGTTCGTTTTTCTAGTGCTTGGTGAACTGCTGCTTCCCTAGTTTTCTGTAAACAGAGCAGTTTTCCACTTCGGAATTAGAAAAATCAAACAATTTTTCCAACTTTACCTTCCTGGCCATGACTTCCGACTCCTCTGAGCTTTCTGTTGCTTTCTCATAGGCCTTCCCCACTCGAGCCACAAAATCTTTCACTGTCTCACAAAGCACCCTAGGCAAAGAAGGCAGTGAAAACAAAGTCATGCAAAGATTGTCTCAGGATCTTCATGTTTTCTTTCACTTAGAGCAGTTGACCTTCAAGTACTCACTTGGCTGAGGAGATGACCACTGAGTGCTGGTCAGAAGTCAAAATTTTGGATAAATGAGCAGCCACAGAGTCTTCATAGAAGAGAATCTTCTGCACCTGGTGACAGTCAGAAACAAGCCATTGGGTTGCTGCTTCCCAGTATCACAACATGTGTCATGTAGCCTCCCTAGACAGCACCTATCATTCTACAGGTTGTTTTTGTCCTAGAAAAGTTCTGTGGCCTAGGGCCCCACTACCCACTGAATATCTGAATCTGATGAAGAAACTAATTCTGAACCTAGAAATCATCACCAGTGCAGTTCTTAGAGTCTCTGATTAACTATGGATATAAAATTGAGTTTTTACAGTTCTTATGGCTATGCAGCTTTCCACAAGTTCAACAAAATGATGTCACGACAGCCATTCAAGTTGACCACTTCGTCTTTGTCCTGTTCCAAAGTCTTTTCCTCCCATTCCCCATTATGATTGTTGACTCTGGTAACCCAGCCTCCATCCTTCTCCACAGCACTTCATTGACCCAGGATCTCTGTAGCTCCTGCTTCATCCAAGTCATAGCTCATCCCTGCTCCATTTGAACTCTACCACTGCCTCCCATCCTGTCTTCTGAGGCCATCGCTCCAATCCCCCCCACTCTGTATCTCATGAGGTACCTCAGAATCCTCACTGAAATCTTCAGTGACTGTGGAAGTGGAGGCCTGGCGAGGGAGTTTAGTTTCATACACCATGATGCTCCACCTGTGGAAGAGGAGACATCACAGCTACCACCACAAGGTAGATGACTTCCTCCCCTATCCAAAGGCTGACATAACAGGTTATACCCTAAAGCAGAACAAACTGTACTTTGGCAAGAGAATGACTGATGTAGGGAAGACATAGGGTTGCAATGGAACCACAGGGAGGAAGAGGAAGGGATGACACTATGAACAAGTTTCCTACAGCACAAGGACCTTCTCAGTACTTCTTCCCTCTCTCACAGAAATTCTACGGGCATTACCTGATTCAACCCAACAGACGCCAAGATGCAACTCCAAAGACAAGAAGCATTTTTAAATGTACAAAGCTATACAGGTGATACCAATATTAGGGGTAAAGATGTCTATTTCTGCATTCAGCTTTCATTTCTATGCCAAACTCAAGATAAACTGATTCATGTTTACCAAGAAAAACATTAGCATAAAAAAAATAAATCATGATGGTAAGGCTGTCAAATTCAGTTGATGAGAACCCTGGAACACAAGAGAGGACACTGGACATCAGACAATTTCACTCATTACTATTCTGCAGCAGTGACACAGAAAGTCATAGTACCCTTTGCTGCTAAAGGGTGATGGAGGATTATCAAAGCAAAAACATTAATTGCCATCAGCAAGAAGTCCAGCAGCTGAGTAGAATCAGGAACTGCCCAGTTCTCCTACAAGGGTATTTTCACACAACATTTGAGCAGGGGAGGACAGTAGTGACGGTTACTCACCTGTCCAGCATTTTGGTACTGGCCCTCTCCAGCTTCTCCAGGATCTGTGGGAGCTGGGTATCATCATCACAAGCAGAGCCCCAGCCTAACACACGGGCCAGGTCATTCCCTGTTCCCAAGGGCAGAACTCCCAGCTGGCACTGCATCCGAGAAAAGGAAACCAAAAATGATATTCAAATGGGAAAACATAAGCCACAAAGAGCCACAAGTAACACGACTGATTCCTTACACAGAGCAGTCAGCGGAGAAAGCTAGACCCAGGGGGTGGAGGAAACAATTGGGTGGGCAAAACAGCCAGAAGAGGCTACAAGTAAGGAAAAACTTCCTCTACTTTTAATTTGTTAGTTGAGAGGAGCGTACTACAGCTACCATCGTAAGGAGCACCTTGCTGAAAGTAACCCCTTCTGCAGATGTATTTATTTAACCATCAGGTGGTGCTATTGTTTTTTCTGTAAAAGTAGCACAGACATCTCCAAGACAAAATGGAAACAAATTAAACACTACAAGATGCCTTTACTCCAAAGAAGTTTCCGTCTATCCCAGAACTCGGAAACACCCCCACGAGAATCAAAGGGAACAGATGAGGAGCACTACCCTTGTGGATCCCCAATTATCTAACTGCAGCACCTTCTGAGTATAAGTCTCTGCTGGGCAATGGAACACGAGTAACTCAGAGCTACTCCAGGATCTTGTCAGAGGGAGTTGTGGGGCAGCAACAGAGATGATTAACAAATTAGCCCAGTTCTGCTTCTTGCAGAAAGCTAGTGCAAGAACACTGCTGTGGGAAGCTGTATGTGGCTTCAGTCCTGGGGAAAAGTACATTTGTACAATCAAAGAAAGTCCTCTTCAACCCATGCTCCCATTATTCCTTCATTCTTTCATCCAACCAAGCTCGCTGAGCACGTACTTGCTTGTGAAGATTGAGGCTATCAATTTCGGAGAGAACCCAGCCAACGCTTCCGTCCCCACCGCAAACTAGAATCCGGAAAGTGTCAAATTTCTGGAATAAGCGTAAACTAATAGGGAAGGAAAAGAAAGAAAAAAAAAGTGAGGGAGAAAAACAACCAGCTGTTACAGAAAGGAGTGATAAACAATTCCAATGTACGTAATAAGGAAGGCAGATTTGTTTAAAATAAGCTCTAATTTTGCAATGAATGTGAGCCACTGTCAGACTACAGATGAATTAAAATGGTTATAAATAAGGAGTTATAAATACAGCTAAGCAATTTACAATGGCTGTTCACTACAGAAATATGTCCCAGACCTCCTCCTCTACTAAAGCAGGGCACTTTTGCCTGAACAGAAGAGGAAACAAGCATGTGATAGCTCATTATCCATTGAATTAATTCCTCTTTGCAGCTCTGCTGTGTTCAGCCTAACACTAGTTATTTGTCACTCTCTGGAGTGCTCTGATGTCACTGCCTTTGCACTCAAGGCCACACCAATTAAAGCAAAGCTCAAAGAGTGGGAACTTTCTGCAGTCATTGAATAAGCAGACAAATGTAAAGTCCCCACAAGCTTTAGTTCTTCCGGGAAGGCAACATAAACCAGGGTTCTGACAACCTGTCTGTCCTGCAGGCAGGCAAACAACTTACCCACAACACAAGTGTGAATTTTTCTATTCACCCGTTTCAGAATATTAAAAACAACCTCTCCTTAAGCTGTTTGCGCTTCTTACTGAATATTTTCCAGAACTACTGCCTGCTTTTATTTTGCAGTTATATTTTTTATTATTATCACCTAAACAGGATCTACCATAGTACATGTAAACCCTTATTTCTTCAAGCCTGGTTGACACATCAAAAATGTCTATCAGAAATGACATCTTATGGTACAGTTTGACCAGCACAAGTTGAGAATATTTAAGTTATTAAGAAGCAGTCTTTACTCTGTACCACCGTTTTCTTTTTAAGCAAGAGAACTAGAGCAGCTGGTTTAGAGGTGTGCACCACAGCCTGAGAAAATGATTTGACTCCCTCCCTTCCCTTCTCTCCTGCTTAAAAGCAAAATTCCTCTCTACAGTCAATCCAGCCGGGGAGGGGAAGAAGAAAACTATTTAATTATAAACGTTTTTTATAAATTATGTATCAGGCAAACACATCCCCTGGACAGCACGCTGCATTTTTAAAGGCCAGTGTTCTACAATGAACTATGACAAGAAACCATAACAGTTCTGAGCAAAGCAGAACCCAACGGTTACTCACCCAGGAGTGGACAGTCCCAGATTTAACACCCTGTATCTACAGCTCTCAGTCAGAGACTTTGAGTGACAATTAGAAAAATAAGAAGGAAATTCACCTTATGTTGGCTCTTATTATAAGAAGCACTCGTTCACGACAAGAGTTACTCAAAAGGCAGAAAAACATTTGGAGGGAGCAAACTAGAGACCAATTTATTTCTTTCTTTTAAAACAGGGTTGCAGAAATATGCTAATGGAATTTATTCCACAGTGCTCTTTTTTTTTTAATCCATAGATATTCCAGTGTAATCTGCTAAACAAGCCTGAAATGCCATCCAGGTTCCTGAGCAGAACCAGCTTTACTGAAAGCATTCACGAGAGATGTTTTCCCAATATCACCATAAAATCTTTGAGGGATGGAAGTTTCACATACTTCCCAGGTAAGTTATTTCTGAATAATGATACTCATTTGCCATCTATGACATTTGCCTGTTCACCCGGTTTAACTTGTTAACTCTTGGTCACAGTACATCAGGATGCCTGTTACAAGTTTTCCTTCAGATTCAAGCTTTCCATGTCTGATTTTCTCCCAGGGGAGTGTTTCTGGAATTCAAGCTGTCCTGCTGTTACTGATGAATGGAAATAGTATTTTTTTTCAACAACATTCTTGGGTTAAGCTAATCAATAACACTAAGTACAGAGAGGAAAAAAACCCTCCAAACTTCATTACGCATTCGGTCTTCTCCGAGGAATAGGTTCCTTGTTAAATTTGAGGATGAGCTTATAAACAAATAAATCACTCGTACTTTTCTGGTATTTTCAAGGAATTTGTGCTTCCACAGAATATCTGCTTACCCAAGGTGAGGTCCTCCATTCATGAGGTCAAAGACCTGGGCTGGATTCAGTAGCTGTTTGAATCTTCGTAGAAATTTTACACCTTGGTTATCTCCACTTTTTGAGTTTACGAAGACCAACAAAGGGCTTGTGCAAGATGGGGGACAAGTAGCTTTCCAGAAACCTGTCAGGGAAAAGGGAAGGGAAAGGGAGGAAAAGCCAAAAAATGTGAAGCTGCCCATGGAGATGGAGTGAGAAAAAAAAGCAACACCCCACACCCCAGCAGAGCTATGAAGAAGCTAATACTTTCCTTGTGCTTATGGCACTCACTGGGTAAACGCCAAATGTGCACAGCTCTGAATCCAGCACGAACCACACCTCACGCTGCCAAATGTCACACTTATCTCCCAGCCATATGCCAAAATTTTCAGCTTCCTCAACCTTCCCAAACTGCTTCTGCAATATAGTTGTTCTCAATAAATTTTAACAGCTGCAGCTCAGCAAATACTGATGTTAAAGGATAATAAAGCCAATGCAAAAGCAAAGCAAACTGTTCCCTGCCGTACTGCAGCAGTATCTTCCAGTCTGGAATTTCAGCAAGTTCAAAAAAGCAGAATTATCAGTTGATGGAGTCTGGCATTAATAGTGTTAGTTGGAGGGATTGTACCTGAGAGGAATTAAAAGAAGACACTACTTACCATCTGAATCAATGCTGTTAAGAGCAGTAGGAGGAATGACAGATACTTTGCACAGCCCTAGAGGGCACTTGTTTGGCAACAACTCTTTACATGCTGTGTGTACCTGAAAACACCAACACAAAACATTCATTCAGACTCTCTTGGGCACTGCTATAACTCAAAAAGCCACGCAACAAGAGGCTATAAAGGAAGAATAAGAAAGAAAGAGGGGGAGAATCCAAGGAAACGTCAATTGATGAAGTTATTTTAAGAATGATCTCCTCAGAGTCTTCTACTAATTCTCCTCTTTCCATTAGTATGTACTTATTCTGCCATTTGAATTTATAAGACTAGCACTTTGAGTCCTGAGGGGACCAGGTAAACAGATTATGTGACTTTAAGAGCCTTCAGGCATTCAGCCTTCAGAATTCTAGCCTCAGCTGAGAGATCAAAAATAGCAACAAAAGGAAAAGCCGGGAATTCAAGAAAACAAGAAAGCAAAAAACAAAGCAGAAAGACACGAGGGACATAAGAGGTAACAGGAGGGATTAATAAAGCCACCCAAAAAAGGAAAAGCAAAGTAGAGCAGTGCACTTCAATCATATCCAGTACACAAAGACTGCAAAACAGAGATTTGCTTGGGGTTTGAGCCCCCACCTCACACATTAAAGCCACATAGTTTTTGGTACTTCTTTTATTAATCTTATAGACAACTGGAAACAGCAAGATCTGCATCACTGCAAGCGGTGGGGCAAGAGAAATCTATTGCAATGGGAATGGAATGGGAATGGGAAGCTATTATTAAAATAGCTTACTATTCTTTATCATCTTATTTTGTTGTAGCTTTTCAGCTTGCAGAAATGACAAATAAAGGCTCCTTAAAATCCAACATCTCCCATGCCTGAGGAATTGATTCATATCAAACGTAACTAGATTCTTCTATGAAAGCTCAAGAAAATGAACTTACAGAGAAGTCAGATTTTAGGTCTTACTTTAATGTATCACACTGATACTTTTCAGCATAAATTTAAATATCTGTCTCTTGCAGGCTGTTTATCATCCGGAGAAAGAACAATAGAGTCCTTCATGGCAAATACTGACAGCACTGTTACAGATTTCACTTAAAGTAACTGACATGAAAAGAACACACCAAAGAGCTGATCAGAAACCATCCCTTCAGTGAAATGATCACGTTTATTCAACTCACCATGGCTTTGCACCAGAGGCAGCGCCAGTCTTGCAAACGCAGGACACTGCCACAGGTTTTATCACACACGGTGCATTTGGCACTCACGGGCAGGTTTCCTTCCAACCACTGATGTGGCATCGAAATCTGCAAACGGGACAGAGGGAGAGAAACAACGTGGACTTCCCAGAGTGCAACTCAAGAGGGCAGGATGCACCCCGGAGGCAAGTCTTTATCCGCACAGCTTAAGGACAGCAGAGACAATTTCTAGAAGACACCTGAGGACCTATATTTTGGCATTTTACATCACGCTCAAGCACAAAGAGATATGGTGACTCGCCCCAGGCTACTTGGGAAACACTGAATTGTATCAGACAACTCATATGCTAAGGTATTGTTCCAACCATTCATCTGTGGGGTTTTTTGCCAGAACTCAGACCAGGTTCCCCACGCCTCCAATTATTTAACTTCAACTCCCCCAGGTCCATATCAGGAGTCTCTTTCTGTTAAGGAGTCCTTGCTAAGCTGGGTGGATTTTCCACACAGAATCTTGTGCTCTGACGAGAAAGGCTTTTCCCACATCTCTAACACATAAAGGCAGAATCTGCTATTTGTGCTGTAGAGGACACGCCTCCGCATCAAGATAAGGCCAGAAGAGTTAAGACTGACACCTACCCCATCTTCATCCTCAATGATATCCTTCCCAATGGAAGCCAGAGTTGTCCACTTGCAATTATTGGTTGCCCGCACAGCACACCGCTTGTGGGCTTTAAACTTGCACACTACAGAGGAAGACAAGAAAATATATCCTGCCTCAGAAGGTGTAATATGGCAGTCTGTACAAAAAGCTTTCCCAAGTGACCATATTTGGCTCCAGAAGAAAGCCCAGGCACACACTACCCTCGTTAGCACTGCCAAAACTATCAGCTCTAAGCACACTGAGTAAGATGTGCGAGCTATTAATTCTTGCCTTGTCACTTTCACCAGTTGCTTGTACAAAGCTTAGTTATCACCTTGTTAAATTTGACATGATTTACATAGTCATACATACATCCTGCATCCTTTTACACAGTGTGGGTGTAACCTCACTCATGCTAGAAGTATGAGCAGCCAGGCATGCCTGCCACGCCAAAGCTAGAAAAGAATAACCTCCTGGCATTTCAACACATAACCAGGATGTTCTTACGAATATGATTATGCTTGTGAACAGGAATATTCTTATGAATATTCTATCTGGTAACTCAGAAGTACACGTCTGCTCACTTCTGAAAGCATGAATTTAATAAGGGATGGCAGCATTTGGGTATATGGGGAAAAAAAAAAATCAGCTATATTACTATTGGATCCAACACTAAAACCAGTGTGAAAACATCATCACATCTATCATCCTTTACAAAACGTCAATATCCTGACCTTGACCTCTGCAGGAAAATTCTCTGTGAAGCCAAAACGATTCAGCAGCAAAGAGTTTCAGCACCGGGTCCAGAAAAGCCCTCCAGTCTCATACGCAGCCGAGACATCTCTCAAGTTTATTACGTAGCATTTTTCTACACTTTTTTGCACACCATTAACACCATTCCTCTTAAATTATATCTGGAACACAGCTATATGTTGAGTTAAAGGACAATGCTCCCAAAACAGGAGAGAAGAGCTCGCTTACCTTCACATGAGAGCCCATGTGACGTGACTCCAGACAGTGCCTCCCGACACACGTTGCAGTACGTTGGCCGAGCGTGTGAGCAGGCGTACCAGTTATGCATCCCTGAGAAATGGTCCATGCTGTACTGGGTAGACTGATAAAATAAATGTATTACAGTAAAGTCTGAAGTAGAGCAATGAGACTTTTCTTTTTTTATTTTTTTCCTTAAAACAAAAACTCGCAGATTGCAGTCAGGAAAAGTGCTTTTACTAGAGAGGAGTACGCCACATGCAGTTATACATACTAGTTGTACCTCAGGAAGGTCTTTAAGCCAGAAGAGACTACTTGAAGAAGGAGCCACACCTTCATTCTTGCACCTGTCCTACCTCCCATCCTTGTCTCACTACAAGTATGTGTAGGGAAACGGAGAATTTATCTGCTGGAAAGCTGATCCTTCCCTTCCCCATTTTTTGGTTGGATAAAGTTTTCAGCAAGATCAGTTCCCCAACCTCGTTTATTGCATAGCAAAGGAATTCTTGTGCCAGCAAAAGGGAGGAGACAACAAGCAGAGAAGCATCAGAGATGGGGGGAAACACAAGACAGCTTCTTTTGGTGGCAGTGCTGGTCTAACTGCAGCCCCGGAAAGCAAAGAGATGCACTGAAGTAGGCAGAATACCAAGCAGGCAAGACGTGAATTAGGACAGGGAGAACAACCGAAGAGTGAAAAGACAACAGGAAGAGAACTGTGTTTCATAACCTACCCATACTCTGAAAAGTGCTCTCAAAGTTACCAAGGGAGAGTACCCAAAAGCCTCAAGTATTCTTTGAAGAAACACTTCAGTGTATTTGGGATAGTTTTTACAGTAGGCCTAACACTCTACTCACTGTAGTCAATAAAAATGATGTTTATTAACTTCACCGGAAGCTGAGTCCAATCTCAGAAGCAGCTGTTAGTTAGGAGAGGAGGCACAGAGTGCAAAGGAACACATTTTCCTATTACCTCAAAATGTTCACGGTTTTGTACAGTCTTCAGTGCTGCAATCCAGTCTTCCATCTCTTTTCTGTTATCAGCACAAAGGATGAGCTTCCGGCATGGAGTGATAATCTGAGGGGCGAGAGAAAATTAATAGTGTGTATTCTAGGCATGTCAGCGAGAGACAGCGAGAGCATTTGTTATCACCAGTGTCGTCTGTTGAAGTATTTTCAGAGGCAATGAGACTCTGAAATGGAACAAAAGCAATTTGCACCTTTCAACCACATTTCTCTTCCACCTTAACACACCTCAGCTCCTTCACAAACAGACAGAACCACAAAGATTTTAGCTGTCATTCCCAATACTGAACTGAGTAAAGAAGTGTCTCAGACCCAAATAACAGCACAATACAAATCAAGCACAGAGCAGTAAAAACTAATATATTACATGTGCAGAACTTGCATAAGGTTTTTTAAAGTATTTAATGACTTTTAAAATTGGCAACAACATTAAAGCGTTTTGTTAACACCATAATATACCAGTTTCTAGCAATTAATAAACACGCTCTGTAACATCACACTAAAAAGCTGTTTAGGGTCATGACAAGCAGGGAGGGAGGGAGGGGAGAAATCAAACAAAATAAGCAATCTAGAAGAGAAAGCACTGTATTTTCAACCCTCATGTTTCCCGAGGGCTTGTTCTGCATTTATTACATAAAAGATACTCCAACAAATGTTCCACTGGCAGCTTGACGTTGTGGTGAGTTTGCCTTCCTCTAAAAATATTCTCCTCAGTGTGTTTTTACCCTGGGCTAATTCCCATGCATTAGTAGCTCTGTGTTAAATAAACAGCTCAGTGTTTTAACAAACCAGGAGAAGACATGGAGGGTGGCTGGAGCTCCCCTCTGCCCAGGAAGGAGGACGTCTCCATATTACCCTACCACCAACGCTCTCCCCTTTAGTCAGAGGGAGGCAGCAGAGAGAAATAAAAGCTCTTCAGAGGACCACATCTGCTGTCCACAGGGCCACCACTTCAGCTGGCCTCCAGACTCAACCATAAATCAACATTTATTCTTCCTAAGACAAAAGCCTTTCTTCACCACACTGCAGTTATCTTACTACCACTGTTGCCCTGTGCACACCTCTGTATTATCGTCCATCCAACCGACTTCTTAAATTATACCAATACTGAAGTGTTTGCAGGGTTGGGATTTAAGAAAAGCTGCATTAAGGTTGAGCACCATTAACAAAAAATCAAAAGGCTCCCCCTTTATGTCAACTCTAAAAAATTCCAGCAACGCAGGCTCTCCTGAGTATCTCTGTACATTAAAAAAAAATTATCGTCTTCGTAATCTGATTTTCTAGCAAACTGCACCCTAATATCTCTAATAACAGACTAAAACAAACTAGGATGCTGTCAGGTGGATGAAACCCATGTGGTTCTTGCAAGCATGCAAACGAAGTTTGTTAATGAACACTAAAAAACCACACACATCACCCCAATATGTGACCCCTGTTGGTTAACATTTTCCACTCTGTTTCTTGCTTCTCTCATTATGATTCATAGAACAGATTAAAAATAAAAACCTCTGAATTTGTACACAAAACTTTTAGTTGATATCAAAGTACAGCAGAGCATCCGCTAAGAAATGTGCACGTAATGTCAATAAAAAAGAGACACCTGTAAATTTCTGCTTTATTTTAAGCTCTTTGATTTTCAAAATGTATTTCTTTTTATAGGACAGACTGCAGCATTTACCCACGATAACAGTGGCTTCGCCAAGAGGTATTAGCAATACCTAGAAAAGGGCACTACAGCCACATTAATTAGGCAAAGGAGTTAAATACCTCATTAAAGCACAGACTGGTCATTCATATTAGAAACACAGTTTTGGCACAGAGCACTCTATCTTGGACAAAATGATCTGATCTGTATCAATTGTAAGCAAAGAGAAATAAATATTTACAATTTTCTAAAATAAAGCTTTGAAGAACTCCTTCCTTCTTCCCTGAGTTTTCCTTTAAACAATTCCAGCTCTGATAAAATTTATTCCCAAAGAAGGTGATCACGGGAGTCTTTCTTTTTCCTTGGGAAAGTGGAGAAGCAGGTGGTTAACTGCATTTCCATCAAAAACTCTGCTGTGCAAGGACAGGTACCCTAGAGAAACCTATTAAGAGCATAAAACACTACTGCAAAAAATGAGCATGAAGTTTGAGAAGAAGGAGCAGCATCTCCCAAGTCCTGCTTAGAGGAAGCAGCTCTTTCCCTGGAAGTAAAACCAAGTTCAAATAATTTGTTCAGACAACACAGGGCCCCACTTTTTTCTGGCAGCAAAGCCAAGAACATCTATAACTGCATATGTGCAACAGTAGTCTATGTAAAGTCCAAACATCCCAGGATGAAGCATCCAAGGACCTTTCATCACTTTAAAACCAGCCGGTTTTTATAAGGAACCGCCAGTTCATTCAACAAGCCACTGGCACACTCTTGGGCAGTGGGGAAAAATAATTTAAAACAGTTGATAAAAAGTAATTTATTATCATCACGATCCTATTACAGAACACTCCTATTCAGTGTTGTCTCTTTTCCTATTTTTTTCTCTTTTTGGGGGAAAAAAAAAAGGCAAACATAGAGTGTATAGTATCATTTTTAAATCACTATCGAAGACATATTGTCATAAAATGCAGAAATGCTGACACTGATTTGATAAAGAGTTAATTTCCGAGGCTATTGACTTCCTGGATCATTGGAGAGATTGTCCAATATAGAAAATCACTAACTCCTTCTTAAGTCACCAACTGCCTCATCTTAAAAATCCCCACATTCAATGTTGGACAATCCCCTCTTCAAATAACAAAGTTAAAGCTTTTAAGACAAGAGGACAAATAAAGAGATTAAGAAGATTTTCACACTTGACTCATCCAGACAAAGAGTCACAGAATTAAAATAAAGGGTCTATTGTGTAACTACAAAACTCCAAATAAAACAACTTCGTGCAAGATAAATTTATGAAGAGCATTCCCCATTAGTCAGTTCCAAAGAAACATTTGCACTGGGATTTACTGGTGTCATCAGAGACGGGAAATAAAAGAATATAATCTCAAACCTCACTCCTATTCCAAGGAGGACAAATTGGGACAATTCAGGCTTCCCTGTGAAGGGCAGATAAGATGTTAATGTAACTCGTGTAACAATTCTTTGGGGAAATTACGAAACCACACAAACCTGCTTTTCTGATTAACATGCCGTAGTGCTACAGTTAAAACATTTTAATGAGGATAATTAAGAATCCAGAAACACATTAACAGGGACACTTCCTTCACGGAGCAGTTCAACAGTTCTCGCCTTTCACACAGCCTCAGACACCCACCAGCCAACACCAGCTCCCTTGCCGAGCATCAGGCACTCCTGCTTTCCCTGGTCTCTTACCTGCACAGGCTGACTCACAACAGGCAATCCCACAACACTGTTCCTGAGTAGGGGCAGAACTGAGATTAGCAGAAACATGCTCTCACTCACAGGGACAGAAAACCACTTCTCCTACTGCCTTTACCTCCTCCTACTCGAGCCAGTAATTTCAACTCCAGACATTCATCCATCCGCCGAAGGATACTACTAGAGGGAGAAAGGCTCTTACATACACTGTGCTGTCTAGATGAGACCGATGATCAATCTAACGGGTCACATCAAAAATAAACCAATCATTCTTGTCATCTCCAAAAGAAGTCACAGCAATCTTACCCCCCACCCCCCAGAAAAAAGCTGTCCTTTCCCAGCCAGGGAGTCCAGGGTGCTTGCTCTCAGCTACAGCCGCGATGATCCAGTGCTCTGGAACACCAGGCTTGGTTACCCCTGTTGGCAAACGTGGCTACAAACGAGCATGGTCCAGTTATTTTTTATGTTCCGGCTACGGCTTTTGACTAACATCCTGGAACAGTATATTCCACAGGATGACGACGCACTAGGTGAAGTAGCATTTCCTTTCATTTGTTCTAAATTTACAAAGCAGTAATGTCATCCAGTGACCTCTTGTTCTCGTATAAACGGCGAGCGCAAAAACAACCATCTGATTGCTTTTGAGGTAGGACAGGGGCTGCCTTGCTAGGAGTTATAAAAAGACCATGACAAAAAGTTTTAAGATTTATTTATAATCTCATACATTTTTGGCCTGCCTGAGGATTGGCAGAACTCTTCAGTGTTCCTGCCCTGAAACAGCTCAGAATTTTATCTAGATATGAGCAATTACGTCAATTAAAAGTGCTAGTTCTTCCTAAAAAGGGAATATTAAAAAGCTGACACACTTTTTTGATCCTAAATGCTACTAAACTTTGGATCTTTAGATTTCAAGTGGATACCCTGATACCCATGTGCCCAGAGCTCACCACAAGGTAACTTTATTGAGACCGAAACTGACCACCAAAAGAGCTCAACAACAGTCATGGGGAAAAAACAACCCCCTGCCAATCCCTCTAAATCAATTCCTAAGAGCCGTAGGGATGGATGGGAAGGTCAGGAAGGTTTAAAGACAATTCAAAGCACAACACAGCTTAATTTATAAACTCCTTGCTGAGTATGAAACCCAGAAATTTCTTTTGCAGGAATTCCGGTGACAATCATGAACCCAGCAGGTCACCCCCTTTGCAGACGAGTCATCTCAAATCGATCAGACAAATTCTCAATCTTCAAGCTGGCTCACTCTAAACCTAAAAAAAAAAATAAACATCTAAATCTGTAAAAAGCCTCACCTTCATTGGCCATCTTGTGCAAATACTGATGCTCCCCTGACACTTCTCCAAAATTTAGCTTCACCTCCTTTGTCCCTACCTCACAGAGCACATGCCCTTTTACCAGCTGTTAACCCCCACCCCTCGTGTTGACCCCCGCTTCCCTGTCCAAAACTAACACCACTTTACTGACATTTCAAATCAGGCCAGCTGGCAAACAACAGAGCCAACCAAAGAAAATTTCTCATTTCACATTCTAAAAATGGACTGGATGTCCCTGGATGTCCTTCCCCAATGAACAGCTGTGAATAATTGGATTAGAAAGGCAGCCCAAAAAAGACTCCTTATATTAGACCAAATTTTAAATAGAAATCTGCTATACTTCACCCTTTCGTGTTTTGCTGTACTGAGCAACCTTCCTCCACCCAGCAGCCAGAGTTTGAACTTCATTCTCTGGTCTTGCTGCCATCAAAGACAACTTTATCATCTCTGCTCACTTCCTCTTTCAGCATTTTCTGGCTGCCCAGAAACTTCTCAGCAAAAAAAATTGTCAGTCTGGCCAAATATGCGTTGGGACTGTTTGTTATCACAGTAGATCTGGTGAGCTCAGTGACCACAAAAGATGGCAAAACAAGTTAAGATCACACACTGGCCCAATCACGGAGCTGGCTGAAGAAATGCTGCAGGGCAAGACGGGGTGGGGGGGACATACAGTTTTGCTAAATATAGCTTTTCTGATGTGATACATTTCTCAGAGTGGCCAAAAACGTGTGCGTGAGAACACCTGCTCACTCTGACTGCTTCCTTTTACTCACATCCTGTTCAAATATAGTCAAAGGTGCTAGACATAAATCCCCCAAAGAGATTCTGGATTATTCCAAACAGATGACGATTTGGTTACAGGGACAACAGGAATTCCTGGAGCTCAAAAGACTTAGGAACTGCAATCAGAAAAAACAAAATAGCTGTGAGAACGGTGTTGCTGCAGGCAAAAACTTCAGCTCCATCACATACGGGCAAAGGCGGAGCAGATGTCCACTATGTCTGCTTTTTTGTACATTGGAGTAAGCTCTTGTATCCCATGAACCCAGAAACTCAGGGAGAAAAACTGGGTGAGATTATAATGAGGACCTTGCCTCTTTTATCCACTTCAGCTCCTGTTCAGGCAGCAGCAGCAGTGACTGAACACAGGCAATACCTTGCCTGGGTTCATCAGCGAGATTCAGAAACCAGCAAAGCCACGGTACGTTTCAAACACGACAGCAAAATGGACTAAGTGTGGATTAAGCAGTGCTACTCCCTCTGCAAACACACAAGGTTAAAGGCTACGAGAAAGGGAGAAGACAGAAACATTAAAGTATGACTTTCAGACCCAAACCAGTTCTTCACACTTAAAATTTTAAAAGCCTGTCTCATTGATCATTCTGAAACAATCTGGAGGTGAGCATCAGGCCAGCAAAGCCCAAGACAGCAAGTCAGCACAATTTTAGTAGGTCTCTACAGATTGAAAGAGAGAAATAACACGAGCACTAGTGCTTAGACTCTCAGGAGACTGAAGTTTGCTTTCTCCACAGACAACACCCCTCTTCCCATTTGCAATTCAGCTTTCACCCAGTTTTTCCAACAAATTCAGTCCCGTTAACTCACTGCAGAGGCCAGTTAGAGCTCTTTACAATTGCACTGATTCTCTTTACTAAAACCCTGGATGTTACTCTAAAGGGCAAAGAAAAAAGCAGCTTTTCATACCACACTGGAGGAATGCACCAGTTTTATATTTATTTTTACAGGGCAAGATCTTTATTTCCTGCTAAAATGACTGCCTTCCACCTATGGAAACTTTTCCACCAAAACCCCAAGTCATTAATGTTCTTATAGTTATGCCAAATTCTGCCTTTTCTTTTTCTTTTTTCTTTCCTTTTTTTAAAAAATAGCAATAACAAGATTTTCCTCAAGGCCCTAAGTGCCCAAATCCCTGTTTGCACTATACTGGGTATTTTATCCTCAACTTCCACTTGGTTGTTTTACCTTAATTTTCAACCTGTAAAATCCAGGACAGGTCATTTGCATAGAAAAACAGGTACAGCACATGGTGTGGTCTCTTTAGGACCATTTTTGCCCAGAGAAGTTGTGGATGCCCCATCCCTGGAAGTGTTTAAGGCCAGGCTGGATGGGGCTTTGAGCAACCTGCTCTAGTGGGTGTCCCTGCCCATGGCAGAGGGGCTGGAACCAGACGATCTTTAAGGTTCCTTCCAACCCAAACCATGCTATGATTCTATGATTTTTATATTATTAGGTTCATTCACCTTGCAAAATACATCTCATCTGCCAGAGGTGGCACATTATGAACCCGTCTTCTCTGGGCAGTGGTGTTGGCACTTATAGCCACCACATCGTGCCTGCAGATCAAGTTCAACTCCTGCTGACCCTCCATCTGTGCTTTCTCCCACTCTCTGTCTTCCCCGATGCTCCAGCAGGAAAGCAGACCAGACAGAGCGTTCCCTGGGAAAATTATCATCTCTCATACCAGGGTCACATTCCTACATGCTTCTGGAAATTCTGTTCCTAAACAAGGCACATTCCTCTTCTTGGCAACTGGTAAGAGGAGAATAGACAAGGAGAGAATTTTAGGATTTTTGCAACCGCTTAACAGATGTCAAAATCTAGAGGCTGCAAGAAGGTCTTTGCCACTTAGCAGGTAAAAATGCAGACAATGCTGGTAATTCCTGCATATCAATCACAAGAGATACACACGGATGGAGTGGCACCACTTGGGAAGGGACAGGGCTGCCGTGCCAAATGCCAGAGCATCTTAGCACAGCTCTGTCATCCACCCACTCTCCACTTCATGCAGCAGATGCACGTGCAGCCTTTCTTCACCTGTTTTCCAAAGGATGCAGTCCTGCTTGGAAAAGAGTTCCCAAACAGAACTACCCTGTTCAGAAAAGGCAACACATTTGGGAAGGTAAAGGGTATTTCAGAGAAACCTTCCTACTCATTCAAACAGAAGCAAAACCATGAAGAACAGAGGGGCAGGTCAATGTTCCCCAGTGGTAGAGCTGCTGTCTCAGTGGGCTCATAAACATCAAGGTTAGCACCTAATAAATCACAGGATTGAGCAATAAAAGACCTCGTCCACGGTAGGAAAATGACCTGTTACTGACAGCTTATTGTTAGTAACAGCTCCTCACAGCCCCCTAACCTCAGCTGGGTTGAAAAGAGGCTGGTAGCTAGCACAGAAGGAAATTAATAGCTTTCAGCAGCTTGATGAACCCAAGAGCTTCCCACACTGGGTCACCAGGCGAAGACAAGTCCTGTTTCATACAACGCAACAGTGAAACCATCACAAGCACAAGTACAGAGACCTCATTTTTGGAAATACTACTAGCAAGCCTCTTCCTGTCTGTCAAAATGACCAGAGTAAAGATGCACATAAAAAGAAGTCTTTTCCTTCTAGAGCAACTCCCGTGTAAAACTAAAGCCACCGTGTTCTCAAGTGACACCCTGTTTCCCACCGGTTGTTCTGCCTTTGCATCCTCACCTGGAAGGAAGAGAAGACGCTGGAATCTGTAGTCTTGCTCAGGAAGGTAGATAAAGCACCGACGCAGCAGGAAGGTTACCAAGAGCAAAGAGATTATCAAACAAAAGCTCCCAGTGTTCAGGCGCAAAGGGCAGTAACAGACACTAATTTCAAAGGGGTAAAACTTCCCTCTAGAGAAACAAACAGCTGCCTTTGCTTTCCAGCTCGCTCTCTATCCTCTCCCACAGTAAAATACCTAAAGCTCAGCCTGATCTCTCTCTCCTACAGCAGCTTCATCTTTCTTAAAAACTCCTCGCCTATTTTTGGGGTCATTCGGTAACATACAGTAGCGATCGCCAGATCTCTCCACCCACAGCAACTTCTTCCAGACCCTCTAACTCTTCTTCCATGTTTATCCTCTTTTCCATGGTTTTTCTCCAGATTTTTCCTTCTTTCATGCGAGCGGACTAATGACCAGCTCCTGTAGGAGGCTGGATTAAGAGTCCTAAAAATCCTTGACATGAAAGGATTTTAAATGACTGTTTTCACTGACTAACAATGACTCAGAATGGTCTGTTTACCAAAAGGCCTTTTCTCAAGCAGAAAAAAAAAAGAAAAAGAAAAAGAAAACATAAACTGTACTGAAGTCTGGATTACAAACTACTAAAATAGCAAAGTATTTTGAAACCGCGGCGGTTCTGACAGGAAATGGGGACCGAACTGCACTTAATGAAGGGAGGGGGGGGAAAAACAGCCGAGCAATTCTGGACATGGCAATTCATGGCTCTGCTCCTATTTTCACTTGCTTCTAAAGGAAATTCTGACAGCTGCCAATACAAACAGAGTGAGGGCACTAGCATAAAGTGTACAATTCCTGAACGTGTACATACATGGGTGTGGAAGAGACAACAACCTCCAGCAACGCCTGACTTTCAAATGTGCACCCTAATTTTCTCCAGTATATAGCAGAGAGTTTAAAACGGCAGAGGGAAAAACCATCCCTTTTACCAGTCTCTCTTTCCTAATCTTTCCCTTCTCCAAACCTTAACATGGTAATTCATGACTGTGTAGAAACAGCAAGGTGAGGAACAAGGACAGTTGGTGACTCCTGTAAGTCTTTTTTTCCCACTTCCGAGAGCTGATGCTTTCCCTCTGGGTCCCTCACCCCTGTGCCAAGGAAGCAGGGGAGGCAGATCCTCTCCCTCACCAGCAAGCCCGGTGACTCCCTGCAGCAGATGTTCAAGCCCGTTTTTCTCGAAGGGCTGAGGCCACACACGGCAGTTTGGGGAATCTGTGCAACTGTCAAACCACGCAGGTTTCCCTGATCTCTATCAGCCCGAGCTCGAAGTCCAAGTCTGATTTTTCTGCAAACAAACTTGTAACAGAAGTTCTTAGACTCTTTCTCCTCCTAAAAATTAAGTCACATGCTCTTTCTTGATACTTGTATTTCAAACCAGCACAAATAAGCCTTGGGTTCCTCTTGTTTCAGCAGTACCTTTCAGGCACACCAGCTCCTGCTCTGGGCACGAGGAGCAGACTTTCTGCCTGACCTGCAACTTCAGCACTTCTATTCACTCTTTCAAAACCAAACTTCCCAGAGAACACTCAACCGTTTCTCTGCTAAAAAGGATGTATTTTCACTTGAAAACACTAATATAAATAACTCAACTTGACACAAAAATCACAGAAGTGGCAAAGGCACTTTCACTTCATTGTGAAATCAATTTGCAGACACCAACAACATACTCTCCCCACCAGGAAGCACCCTCAGCACTTTTGTCTTTTCTTAAAGTTCAAGCACTTTGCCCTGTGTTTTTAGGAAAGGTTAATTACCCCAAAATGAAGATTCATGTTATTTCTCCACAGCACCAACAAGCCCTGGAACAACAGATCAAAAACATACAGTCTGAAGGAGATCAGGCAGTCACATAACACTTCACAAGACAGAAAAGAGCATTTTTGCTGCTGAATAAACTCAGTACTAAGTAACAAGACTGTAATAATAAAAAATTATAGCACACCTCAGGCTTCTGTACAGCTGGAGAATGACATCCATGCTGCGTCTCAGAGATGACAACATGCTCTCATTCAGGAGCACCAGCAATTCCCTGCTCCTCAAGCTACCACAACCATTGTCGCCTCCAGTCATGCAAGTGCTCTGAAAGAGAGGTATTACTCTAATTTCAATACTTCCTCTCTCCTCTGACATTGGGCAGGGTGAATCATCAGTTAATAAATAGTATTTCTTAACTGATGGGTGCAGCATTTCCAACAGCATCGCAGGCACATTTCTCTTTACGCCGCTTCTGGAGAACTTATCTGCATAAATCCACACAGGAAAGAACACTTGAACAGTAAGAGTTTGTAATAAACTTATTCCAAACAACTTGAGCTCCTGACGCTCTGTCATGCTGGCAGAGGTGCCACATTTCTCAATGCTGAGTCCAGAAAACTCAGACTCCTGCTCTTACCTTTCACGTTCAAATCTTCCTCTAAACTAGTGTCCAGAGTAGACTATCCCCTCAGAAAAAAGGCCTTAACAGATTGCTTGACATGCGATTAATAGGATTAGTCTCCTCTGTGGTCAGTCTTTGAGCTATGTTCCACTTGCCACAAGCTGCTTAGTTGTCTGCTTAAGGAGGAGCTGGGCTAAGTTTCCTTCTGACGGCAGTGAAGTGGAGAGGCAGGCGCTGACTGTAATAATATGCTGTTTCCTGTCTGTGGCTGAGCTGAGAGGTACTTCCCAACAGAAAAGGGTTTACAGGAGCCCAGGAGTTCAAGCTCCACCTCTTCCAGTGAAGAGCCTTTAAACTACGGAGGAGGTGGGATCAACAGCATGGCTCCTGGCGCTCAACAACGTGCTCTGACTCGGCTTCACTTCCACTAAAGCCTCACACAGAAGAAATCGCACTACCCACATCCCTCTCTGCAGACAAGAGTTTTCTTCTACGGGATCTCAAAGGTCTGAATAAGAAGGGATGGGAAGTGAATGTTGTCGTCTATGTTATGTGAACGAGGGTGAAAGTCCATACCACCACACCAACATTTGTTATCAATAACTGGAAAATATTCATAAAAATTCCACGTGAGAACCATACTGAAACACAAAATATATACCTGGAAAGATATGATATCCTTCCTAGGCTCCCTCCTGTTGATGACAGGTATTTTTTATTAGTATTAAAGAATGTATATTTTAGATATTTTTTTTCCCCCTTTTGCTTTATACAAATCCTGCACAAGGCAGGGCAGGGTCAATGAAATTGATAAGGAATGGCTCCATCAGCCGTGTCAATGGCACTGAAGGCAGCAGCTTAACTGAGCTGGCATCTTGTAGAAAAGAGCAGATATTCAGCCAATGCACCAACCTGATGAGTAACAATTTGTTGCCCACACAAACATTTACAATCACGGGCCTAAGGAGGTGGTACCAAAGTCATTTCAAAGCCTCTTGAGGAGATAGCTGCAGCGGCAAAGCACTGGCCTGAGGAACAGGTGACAGAGCAACTGGTATCCCCTCAAACCTTAGAGGCTCTGTAGGGTAGAATTTTGAGGGAAGCATCTCCAAAACCCAGGCTTCCTGCCACAATCCAGAGAAAAAATCTACTCCAGCTTCAAAGTACGAAACTCATCCTCGTCACATATTTTGTTTTAGTGCTCCTGGAGCAAGTGCGGGCTAATGCATTAGACAGGCACATCAACCAACCAAGTCACTGGGAAATTGCACTGTCCAAGAAAAAACTGTTCACGGAAACAGATGTAGTCTCACTGGGGAGAGCCAATGTGCCCAGTGCGATCCCAAATCATCTACATTTTTGAAAGCACAAGAGGTTTTGAGGGTACGGCTGGGAAAGCTCTGCTCAGAAGTCAGAGTCAGGCTTTGACCTCACCCATCCAGCGCTGCTGATCTCTGTTTCATAAGGAGCACCAATGTAAGCACACGCCGATGGCAAGAATACAGGATGAAAAATGACCACTCTCTTTGAAATAAACAGGTCTGAAGTACCAGGACAACATGATTATCACTGAGTTTGTACCACAGCAGATACTCTCTAAGGCCCCATGAAGAGACACAGCTCTAGAAAAAAACACTGGTGAGAAACCTATAAATCAGGTACTAAGGGATCATATGTGGAAAGAAACAGTCACAGCCCAGGCATCCCAGAAGAATTTCCCTTGTAGACGGATGACTTGGAAGGAGAGAGGTAGAAGATATGTGACAGAACCAGCAAATACTGCATCTACAGTCCTCCTGAGACAGGAGAAACCTGGCGTGGGGCTGTTAGAAGATTTGTTCCTGGAGGCTTCCTGCTAAACAACTCTGCAGCCACATTGCCTGACCTAAAAGAACAATAGCTAAACATAAAGCTTTTCCTTACACCTCTCAGGGGATGGAGCTGTACAACATCTTAAGCTCAAAGATGCCCCTAGTCACTTGCTCCCAGCCCATTCTATAGTCACATACCCATTAACTCTGGGTAGCCATCCTGAAAACTGTCCCATTGCAAACAGGATATACTTACTGAAGAAATCTATGCAAGATCAACTAAGTAAACAACAGAGGAACCTGTGTTACACACTCTTCTTTTTAGAGGAAGAGAGGTCTGCATCTTAATACTCACTCTTCTCGCTCTGCTGCCTGCTGACAGCAGACAAATTAGCTGTCAGACTTACGTCCTACGTAAAAGGTTTACTGGCAGCTATATTTTTTAACCTTATTCCTCTGTTTACACAACATAATCTTTGTTGGCTCCATGCTCTGGTTATTTTTTCTCATGGTGCTGCCTCCCTGTGCTCCTCATTGCCCTTTCACCACTTTCTCCTCTGACTGGTCATCCCTTATAACCTCTTTGTTTTGGATCCACATTGCTCCTCTGAGTGGTTTATCTCCTGCTTTTGTTTCCTGTCTTCTTGGTAGCACCTTAGGAGTGTCATTCACACAACGTGAGCACCAGAATCTATACATTAAGCAGCAGAGATGCCTGGGCATCTCTGCCTGGGCAGAGGATGAGTTTCCTCAGAAAGAAACCTTTACTCTTTTGTTAATTGAAAACTACCAGTTTCTATCGAAGAAAACACAGAAACAAGAAGAAAGCCAGAGCATTTAAAACTCCACAATAACTGTCTCTGCTACACAAGGTCAAATGCTGGATGTATCTGGTTTAGGATAAAAAATCAATAGTGAGTTCCACTGATTTGAAACAGGGGAAAAAAAGCATCAAAGACCTCTGGATTTTAGAAAGGAACCAAGCTGACGAGGTAGAGGGAGACAGAGTGCTCTCAAAGGTAACGGCAATACTGCAAGGAATCGAAAGCCCTGACAGTAGTGATGTGGCAGAACAAACAGCAGCAAGGCCAGGCAACCTTCTGATTTTCTAAGTATTTTTATAGGTCATGGTAAACCACAGCCAAACCCCTCTGTAAGCCAGCTATCGAAAGAGTAGATACAAATTAAGAGGAGACATATTTTTCTTGAAGTTTACCTGAGCCTCATGGTATAGTGATCAGCTGGAGACAGCGTGAGCTGTTATCTGCCACTTGCCTCTCAAAGTAATCCCATTTTTTTACCCCCTAGGGAAGGCAGGGACTGGCAGAACCTGATAGCACAGTCATGGAAGTAACGCTTGGCTGTTGGATTTGGATGGGGGAATTTGAGAGAGCGAACACACTATTTCCTTCTGTCCCTACACACAGTGTCCCTGACAGAGACTGAATCTTTCCCAACTATAACAATAAGCAAAACAATAACAGAACATCTGCTCACCTGAAAAATCAGCCTTTATTTACATATGGGAAAACCGAAGCAAGGCCCAAGAAAAAACACTTTACTAACACGCAAATAACTTCATATCCTTGAAAATGTATCCCCTGCTGAAATCACTGCAGAATCCTTCTCTCTGTGCACACACACTGACACCTGATAGCAATATTTATTATCAGACCCAGATGTGGTTCCTACTCATCCAATTATGGATGCAGAAAGCGTTGGGGTTTCATCTGCACGTAGGGTGGGCCCCACAGCTGCTTTGCACAGGTACTGAGAAAGCAAACATTTACACCTACGTAACAGGAACATCCTTTGCTAGATGTTTAAAGCAGTGGGTCACCACTGCTGCAGCACAAGGCACATTGCTCAGTCTTTGGCCACTACCTGCAGGTTACCATCCTCCAGAATCAGCTTCCTCCCTTCACCTGGATTGCCCTCTGAATCACCTGACCTTAGACCAACACGGCCTTGGTTCTCCACACCCTCCTCTCTCCTCCCATTCAGGCTCTTTGGAGGCTGCAGGGAGATTATTGCTGCCAGCCAACTCCCAAGCTCACACTGCTGCTTGACTCTTGCTCTGCATGGCTGCTGTGACTGGCTTCTTTCTACACATCAAGTGTCTCCCTCAAAACAGAGCTTGCAAAACACCTGCACCTCAGAAATACAATCACTTTTCATCCCTGTCACTAAACCTGGAGAAAATGAAGTAGTGGCACCACCACCATGTCTCCAGACTGCAAATATTTAGCACATATATCCCATCTAACAAGCATCCTAAACCTACTCCAGTTATTGCTGTGTGTCTTCTTTTTGTTTCTCCTTATGCTCTACCACTACACATAGTGTGCATATATAAATGCACATATGGACACAAACAAATAAAATCAGAGAAAGAAGTTTACATATTTTAAGGCCTGAAGGGAAAACTAAATTCCTTCAGCAAGATCTCAAACATAAACATCAACATCATCCCTAACTCCCTCAGCAGAACAAATTTTTTCTGTCCCACTGTATAAATGGATTCTATCAAACCCTCCTAGTTTATACATAAGAAAAACACTGAATGCAAAGTTTTAGCACTATCCATAGTAACTCAAGGTAGTTGCCATGTGCATGGAGATGAGTTATGATGTTATAAGGAAAAGTAAGCTTTTGGGTTTGGGGTGTTTTTCTAGTGAAAGAGGCTACAAAGATTGTTCGGACATTTTTAAACTCTACAAAAGAGAAGGGATGTGGGGAAAAGACACAAGAAGAATGGAAAATAATGCAAAAAATCCTACCGTGAAGCTGTTGTTGACATTCTTAGTGCTGGATTCTGCCACACTGGCATCTGTCAGATCCACCTCATCAAAAATAATGGACTGGAAAGAAAAAATTAAAAACCCCAATGAATTGTTCATAGAACAGTTTAGGTTGGAAGGGACCTCTAAAGGTCACCTAGTCCAACCCCCCTGCAATCAGCAGGGACATATTCACAACTAGATCAGGTTGCTCAGAGCCCCGTCCAAGCTGAATTGTTGAATGTATAAGCAGCAGATCCAAAGGGATGTGGCTCTATGCCTGCCTAGCAAATCCCATCACTTTTGTGATCTGAAGGAAAGGCCCAGCATCAACAACACGAAGGACTTGGAAGTCTAGTTCCATACACACTGGGGCTTGCACTTGCCTGTCTTCAGTGAGTGAACACAGTAACTTTATTTTTATTAAGGAATTATTTAAAAAAAAATCCATAAATTGTTGCTGTGAAAGGAGACAGATTTATATCTAGTGGACTATCAATGTATTAAACCAGATGCACGACAGCTCTGATTTGATAAATTCTACCCTTGCTTGTGTCCTCCGTTTTCTCTTTTCATTTGTATTTTCTCCCTTCCTTTTCAACTTCTATTGATTCAGAGCCCTTTCCCTACTAAAATGCACCACGGGGTCCACAAATGTGGAAAAAAAATAAGTGTTATGGGTCCACATGACACTTTACTTAAAAAACAAGGATTTTCAAGTGTGAGGCAAAACAAAGGGATCTTCTAGCAGCTATAAAATCTGAGGACAAGTGCTTTCAGAGCACATGCTCCTTTCTCTGCTGTGAGCTACCTTCTCACAGACACTCATCTCCCTCCAAAAAAGCTCCACCACTGACTTTCTTCCCTTGGACTTGATATATATCGTCAAGACCTTACCTTAGCAGTTTTTGCATAGTAGAGTGTTCTTCCTCGCAGCTTAAAATATCGTCTCTTCCAGCGCTGGAAGGAGCTGGTCTGTTTCATCAGCATCCCCTCTTTTATGATAGTCTAGAAAACAAAGAGGGAAGAGGGGTGAAGCACACATCGTATTTACAGGTATCTTTCACGCTGTCCCACTATATACCCATACCAGGAGAGACTGGAGTTTGAGATCAATAATCTTAGTGCCCTCTGCTGGAAGTGCTTAACAAATTCATTCAAGATAAGTGAGTGAGTTTAACAAGATTAAACCACCACCATGCATAATCCACACTGAGGTGAGGTTTTATCCTTGCCTCCAGTGCTATCATGATACCAAAAAGGATAAATAACTTAGGACTGAACGAGCATTTCAAAGACTAACAATGACTTAGGGAGTTAAACTGACTGAGGTCAGATTTCACCTGTGGGTAGTTGTGCCTTTCATTTAATTGACATTTGATGACAAGCACATACACACCACAGTATATTTGTCCCTATCTCCAGTTCTGCCTTGTGAAATTATCAGCATCTACCTGGCACGGAGCTGGCAAGCTGCAGGCCCACAGGGTGAAGAGTGAAACTAGAGTGAAGAAGGAGCTTATATCCAACTTCAGCATTTGGTATTCTTCAGATAGTCTTGGCCCTGCCTCAGTACTCTCTGGCCGGCTGCCATTTCCCAGGGCTGGAGTGCCAAAACCATCTACGCACACTGCCTTTTTTTTTTTTTTCCTTTAACTGCTTTATAACTAGATTGACATACCAGCATACACAGTCCCATATGCTCACTCACATTCTATGCATACATAGGGGTATGTATTTAATCCACATGCACTTCATTCTGTTTCGACAAACACATTTGATTCCTTTGCCCAGGACAGATTTTGAATACCAACAGCTACATGAAAATAATCTCAAAAACTGCAGTTTAAGACAGACAAGTAGAAAGGTCAGAGCTGAGGGTTTTTTAGTGATGGAAGATATCGCTCAGAAACTGCAAATGGTGCTTTCAGGCCTCAGTACGATGAGAAATCCTCTTTTCTCCCCAAGAAACAGCCCCCAGGAACCCACTTCTTGTTGAGAGAGTCCGATGCGATAAATACACAGTTAAAACACAGGAAACAAATGGTCCAACAATCTTGTAAGACAGGTTATTCTCTGTCTTGATGCCAGGAAAATGACACAGCTCTGACTTCCCAGAGGTCTCAGTGTAACTCAGGTTTGTAACAGAGTCAGGTCATAGATGAGTATCAACTAATTAGAAACACGGTATTAACTGCACACTGCCAGGCTAATACAGAGCACAAAATAAATACTCTTACTGATCCACAGGGTTTAGTTCCTTGCAGAAATCCCTTCCAGGGCACTAAACTTGCTTTTAAAATGCTATATATATATTTCTAATGTGGGTCTTTCCTTTTCGAAACAGCTGCAGATTTTAATACTTTCCACGCACGCTGGCCCTTGCCAAGCTCAAAGTTTCCTCAAAAAGCACTCGGGGAAAAAATGCTGACTATAAGAAGAAACATCCGTCTGACCATACATGCTCCTCTCTCACTAGACTGAGCCGTCCTCAAACTGGCCCACGAGATCACAGGGCCTGGACCACCACAGCGATGCCTCTACTCACACATCAGCTGGGAAGAGCAGGCTCCCATGACCCCTCCAGATACAAAAGACAGCCACCAGCCATAGAAGCCACCCTATACTCATCCTCCACAGTGTTAGGAAGGAGAAAAGGGTCAGAGCTCCCCTACCTCCTCCAAAAGAAACATCAGCTACCTCAGAGCTGGAACCTGGCCGAGTCCAAGGGTAGGGAACCCCAAACATCACTGCTTCACAAAGCCACCTGCATAGTGCCAGAAATATCGTCAGTGCTCAGGCAAACACCAGCTTAGTGTGCCTGGTTCAATCAGGGATTGCCAAACTTTGTGGTATTTTCAGCAGAATGGAAAGAGATAACGAAAACGCACAATAGAAGACTAAGCTCGTATCAAAAAATGGTCATCTCCCTCACCAGCTCCCCAAGACATCTTGGCACCCATTTTCCACAAGCCACAGCAGGGACACAGCAACAGGAACACACTCCGAGGAGCCGTAAGGCATCCGGGAGCAGCTTCACGGTCCAGAAGTGAAAGACAATATAGTGATATCCAGAAACAAGCTTTTAAACTCACTTAGAGCTGGTGCTACGCAAAGAATCTGAAACTCAGCCACAATCTTAACCTGAAGCTTTGCCGTTAAGAGAAAATAGAGTTCAAAGCCTGACTCAACAGCATCCCTTGCTGAAACCACCCCAAAGCTAAGGCCACTCATCTGGAATTGGGAAATGTACATTCAGGATCCTACTCTGCCCTGGACTTTTTACGAGATCCTGATAAAGTCATTTTCACTCTGCGTGTCTCCATCTCCCAGCTGCCAAGTGGAACAAACAGCATTGCCCAACTCTGCATAGTCCTCCTAGAATATATATATATATCTGTGCATCTGAAGAGTTACTTTAACCTCCAGCAGCTGAGTATCAAAGAGAAATGTAAAGCAACAGTATCTAAATCACCATGCCAAAGAAATCAGACCTTTCTGAAGTTCACCTTCTACATGGGAGAAAACACGAAAGTGTTAAGACATTTTCCAGATAAAGACAGAAACACGGAGAGACCTTTTGCACCCCTTGGACAAAACCACACAGAGTTAAAAACTGAGACACGGCAAGCAGCTACTGAATTCTGCGAAGCCCTGAACCGAAGTCAGAGAGGAATTAAAAATCCTGGGGAAAACTCCCAGGATGCAAAGCCCAGAGATACCAAGTCAGCCAGGAATCTGATCAAAAAACAGCAGCTTGCAGGAGGAGCTTTCAGAGCTCTGCTGCTACGCTTATTCACAGATACTCTTAACCCGGGGTCAGCCACAGCCCCACGCTCCCCAGGCTCGGTCAGCGGCCCTCTGGCCACTCAAACTCTTGCCCAGCCCACCAGAAGCGTAACTCAGAGTGAAACAGCACCTCTGCTTTGTCTGGGCGCCCCCAGCCCCCCAGGTGGGGCAGCCCCCCTCACCTCTGCAGGGCTCACTCACCTCTGCACAAGCCGTGCATTCCTCCATGCCTCTTTTTAAACACAACCCTCTTTCTGTTAATTTATTTTTTCCCCTTTTCTATTTTTTTTTTTTTGTTTTATCCAAAAGGCGACAATCCCGGAGGTCACCTTGCCCCTCCCTACGTAGCAGTTTATGCCATTTGCTGGGCTGTGTCTCTAGAAAACCTCAGCACTAACCTAAGAGAGGGATGAAAGGCCAGCCAGGAGCGAGCTCTGGCGTGCAGGCGGCTGCTCGCAGAAAACAAGCCTCCGGTTGAGAGCTGCCCATCTCCGCCGCGGAGAGAGCGGCTGTGCTATTTATAGGCACACAGCTCAGTAAAAGAGTTTGGTGGGTTTGGGCGGAAAAGGCTGGAGATAAGATCAAGATGACTTTATAAAATGATTCAGATATTGCTGCCTTTCTCCTCCTCTATTTCAGCTTTACAGCCAAAGGACTTGCTACTTGCAGAGGAATGCGGCTGAAGAGAATCAACTGGGGAAGGGACCTGACAGCAAAGTGACAGTGAATGAAATAAAATGGGGAGCTGAAGTAATTTCTGCCCACCAGCCTCCCTCTAGCTCTTTTAATCGAAGATCTACTATGATCAGATCACTAGCCACATAATTCATCAAGACTTCTCCCATAACAAAAAAAAAAAAGAGTTAAATCTGGTTTTAGTGTCATTTATTGGATCCTACGGGAAAAGCTACTGCCCTGAGACAACATGAGGTTTGATTACAGGCATCCTATCAAGGATAAATATAAAAATTGTTTGTGATGGAACTATCCAGATTGCTTCTCTCCAGCATGGTATCCTGTGGGAATGGCACTCCATGGGCAGACAACGCCGAAAAGAACAAAAAGATTTTGGATCAAGCCTAAGTTGATGTGCTACTCATTTCAACCATGACCTCCTTTTATCATAGAATCATGGAATGGTTAGAATTGGAAAGGACCTTAAAGATCACTGAGTTCCAACCCCCGTGCTCTGGGCAGGGACACCTCCCACCACACCAGGTTGCTCCAAGCCCCATCCAGCCTGGCCTTGAACCCCTCCAGGGATGGGGCAGCCACAACTTCCCTGGGCAACCTGTTCCAGTGCCTCACCACCCCCACAGCAAAGACGTTCTTCCTAAAATCTAATCTAAATCTCTCCTCTTCCAATGTGATCATATTCCAAAACAGTGTAAAACTGAACAAATCGACAATTTAAAGCAACACTGCACACAGAGACTCTTAAAGGTCTCTGCAAAGAACACGATTAGACAGCTGAAAGGCAGGGTCTAGGAAACTTCTAGCATTTTGCTATTTATCTTTGGCCTTGAAGAAAAGCGACTTCCTGCAGAAAAAAAAAAATCAGCTCACGGCGAGCAACACGCAACCCTCCCCCCAACTCATCTCCTTGTTAAATTTTACATTTAGGAAGAGAAATAATAGGTTCTCAGGCTGCTTCTGTCAAAAGGGGTGCAGGGTTTAAGCCTCATCCTCAATTGCTGAAAGAAAAGTTTTGCCACCAACCTCAAGTGGAATAGTTTCAAACAACTCAGGAGACTTTAAAGACTTGGGGCAGGGAGAGCCTTGTGCTTCATGGCTTCCCCTTCATGCAGTCCCACCTCGTTAAGAACAAGAAGCCAAATGACTGACAGCAGTGATTCACAAAAACAGCAAGACACAGCCCTGTTTTTTTGCAGCATGACTTGCCTGAAGTGCCTCTGTAACCAGTAACCCACATCAGGAGATCAGACAGTCGGCCTACACTGATTAAACACTTTTTATACTGATAATGTAGAGGATTCTAGTAAAACACTAAGAACAACCATGTCAGATTTCAGCTGCTTTCAGAGTGCATCCCTTTTTCTCCCGAAGCACAGGAGTAGCCCATCTTGTACCGAAGCTTAAGCCTTTGGCCCCGTTTGGAAAGAGGGCCCTTGATATAACTAATTTCCTAATCTGGAAAACAAGATCCTATTAGCCAGGCTGAAGGCAACTGTCAACTCAGCTGTCAGGCTGGCAAGTGTCCTCTGGCACAGGGAGGATCCAAACTGTGTCGATATAGACAGGGGAAGAACAATACAACCTGTTTTACAGCTGAGATCATGACATATTCTTAGGGGCAGTTATTCAGTGCAGCGCATCCGAAACAAGAATTTTGTTCCACTGACACCGCTTTCCAAGGCAGAAAACAACTGTATACAAGGTAAAAGCAAAATAATTTAAAACTATCTCAACAGCAACTAAAGATTCCCAAATACCAAAGTTGTCAATGTCTGGATTTCTCCATTTTCCACGTGTTTTCAGGATGCAAAAAGCTTCAGAGCACAGAGTCTGTACTATAAAACCCTGAGCAGGGTGCTGACGCCAAATAACAAATAACTAAAGAAGGCACCAAACACCCAGAGAAGAAGAAACCAAAATGAAAAAGCATATGCAGAACGGACAGGCTATCTTTACAGATGCTTACTAAGGAATTTTACAGGCAGTTGTTCCCCAGGGACCAAGCAACTAGTCGCTGACTTGGAGTAAACTGTGGCAAAAAAAAGATAGAAGTAGATCTGCAGGCCCTCACACGTGGCAAGATCGTCTTGTCACATCAGGGCAGGTACAAATCTGGAATACTGTACCTTGTCATGGCTAAAGCAGTTTTAGTAGTTGGTTTCCCAAAAGCTCTTTGTGGTCATAAAATACGGAACTCATAATTATTTAGAAGGCAAATGAAAAACAGTAAATCTGACAGAGAAACTAGAAGAATAAATCTAACCAACCCCACAGAACAAGACATGAAAGGTCAAAAGGCTCGGGGTTAACAAGCTAATCCGAGAGCAACATCCTTCCACCAGACCGTGGTCACACCCTGCAAATTAACTCCAGGAAGCTCGGAGGGGGAAATCTGGATCAGTAAAGCGATTCTAAGCACTGGACACACAGAGAGCTACACAGATCTATAGGGGAGCACAAGAAATTTGTGGGCTGCATAGTCCCGTTTGGGAATTCTACATGAAATTCACTTGGCTCTTCCACTAGCATGAAAAGGACAAGCCATTATCTGAACCCACTGCAACAAAAGGACACCAGAAAAGGGAAAAAAGAAAAGAAAACCAGAGGTCAGCCACAGGAATCAAATGTCAAAATAGAAGCTAGGGCTGTGAGTCAACGATCCAGTGACAGAAGCCGTGGTCTCCACTGCTGAAGGGGGTACTGTCCAGGCTTTTAGCGTGCATTGTTTAATGCCATTTTGTTTTAATAACCTACACTTCATAAACTGGGAAGCACCCATCTCAGGTTACAACAGAGAGCTCTATGTAACAACATGGGAGAGCCTGCAAAATCTCCCCTAACAACCCTCCTCCCAATCCTCCCTCTTTTCTAACTTCCAGCTCTGCTCTATTAGTTGAACTCTGGCTACCGAGTAAGAAATGTGGGGTGAGCTAAGCCGACAGCTCTCAGTACAGCTTCTCTGTGACTATTAAGACAAGCAGAATTCAGAGCAGCCTGCAGCGATCCGCCGATTGTGTAGCTGAGATGTCACTGCAACAGGAAATGCATTCTCCGGATCAACAGTGAAAAACACCAGTTTGTATCAAATAATATACTTAAACCCAGCTTGAGTTAGAAACTGCCTTGGCACAGAGAAACAGTCAAACATCTCATTCTTCATTAGTTAACACTGCAGCCAGCAAACAGAGAACAGGTCTTTGAACCAGCTTGTTTTCAATACCACGTTCAGCTGCTACTATTGAGACTAATTCTCTGCTAAAAGAGAAGAACACTCATAGCCCTAAAGTTAAAGAAGTTAACGAAGAGAAGAAAATTGGAAAGCACGCAGAAAAATTACATGTATATGAGAAAGGAAATGCAACATACCAACATATCATCACGCAGCTCCCTGGTAAAATGAGCTCAGTTAAGAGAGCTCCAAGCGAAGTACTTAAAATAGATGAATACTCTGGTCAGCTACTTAGAAGAGAGAATGAAAAACACACCAGCACACTCTGATTCAGGATGAGTTAGTAGCTGGACAACTCCTGGCACGCTAACTGCTGAAGCACTCAGTATGCTTTCCATAGGCTCCAGGCATCCTTCCCAAACACATTTATCAAAACAGGAGAATTGAACAAAAAGCTCAGGTCATCCCAGCAAACTGTAACAATGCTGGAAGGTAAGGGCTCAAAACCATCTACAGAGATAACCAAAACAACAACAACAAAAAGAAACAGTTTAAAAGCCACCTGAAAACTTTGCAACGGAATAAAATTTTAAAGGGTACTAATTAAACATGAATTTTATACATTTAAGGACAAACATGAAAAATATGCTGTTATTTTTTCTACCATCTTAAACTACATATACACAACTACATCCCTTTTCCCCTACACAGAAAACATCAAACCACCACTACCTGCTGTGAAACCTTCAGCTCTGAGAGATGCCTGTCCCATGGCTACTCACGGCACCCCTGCGTCAGCCCGGCAGCGCTGCTCGGCTGCTGAAACCTCCCTGCGAATCTCTGCGCTAAATGCAGAACCCTCCAACGATACAGCCTCTGTCACCAGAGCTTAAACAACACTTACGTTCACTCAAAGAGAGACAAGTTATCACCAAAAAAACGCTGCTGCCCACCTAAGCCCACCCATCCCCGGGCACTTACCATAGCGGTGTGTCGGGGCCATTGGATATAAGGCTGTCAGGTTGGGAAGGCGCGAGCGGTGCTATTGCAAGGACAGCGAACGCAAGGGAAAGCACATCCAGAATCCAGCTGTGGATCTCATCCTCGCAATCATAACCACCCCATCCTTCCCATACTGCTAAATGTCATGGAGATCTTGGCCAAATAGGAAGGAAAAGCCAGCAGAAAGTACTGGTATGAGAACTTCAGGACAGGGGAAAGAGAAAGTTATACCTTGAGGAAGAAAACTGAATCCTTTGCCCTTGTGTTGAGGAGGCTGAGAGAACGACAGCTTCCTCCCACTGTGTCTGGATTTCCATCAACTCCGCTACTGAATTCTGCAAGGAACCTTATTTGGTAGCGACTGGTAGATGCAGGGCCAAATCCTGATCCTTTTACTCCAACTGGTATTCCAATGGGATTACACTGTTGAGAGTAGAAAGCAGCTTTTGGCCTTCGGCCATTTAATTAATACTTAAGGTATCTTAGAATTTATTTTTATCTCAACTGTAACAATTGTCCTTATCAGATTTTCCATATTTATGTATTAAACAACCTATGCTTTTAAGTTTTTTTTTCCTCATCCATTTAACGTAGTTTTTAAAGGATACTCCAAAGTCTTTAATTTGTTTTTCCATTTTCCCCTGTTTTAATGTCCTGCAAATACCTTTTGACCATGCCAAGACATCTTGATCAGCACCAGGAACAACAAGGAAGATTAGCACAGCCCTGGGAACACCGTTTTGTTAACTTTCAGCTAAACAGAACAGAAGGGGCTGGCAGGAGTTCCCAGAATACTGATTTTTAATAAAATCTCAGCAACATATCGACACTCTCTAAAGGAGTGCCCTGACTTGCCTCGGCGGAGGGCAGTTTGAAAAGCAGGCAACACGCTCTCCCTATTTTATCAGCCACACTTCTGCCTTTCAAGAACCACCAAAGGTGCCTGACCCACGGGTCAGAACATCACCCTGGAGCTTCCAAGGCTCGTCTCAGCCCCCAGCTCCCCCAGGGGATTTTGTGCATTTGATACCAGAATCATAGAATGGTTAGAGTTGGAAGGGACCTTAAAGATCATCAAGTTCCAACCCCCCTGCCATGGACAGGGACACCTCTCCCTAGAGCAGGTTGCTCAAAGCCCCATCCAGCCTGGTCTTGAACACTTCCAGGGTTGGGGCATCAACAACTTCCCTGGGCATCCTGTTCCAGTGCCTCACCACCCTCACAGTAAAGAACTTCTTCCTAATATCTAATCTAAATCTCCCCTCTTCCAATTTAAAACCATTACCCCTCGTCCTGTCGAAGCGAGTATCTCAATTCCCTGTACGGGAAGCTGTGGTGGAATCACCTTTCCCAGCTGGAGCATTACACGGCTACATTTATTAAAACTTGCAAGACTCAAACATGCCATGCTTGATGCAAACATTATGTAATCAAGAAGGTGCTTCCTTTTTCAAAAAAACCCCAAAAAACACCAAACCACAACATCAGAATAGGTAAAAGATGTAAAGCCTTCTGACTTAGCCATGAGACTGTGAGGAAATAAAAAGATTTCCTCTAAATCCAAATGGAGCAATCACATAGTAATCAATTACTAATCTTTTAGCCAGGCAAACCACCTTTTTTCCTCTCTGGGTGAAAGGAGGGCAGCAGCCTCCTCTCTGCAATCATTTTCCTGCCCACGTGTAGCCCAGGGGGCAGTAAGCACCATGCCCCGTGGAAGGGCTGGTCTGGAAGCAGAGGTGCAGCACTGCTGAACCAGAGACACACAATAAGCTCATTGCTTTCCCCAGTGCTTGGTACAAAGCGTGGGAGAAGGGACCATGGAAGTCGGCAGCTGATGGGGATGGAGCTGCTGCCTCAGCTACTTGTCTGCCTGAAGCCCAAGCGTCCCCGGTAACGGTGCCACGGGGCTGCAGAGCCAAAGAGAAGCATCTTCTTTCTTTAAGAAACACTTAAAACAAGTGAAACAAGAAGCAATAACCCCTTAGTGGCAAAAAAGCAGGGAACAAATCGTTTAAGAAGAGTTAATAAAAATTCCTTTAAGTAATGGTTTGTGCATTTGAAACCTTGAAAAAACATATTCCAAGAGGAAGGTGCTTTTCCCTTGGACAATATTTTGCCCTGAAATTTCCAATGCTGCTCTGACAGTACCTAGTATAAACCTTAAGCTTTTGAGGAAATAAGGAGTACAAAAATCTCTCATTATCTCCCTTTTGCTTTGTCATAAGTATTAAGGTATATCTGCTGTTCCAGAAAGAATCCCATTGTATTTGCAATTAAAGAAGTAAAGTTGTGCAGTGACTTACATGGCACCCTGGATTTTTAATTGGGTAATCTGGAGACAGACATTTGACAGTTTACATTTATAATCCAGTACTCCTCCAAAGTAAAATATCAATGATTTTTTGTTGTAACAACACATTCTGGGTAGGGGGAAATGCTCTAAATATTTGACTTAGTTTTATTTAAAAAAAAAGAAAACCAAACCCTTCAATACCCATTTTATTTTGTCTCTAATTTTTTTTGAGATAACAATTACTAGTCTGGCAACGCACTTTTTAGCAATGTGGTCTCAGTAAATCCATGTTCTCAAAACATGCAAAAGTTTAATGTTAGCTCTTTTAGTTCCTGGAACCTGAACTATAGTTAGAAGGAATGAGAAAAGCTACAAGTGTGTGTGGTTTTGTGCTTTGTTTTGTTTTTGGGTTTGGTTTTTTTTTTTTGTTAAAAGGAAGTAACAGCTGTTGCTTTCACATAGCATCCAAAACTCTCCAGCAGCGAGGCAAACCTACAGTACACCAGTGGTAACACAGCACTGGGAGGCTTCCCAAGTTTTGGCAGAACAGATGAGCCTGAAGAGCATGCAAAATGTAACGTAGATTGAGTTAAGGGACAGAAATATTCTTACAGCCATGTACCGGGGCCTAAAATCCAACCCTCTTCCTTAGCCCTCAGAAAACAAACTAGTCTGTTCGTGGTGTTAATCCAAGAAAATTCATGTCCTTAAAACCTGTGCTTAAAATGTTCAGTTTGAATTCAATCGCAAGAACTTCTCTTTTGCAACAATTATCTCTCTTTTTAAGTGAAGTGGTCCCAGTTTCTGCCTGGACTCCAGCACAAACCACTAGAGTTTATGACACATGAAGCTCCTAAAATGTCCTCTTTTAGACACCCTCTTAGAAGGCAGCATAACAAAACCAGACAGGCATTTTCATACATTTTCACTTGTTTTGGATGCCACAGAAAGAACATAAGTAATTTATGATACCATAAATTCCTGAAAATTCCCTCCTCATTTGCAGCATCTATCTTCAATATTGTCTCTTTACTGAAACACACTGCTCCTGAAATGCTTATCGCTTCTTTCAATACTTGTATCAAACCAATATACTTCTCAATTTTCCCACTCTAATCTCATCTCAGAAAAGCTTAAAACATTTGCCTTCCAGAAATAAAAATAACACTTCTTTACCCATAAAAAGGACATTATTAGGCAATACAAGAAGAACCAAACTGAGCCTTCTTCAGTTGCTCACGTTACCTACCATATGTCTGAGAAGTCAGTTTCGTCTGCTCTGGAAACTCGCACAAAAACGAGGAAAAACATTTTGTTTCCTCCTGGCTTTTTCTCGCCTGTACGCTTCAGGGTGGCTCCTAGACCTCAAAGCTACTAATCAGAAAGACAATCACAACCTCTCATGGTGCAAAAGTTATCTATACCACAGACTGCTACACAGCACAGAAATCGGAAACTTGTTATTTCAGATACTGAACAAAGCCTGTCCACCGCAGCACAAAGCTCAGCACCAGTTGATTTATCCTGATTTTTCATAATATAAATGAACCTGACACATCTCTGCTGCCAGAGCTAGACAGCTGCTCGCTCTGTTTGCAGCTTTGTTGAAATATATACTGCAAACTTGTCTTAAAAAGTTCAAGGCAATGATAAGTGGTTATAAAATCTAAAATATTACAGAGAAATTGCTCATAAAAGTAAACAGAAGTTAGACTGAATTAGTCTAAACAAGAAGTCCTCCTGATGCCACCCAAGGACGTTGCTGAAATCCTGTCTGGTAAACAAACTGAGACCTCAGCATACCACAGCTGGCTCGCTAGAAATTGCACCTAACTGATGAATGAAATAGGAAGATGGGTTATTCATCCACTCTCCTGCCTTCTGATGTTCGGAATGTGATGCTTGCAATGAAAGGCCAAGTGCAAAGGAAGAAATGCACTTCACTGTCAGAGCCAGGAAAAGGTCCCGCACTCCTCTGTTTCACATCCTTGTCTCCCAGGACCACTTTTGATACCAGTGCGTCTTCACCCGTGCCAGATGACAACTGAGATGGTGTTACCACTGCAGCTGCTTCCAGCTGAGCTGAGAAGGTGGGAGCAAGGCTCCTGCTGTTGCCTCTCCTCACACACACATCATCCTTCTCTTATTTTATTTCACCTAACTGCCATCAGTTCAAAAAACTCTTAGTTGAGCAGCTGTTTCTCTAGCTGCAGCTATGCCAACCCGAGACCAGGAGAGGGGCTAAAAGCAGCGTACAATGAAGCTTGATGCTGGTACAAGTTCAACAGGTCTCAAAACAGCTGATCAAGCACTCTACGCAGCCTCTACTTCTCTGTCAGCTGAGACAACAAGCAGTTACAATACCTGCTATACCTGATCACATGAGGTTTTCTTCTTTCCCCAAAATAATAATCATTAAGAGACTCCTAAACATACTTCTCTTATACCTCCTTCTCTTTTTCAAAAATTCTTTCTACCTAAAATAAAATTAAAACATAGCACTTTCATTCCAAACACTTAGCTTTCCGTTCTCCTTTCCCCTGCCCTGTATGTTCACAGACTATTCAGCTAAACTGATGTTAGCTATGATTTACCTTCGGACACTGCATGTCAAAGTCACAGCACCTGTACATCCAACAATTCTATCTGCCCCACAGTATTGCCACACCAACGTACTTCAGCCAAACACAGCTGGGCAGCCTGGGGGCTCAGTTCACTGATGTTTTATGGTCTTGTAAGCAAGCAGCTTTATCTTACAGCGTTTCTTGGGAAAGCAGATGACAAGACCAGAGGAAGGAAAACGTATCTTCAAAGTGTTTGTGACTGTGACAAACAAGTTCAGAGGAACTCCATGGCTACAAGCAGACTCTGTGCTCAAGCTGTGATAATAACAGCAAGCTTCCACAGTGATTTAACTGTAGCTACAACGCATGGTCTGGGCTAACTACAGCAAAAGAGGTGGTTAGAAGAGATTTATATCTTCAGGGCACAGTAAAAGTCCGCCTGCACCTCTTACTGTCACTCTGATGGACCTGTCCAACAGCTTCTACACCTCACGGTAGCCTGCTCTGTCATTCAACAGACAAATTCAAAATTAGGTCTGTCTTCATAGGTCCTCAAAGACTCATCACAACCATGATTACTCACAAAGTTGTCTTTGCTCCTTACCCTAAGGGCAGCAAAAAGAACATACACATTGAGTAGCATATAGAACAGATGATAAAAAGATATCAACAAGCAACAGAAAAAAATCAATCCTTGATATCATAATACCTGGGCTTACTTGGAAAATTTGACATTGTTTAGCTGAAGGTCTTCTGCAGATTAACGCACAGGAGGCTTAACAGCTGTAGACAATATCTGTTTATAATCCCTGTTCTTAACATGTTTATGTTCACGTAGTACAAGTGGCTGGTTTAGGCTTTTTCCAGCCATGCTGACGCAGGAAGTGATGTAAAAGGGGACAAATGATTAAGTAGGGACTCGGGGACGTGTTCTGCTACATTCAAACAAAAGTAAAATCCAGCGCACCTTTTACCTCAGCATCTCTTAACACCCTACTGTAAGCAAGAGTCCCCACTCTAGCAGTGAGAAAGTTAATGTCCCAGCTCTCATCACAGACACTACCACATAGATAATAAAGTCTGACCACGGCATCCTTCCTCCCTTCTCACATGGAACGTCTGCCACAAGTGGGATGGAGAAATCACAAGGTCCATCCAACCTCCAGTACGACAAATTTCTGAAATTAAAAACCTGCGTGCAGGAAAAGAGCTCAAAAGGCTTATATTTATCCTAGTAGATTAACAGACTACATTAAGTCACCTGGTGCTACAGCATGGCTGAGAGCTGCCTGAACATCAACCCCTTGAGAGGGCTTCACCGTTTCCTGTTGTGGCCCAAAAGTACCATCTCAGTCACACAGCCCAGATCCTCAGTGCCTTAACGCAAGAAGCCAGTGACAGTGTCAGCAGTGCTTTGCAGAGGGAGGAAGCAGCCCAGCCATGCATCATGAAGTGAGCACATGGTCCTCATGTATGACCATACCTTGTCACGGGGGTTTTCGGAACTGGGACCAACATAGCGAACGATGCCGAGTAGCAGAAGAACACGTTAAGTGTTTGAAAGCAGGACAAAACTAGCCAGCAGGAAAAAAGATCCCTGTGAACAATGCTGCAGACGCTGCATCATGCAGAGATGTTTACTATCCTTCGCTATGAATACGAGATAAGCAACGTTGAGCAAGCAGCATCAGCACCCAGCAAGCCTTCTGCATCCACATGGCAGTGACTGTGCTTGCCCATGCTTCAGAGGCAACAGGAAGGTGATGGCAGAAGAGTAACTAACCTGGTATTTCTAAGCAGAAACATATCACACAACTATCCAAGAGTTATACCGGACTTCGGTAGCTACAAAGAAAAATCATGCAGCTATAGTAAAAATAGTACAGAAGAGGGCAACTCCCTGTGGGTGGTTCCTAGCCTAAGGCTGAAGGAAATCTTTGCATCTTCTCTCACAGTAACAATACAGAAGAACTACAGTTGTAGTTGCAGAGCACTGTTACTGCCCCTAAAAATGGCGTTACTGTTCCAGAACGAGCCACGGAGGGGCAAAATCAGACTGGGCCAAGAGAATCAGGGCGGGAAGGACTGTTACCTGATCAGGAGGGCAAAGCAGGGCAAAAAGAGCTGGGAACAAAGACTAAACAGTCTTAAGATCACCGTTTGAACAGACAGGAGGCTAAACATTGCTACAGGAAGGAAAAACAGCACAGTACAAGATGGGGAAAATTGAGATGTAACTATGAAAAGGATGGGAAGATGCTGAGGGAAGCGCACGCTGACTGTAGGGGACAACAGTGGGGATGGCACTTTTCAGAGCGGAGGTCTCGACAGAGAGAAAATTACTTGTGCCACATCCAGCAAGGGTCACAGGAAGAGAGTTAAGAAAGGGATAATGCGGGAGGGCACAACGTGAGGGTGAAATATGGCTGGGCTGTGCAGGGGCCCTCAGGGAAGGCACAGGGAAGTGAGGAGCGAGCTCCTGGTAACTCTGATGTGGGGAAAAAGGGGGAGAAAACGTGATATGCCACTCTCGGGGGTGGGGAGAGACAGGATGTCCTTAGAGTTCAAATATCAGATATGAGGGGGCGGGAGGGGGTTGCAGTTTCAGGGATTAAGGACTCAAAACTGACTTCCATGACTCCAAGAAGATATTACAGGGGGAGAGAGAATAAGGATTGAAAGAGGCAAGACAGGGTCCTGCTCTGCCTGGGAACACTGCTCAGAGAAAAGAAGCTCCCTGGCAGGTCTGAACCCGGGCGCTGGGAAGAAGGTGGCCTAAACTGGACTACTGGGGAATGCGAATTGGAGAGGCTCCTGCGTGGTTTCAGAAAGGCAGTTTGGGGTTGGTACCTGCTGGGTGGCCGAAGGCAATTCCAGGAGGCCCTGAGGGCAGTTAGGGGGTCGTTGGCGGACCCTGAAGGACATTTAGGGGGCAGCTGTTAACAGGAAAGCGCTTGTTATGGGGTTCCCTGAGGAGCCTTATGGGGTTCCCAAGTGCGTGTTGGGGGTGTGTGTTGCCAGCAGGTCCCTGAGGGGCTCCAATATGTCCCTGAGGGGCCGTTGAGGGGGAGACACAGCAATGGCCGAGTCCCTGAGGGGCTGTTGGGGAGTCGGGGTGTGGAAACGGCTCCGTTCCGGGGAGCCGGGTTGGGAGATCGGCCGGTAAGTGGCAGGGGGCGGTGTGGGGGGGCTGGCCGGCAGGTCCCTGAGGGGAGAGAGGGGGGCCGCGGCCAGCAGGTCCCTGAGGAGCGGGGTGTGCATGGGGAGGGATGGCCACC
>VXBW01004692.1:0-34547 GCA_013400375.1 Thinocorus orbignyianus
AAAGTGATCTACTAGGAAAACATTATATTCAGAAAACTGATTTTTGTAGTTTATGTATCCTGTATGAATTAAAGGCAATCCATCAAGCCTCTCCTATGATGCAAAAAGCATGCAACAGACGTACTAGTTTGTCGGTTGTAGGTAGTCCTGCCATCTGAACAGGGATGCTGAGGCACTGAAAATCTGTCAGCTGACCAGAAACATGCATACATGCACCTGGGGACTTAGCCAGTAACAGGTGCAGAGGATTTGACACTATTTATTTTCTCTTATTGGGATATTCCCAAGAAGATGAGCATTTGTTGAGGCACAGCTCTCTCACAGGTGAAAAACAGTACTTGCCCTTGCCATTTAGCAGGGTGCTAACAGATAATTAAGTAAGGAATGGCTGCAGACCGTCCATGAAAGGAGATGGCAGAAGTGCTTTTCTCTTACTTGTAACAGACTTGCTCCTGCATTCGTCAGGATTCCTGTAGAAGGAGAACATGAGAGGTCTACAGCCTCACCCCCTGTACCCCACTTTCCTTAAATTACTTAATCAAAAACTGGCCTACATGTCCTTCATTCTCTTGGATGACAACAGTCACGGCTCTTCTCTCTGCCAGGTTGTGTACTTTATACTCCTGAACTCATCTGCAAAAAGTTTCTAACACACATGAAGACTGCATTACATAAGGCAGTCTTGATACCTCCAAGGTTTAAGACACTGGACAAAAGCACAATGAAGATAAAATTTCCAAGTGCAAAAATTTATCATGCAAGCCACTGAAATTTTTAAGAAATGACATTGTGAAAAAAAAATCCTCCAGAAAAAGGGATACGAGGGAAAGGGGAAACTGCATTGAGATTTCCATGATTAATTGTTATCAGTATTTGCATTATTTCTGCAACTGCATTTCTTCATTGTGGAGAAGCTACTAATATATTAATTCTGAGGCATATCTGTGCAGTGTTTGACAGCTATTGTCATTAAAACATAAGGCACTTTGTAGCCTTGCCAACAGACCAAGTTTCTCCTTGTTAACTGTAATTGGCATGCCAGTGATAACTCTTTGCTTTCGAGGATGTCAGAGGAAGTGCTGCACATCTCATTACTAAACCAAGAACTGGAGTGTGGTATTTAAATGGCAATGAGAACAATGAGGCAGTGTAAGAAATCCCTCTGATATTTCTAATTGAAAAGTATTACTAGATCCTGAGGAGAAGCCAACTTCATACTTTTTTGGCTTTTCCAGGTATCACTGTGAATGACCTTGCTGCCTCTCTCATACTTGCTGTAAATAAGAAAGAATTCCCCAGAAGTCAGTAGAATTAGATTACTATAAATAGATTGAATCTATTTTCAGTCTCTGTCAAAAGCAAAGAGGAAAGTTTGCTTTACCTTGCTAGTGAATGACAACGTGTTTCTTATATCTTCAGTCAAATGCACAGGGTAATTGGCTAATACCATGCCCACATGTGTTGTGTGTTCATGAGCTCCATATTTATTCAAATAAACAAGATTTCACCTCCATATGGCTGTAAAGAGGAGCTTTGCTGGGAAAAATACTCAGGAGCTGAAACCATGGTTCTGTACTGGGTTAGAGGATTGAGATCCCTCCCGAGCCTGCATATTTGCATTCGTCTTTCACTGCTCTTGTACATGTTTGCACGTGTATGTGTGTGAGAAGGGACAATGGGCAAGTTACAATATTCTACAACACACTGATACAATCTGTCCCCTTTTCGCCTTTAACTCTGGAGACAGTAATTTAGATATTACCAGGCTGTGTGCTATTGTTTAGAAATGCAAGGAATAATCTAATGTGATGTTCAGTTTAATCTCCTATTTATGCATATGCTTATTTCTAGCTTGCAATATAACATTCTGGCACTTAAAAAAGTTGCTGTGAAGATAGTTCAAAAAACCATTCAGTGGGGGAACAAAGTAAGATGTAGGTGGCTATTTAAATCCCAGGATGCAAACATCCATATAACAGCACCAAATGACATCAGAAACCAGGTAACAAAACTGAAATACAAAATAAAAGCTCTGCGTTAGTTTACAGCATCGTCCAAAGATCATGAAATCTCTGATTCAAAACATGGTTTAGGCCATGCCCTCTTTGAGAAGCTGTCATCAGAAAGAACAAAAAGCAGCACAAATTTCTGGAGTAAAAACTCTTTCAACGTGTTTTATGAAGCATCAGTAGTAATGGAAAAAGTTCCAGAAAGATTTTCCAGTTATCATCCTTGATCTTTCTTTATAACATCCTATCAACATCTGAATAAGAGAGCAGCTTAGTCACATCTCAACTGCTCATTATACCGTGTGCATAATTTTAGCTGCAGGTAAAGAGCTCCAGATGAACAGTACAAGGAGATTCTGCAAAACCCTCAAATTTTTAGTTCTCTAATGAAAACAACCCTAGTTTGTTTCCACTTGAGCATTTCTCCTGTTTCCTGAATATAGGCTATGTTTGAGACACGAGTGCTGCCAAGAATCTGGGAAGTAATAGTAACTGGGTTTGACTCACTATAAGACATTTACACCCACCACTGAGACAGCAGCATTGTAGACTTCAAAAAACACAGTAGACGTGCATAGCAGCATTAAACTAATTATCAAGATCATTGTTGACTTTCTCTTCCCATACAGTTTGTCTTTCTAATTACAACTACAAATACACAACCTAGATGACCAGATTCCCATGCATATTCACCAAATACTGAAAGATGCCCTATTCTCTTTGGAGAATTGCTATTGACTCTAAACACATATTAATTAAATTCAAAGGTACTTTGGGGAGGCATTTCATTTTCCTGAGTCAACTTAACTTCATCTAATGTCTGGGAGCATTACTCCTCCCACTGTGACTTGCTGTGTTTAATTCAACCCTGTGCAGATGACATTGCTCTTTGGGGATCTACGTGCTGCATATCCATTTGCACTCAGTAAAAAATGTGCTACTCTTACTTACTTTTGAAACACATTGCACCTGCCACGACCTGCTCAAAGCACAGGACAAACCAGAGTTTGTCCTCTTCTTTGGAATTTGCACCCCATTAAAACACAGAGACGAGGATATGTTCCCTGATCTCTAGCTCCCTTCTGCCACTTCCACAATAACGGGTGACATTTTTTTAAATGCCATCTGAAAGCCCTGGGAAAAGAAAAAAAATAATGTTTATTTTAAAAGAGTCTGTTCAATCTGAATAGTGATTAGGGAGGGGGAAGTTGTTTGCCTCTATATTTTGCTTGTTTGTTTGTTTGCCATTCTTAACTGCACATATTTGCATAAAAGAAGGAATGTTGTATCATCTTCTCCCAGAGCTTATTCCCCATCTGAATCCTGTTGATGACAGCTTAATCATTTCCACAGCAACCAAGATCATGCCATCAAATGGGGTACAAGCAGCAGGAACAGATGATCTCACTGGAAACAGAGATCTTCTTCCATGTACATAAACACCCTGAAAAACAAGAGCAAAACAGAAATACAGAAAATATCTGACACAAAAATGTGACTGGTCTAACAGGGATTGTTAGTATTTTTTTTTCTTCTTTCATTTTCTCTTTGCTGCGCCTTAACCTTTCTGAATAACTGTATCGAAATGTGACCTTGCAATTCCTAGAGCAAATGAGTAACAATGCAGCATGTAGCAAGCAGACCTGAGCTGCTTCTCTCCAGAGCACATACTTATGATCAAAAAACTGACATCAGTACTTGGTTCCGGTGTTAAATACATATTAGTCAGTGATTGGGATTTAAGAAAGGCTGATTGTTCTCCCGCACCTCCTTGCTTACGATGCAGCGCCATACAGCACATAGACTGCTTCCCTACTGCTTGTTTGACGTTCTGCAGCTCCTAAACTTAATTGCAGCTGTAGAGGTAGATGAAAACAGAGGTACTTTTTGAATCCTTTGGGATGAATCACAGGTGATTGCTTAGTTCAGGAAAAGCCAGTTGCATGCAACTCAGAAATAATTATTTAACCTACCTCCCATGCCAAGCTACGCTGTGGCTCAGGGCCACACGGAGACTCTGCTGTGCAACAGTAAGCTCAGGCACAGGCATACGGTCAACTGAACAGATAATATCAAACCTGCAGGTGATCAAATTGCTGAGGAAACTAATATCTGAAACAGGAATAAACGAAGTAAAACTGCCAGTGGAATAGATTATTGATCACCCTGCCTCGTGTTGGAAAATTAATGCTACATAGGGACAGAGAGCAATCCCGTTCCCTCTCCAAGTGAATAAATCTCATAAAGGCAGGAGCTGCAAAACTGCTAATCTGTGGCCCTCAAGCGTGCACTCACGGTAAGGCATGTGGGAAAAAGATGCGAGCAGGCTTGCTCTCATGCTGAGCAAGAGAGACGCTGGAAGGGAGATGAGCGAGTGAGTGCAGGAATCTGTCGCGCAGGGACCAGTGTGGAGTAAGCAATGTAACACCAAAATAGCTTTGAAATGTGCAGGCTCCAGGAACAGCCCCAAAGCCCTATCACACCAGCTAAAGTAAAGCCTTTCAGTAACTTCCCACCAAAGGCAGGGTGACAGTCCACAGGATTTCCAGCAGGGCTTTTGCCTTTGATCCAGTCTCCTTTCTTACTGCATAAAGTCAGCTCATGTAGGGCAAACTGGGGCACAACTGAAATCCATCTCGTTCTTTCAGTCAGGATGGTCACGGACTTAGATCTTCTGGGAAATTTTGGCTGAAATCCCATGATAAGACTAGTACAGAAAGATTTGTACCTGTCAACGTCAAATGCTGCAGTGGCATCTCCTGCAATTACCACCGGTGGGTAATGGGAAGGGAGATGAAGATTATACAGCAAGCTTTAGGCAAAGATGAAAAGCGTGAGCACCTCAATGACTAAAATAAGCCATGCTGCTAAAACTGGGGGTTGACTCTATGCCTTCAAAACAGCAGATAATCTCTTCCTCAAATTTTTTGAGAGGACTAAATAGCAATACTTTTTCCTGGGTTTTATTATGAGCACTCACATTTTTTAATCCTCTGCTGCTGGAGTCAGATGTTAATGCAAGAGATGTGAGCCTCATGAGAAACTGCAGGTGGTCAGCTCCTGTCGTAAAAAACAGGAAAAAGAAAAAAAGAAAATGTGGCTATATACAGTTTAAGGTATCAGAAAGCAAAGGACTGTAACTTTTTTTTCCTAATCATTACTTTACACAAGCATCACAATAATCTTGGGTCTGGTTCATGAATTTTGAAATACTTTAAGCTGGACATATTCCCTGGTGACCTCTTGAGCACTTGAAGGAATGTAAATCTGCCAGTTTTCATTGCTGGCTACCCACAAATTCAGGTCATTTGTCAAAGTGTGCTCTACACACACCCAGGAGTCTGCCCTATCATCTTTCTCACAGGATGTACTAGGGCAGCCACACATAACTGGTTACTCATTCTGCTAGAAATAGCCAAACCTCCATTGTATCCATAGATACATATTTCTGAAAAAGAAAATATGCGATACTTGAAACATGAATGGAACTATACACAAAACTAGGTACAAATCTTAGATCTGACTGGACAAAATAGATCTATCAGTGACACTTTTTCTGCACTTCAAACTTGATCATGTTTTACGCTGATTTTTCCCTTGTGCTCCAAGTGGCAAATTGGTTTCCTCCTGGCAGAAGGTAACTTTTTGAATGGGTGGTATATATTAGCATAAACTTAGTCTGGAAAGTTTTAGCAATAAGAAAATATCCAAACTGTCTTTCCAGTGAGCCTCCAAAGAGCTGGGTCCTTGTTTGTACACATGCTTCAGGCAAACACTGTGATCCTTTTATGCAAACCCAATTACTTGGTAACCAAAAGAAAGGCGTGAGGTGCAGCACAATTTTCCAATTATTGCTACTCTTGTCATCACATTTCCTCCCAGAGTATTTTTCATATTGCCTCTAAATTTCCAAAAACCCACTTAATTAGCCATATTGAACAAAGACCCTCTGACCCGTGTAAACAGACACGACTACAAAGCACCCTAATTTCTTAATCAGTGTTGCTTCTGTGCCACACTAAAGGTTTAGTAAACTAAGATAGGCTTCTCTGCCAAGAAACACATTATCTAGGTTTCAGTGGTTTGTTGTAGCTCTTTGCTGAATAGTACAGCATTCCTTCAGTTGAAAGCAGTGGATTGCCCAAAAGGCCTTTATTCTCTGTATCCACATACTTAAACCGAAGAAAATTGTGTTATTCTGTGCTGATGTATTGGAAGAACTGTAATACTTACGGCAAGCCTTAGGTGTGACAAAACTGTGGGCCACTGTATCAAAGTTATCTCGTTATTAGTAAATTATCCAACGTTTAGACACTTAAGATAAACTCTTTACCATTTTTCCAGTCACAGTAGTCTCCTCCTGAAAGAACTGACATTATATCTATACCTGTGGACAAAACTTTATGTGCAAAGCGAACAACCTGCAAATCCTATGGCCTTTACATATACGCTGTGTCGAATGTGGGAGGTATTCATTGCACACTGACTGCCAGTTTTGGCAGAAACATCTTTATGCCAACACGCAGCACCTTGGTGGCAGAGCAGAAGGGATGCCTACACAGTCACGGGCCACGCCAAGGGATGTGTACTGCTGCCAGTGGCAGAACTTTCCACAGGTCTGTCAATGAGGAAGAACTGACCTCTGTGAAAGGAGCAAATAGGGTCCAATATGCCTCATTTCAGGAACAGGAAGGATCCAGATTTTTAATGAGGCGTATTTCAGCAGCTAAATCAGCTGGACACTGTCTAGTGACCAAACCAAAGCACTCAAGTAGGAATGAGCTTACTCTCATCCCTACCCAGAGACGGAAAAAAGACGGGGAGACCAGTGAAAATTCGCATTGTTTCTATTCCCAAAATGTACCATAGAAATGTTTTTTAACTTCAGGGAAAGTGGTGAAGTGTTCATAACTACAGTGTGTCAGCAGTTGAATATCTTGACGTGGAAAGAGGTAGAGCCAAAGAGGATCTGAAAATGCTATTGAAGACAAGAGCACTCCAAAGAAATTTTCTTCACCCTTAGTTTATCAGAGTGGGACTTCCCATGCAGTACCAATGTGAGCATCAAGGACACTGCCCTCCTTCTTCTTTTCCATTGCTCTGGAGAAATAATTCAGGTGTCAAAGTATTGCTTGGAGGAACTGCTAGAGAACAGAAAAAGAGAGCCAGACTTCCCAGAGAAACTATGTATTTACACAAGGTAACTTAAATTCATGTAATAAATCTACTTCATCAGCTTTTATTGAGGGTCATGGTATGGAACTACAGATCTGTAAATAGGTCTATAGTGCTGTCAGTTCATGACAGCCAATTTGGCAAAACTCCTCTTTCAAAAACAACAGTTAATTCTCTCTGTCTAGAAGATACTTCTTTTTTTTCTCAAGTGAGAAGGGCAGCCCATCCATGAGGCTGCAAACAAGGAGCTGAAATGTTCATTATTAAATGGCACCATCTGAAAGGTTTTCTGCCTTCTACTGTCTTCAGAGTCTCCCTGACAGCATCCATCTCAGAGAGCATCCACACAGAAAGATAGTTTCGAAAAGATATTTCACATCTGCCAACCCTGCCTTCTGCACAGCAGAGGAGGACGTACTGAAGCGCTTGTGCATTGGCTCCTGGCTCTGCCAGGGTAGGGGATGAGTGAGACCATGCAGATTTGTTCATGAAGAAAAGAGCATGAACGGGATAGCCACTGACCAGGTCAGTCTTGCAGGCTGCTCTCCCAGAGCTTTTTGGCTATTCAGCTCCTGAAAACGAGCCAGGGTATGATAGCTACTAAAGGAGACTCTTTGTCACACAATCCAAAATGCCCTTGAGACAGCTATTTCCAAATGAGGCTATTTCTCAAAGCTTCTCTCATGGAAAGCTGCTGCTCTCAAAATACTTGTACCACATCTTCCAGTGGTTCAGTATGCTGTACTATGTGGTTCCAAAACCAGAAATGCTGTATTAAAGTGCTAGAGGAAAAGGAAAAGCAAACCATTATTATTTCCCCTCTATTGACCTCACAGAGGTGAGGAACTATCAAAGTTTCAACATTTCAGGAAGAAGCCAGCTGAGTTTCAAATGCTGTCCTGCAATAACTTGAACTAGTATGAAATACTGACAGTAAGCATTGGACGCCTTTGTCTTAAGCATGAATTTCAAAATCAAGTAAGCTGAAACATCAATGAAACTTAAATATGAAAAATGTTATCTAAGACTTGTCCCTCCTTATGTCTTTCAAAGTTGTATTACAAAAGACTTTCACAACAATATAAAGCAGGAAAAAAATGAGTGGAACAGGAGGGGCATCAGCAGAACTTGAGATGGGTGGATGTAATCAGTCAGACTCTGCCTTTTCTGAATTTTGTTAACCCTCATGGTTTCTGAAGAACAACGAAAGACAGAATGCATTGACATACACAAAAGTATGTAAGAGCCTTTCCTGTCATATACAGGTCCTTCTTCCTGTGAACTTTGTAAGACTCTTAGCTTGAAAAGGTCAGCAATAGTATTTCTGTTGCTCTTCAGCTAGAGACGTATGGGGACACATTAAAGCAGCAGGCACGCAGTGCATGACATTCAAATTGTAGAGGATGACCAATGCCCTCCAAGGGCTAAGTGCAGCTTCACTCAGTTACAGTAGAATGGACTCTCCCTGTAAGTGAAGTGAATCTTCAGTATGCACAGCCTGTGGCACTTAAATGCTGAAATGTATTTTCAATAACCAGATCAGATGTTGCAAACCTCCACAGATTTGAGGACAATGAAAGAGACCAGCAAGATGAACCACTAGAAATTTTTTAAGGTTTGTTTTAAGGAATCTGATTTTGCTTGTTGGACTGAACAATTCAAGTACTAACATTGCCAGAAAAGTTTTCAGCCCAGCTGAACTGTACATTTGAATCTCACCAATTTACTTGCCCTTGTTTTAAATGCTAAGGAAGAGATCCTGCTGTGGGAAAAGCATCTGCAATTCCCATCGCTCCCGGTAACTAGTGCCCACACATCCTCAGGGCTACTTTATCTTCTGTCTCTGAGATCAGGCAAGCAGTATATCAGAATTTTTATACTACTGAGTCTGGAGCTTGGAGTGGCGACACTGGGACTCCTATAAGATTATTTCTGACATGATGACAGAGAAACATGAGCTAAAAAGTTAAAAATAGCTTGTGCAATAGCTAAATCAGAATGTTTTTAAATGCATGAGGTTCCTGCCTCCCCAAGAAATGTCAGCTGCACTCTGCTATGCCTGTACTTACATTCACTTCACATAACACCAAATACAGCACTTAGATCAGTGACATTTGTGCAAGGATAGTTCATCCTGTTTGCTACAGGATCTGTGCCCTGGATTCAGCTCTCAGTTACTATAAGAAACAGATACACAACAGAGGCAGCAATACGAAGGTTTGTGGAAATGGCTTACTTTTTTTTCATATTATAGGATGTTTTTAGAACTCTTTTAAAGGCAGTTGAATTATAGGTAACATTTATATAACTTCTTGCTTCTATACTTCTATATTTACTTGCTAGCAGTTGTGAAATCTCCACTGCTCCAATGACTGAGCCTTGGTATCTTTATCCACATACTCCACACCAAGTTCACTGGAGGCTCAATGCAGAGAACAGATCCTGATTTACGTAAATTAAATGTTAGGGTTGACTACCATACCCGAATATTCCTCAGTTCCTTAGATGGTAACCTCCTCACCTGAGATTGCCATCCCCTTCTCTGTTCCACACACACACCCCTCTACAACCATGGCCACGGTCACAGACACAAATGTACGTTTTCAGCCTTATTTCTGGAAGGATCAGCCAACCAGCAAAGACAAACCGTGTTAGTGTCAGGACATAAGTTTTGCCATAGATACCAAATCATTCAAGGAAGAAACAGTTTTCTGAAACATCAGCGTTCAAATTTAAGTAAATGACAGCCACTTTAACAGGAGCTAAATAGAGTAACACATTTTCCAACCTTCTTCAACAGCTAGACAAGAAAAAGTAAAAATCCACGTTCTCGTCTCCATTCCTCTTTCCCACTCCATAATTTTGATTTCCTCAAAAACTGTGAAAAGGAATAACATTTCAATCTTGTTTGTCTCACAAGCTTTATCTATCTGATCAGAATTAGACAAATCATCTGGCCCTAGCAGTTTACTCCATCATTTTCCTGACAAAAACTAATAGTCACAGGAATATATTAATTTGCTTCTTTCTTTCCTCCCAATATGCGGCATCTGTAGAAGATGGTGTGCTGATCTCATTACCTTGCAAGGTATGAATTCATACATAGAATGAAGCAAGCATATGTAATGGCACCTCTGCAAAATAAAGACAGCTCCTTTGCTTTTCATTGTTAGTTTTCTTTTGTTACCATAAAAGCCTGCACTGCCAACATTAAATGTGACCTAGTTCCTGATCAAGCCTGTCTCAGCTTCCCTGGCTGTTTTCATTACCAGTGACCAGAGGAAAGAAAGGGCAGGATGGGTGAGCTGTCCGCCAGTAGTAGTCACATAACAAAAATACAGATGCTTTCTCTCTCCCTTAAAAGGATTTTCTGGACTGGATTTAATCTCCTTTTCATTTGCATTCCAAGTGACAGTTATTTGATTCTGTGTGGCATGTCAACATGGCAGGAACATCTCCTGATGAAAAGCATAGGTTAGAGACTCACTGACTAAACTGTTACAAACAGTTCCATTTTCTTTATGTCCATAGCATCAATGTTTATTTTAGCTTGAGGGGGTTGATTGTTTTTGTTTTTAAGGCATCTGATTGCAAGGCTCCAGGAAAAGTTCTTGATTCAGAATCCATACACTAGCTTGTTAGGTCTTTGCCCAAATTTGGAAAGACTCTGTTATACTCATTAGAGGCTAGTTCATGCTTCCATATCTGCTGGGATTACTATTAACACCACACCAAACTGTCCATTCACAGTCAGCTCAAGCACTGCAGTGTATGGATAAAAAAAAAAAAAAAAAAAAATTACAAGAGAAATACAATAATTTTCCATGAGTTACTGAATTGATCTTTTGACCTCAAATACCTCCAGGAAGTGGCACTTGGTCCATACATACCTCAAAGCATTAAACAGCTGATATTAGCTCCAGTTCTACATATTACCTGAGAGGACCTCAGTAACCCCATTAACTACCTTCCCTTTTCTTGTACTTTTGCATGACCACACAATGCCCAGCTCCCCTTGCCCAAACATTCACTTATTGTCACACCAGCTTGGAGTGACAATTCTAAGCACTCTTTGGAGAGAAATCAGATGGAGAAGCAGGACCATGTATCTTCACCCAAGTGAAGTTGACATGTTCCCTCCCCCTGCTAGAAGTATTGCTAATATATAAAATGTTTGAGACGTCTGTGTCTGTATATCATTCCTGGACTCAAACTTCTCTTGTAATTTCTTTCACTTAAGAAAAACATTGCTTCAAATAAAATAGTATTCTATTTTTGAAGCGAACTTCATGCTAGACTGACAGACCAGCAGACTGATTCCTTTTCTCGGTTTCCAGACAACAGATAGAAATGGCAGTGGCATCACATCACTTACTGTCCTTCAGCCCCTGCTGGCCAAGACCACCTTCCTTCACCATTTCTAGGCTTCTTTCAGTTATTTGTTTCCTTGGTGAGACTAAGACTAAATGAATGCCATGAATCCTATTCTTTAGACACTTATCTGCCAGGAACATGAAGAGAACCCACTTCCCCAAAATGATAAAAGACAATAATCACTGTTGGAAGCAAATTTAGGAGAGAAAGATGTTATGGACCATCGGCAGTCTCTGGAGTCATCCCTGTAAAGATTTATTTGTAGGAGGAATAATGGATGAAACAGATAGAAACAGGCAAGAAGTGTAGTTGTCAGATTTTAAGTATATAGATAAGAAGCAGGAGTTTCTCCTTTTACGGAGTGAGAGCATGCAGACTAGAGGAGACTTGAATATATCTGTTGGAAAGAACAGAACTATTGATCTATATTGAAGGGGAGGGGAATGCTGGTGGGAAAGAGTGGCTAAAAATATAACAGTAATTCTGTTTTTCAGTCAGGAAGAAAAAAGATAAAATATCCGTTCCTATTCTACTCAGCAAATCAAAGACTTAGTGCTTTATAATCAGAATAATAGACCTAGCTTCTAATCTTGCCTTAATTCTACACCTGATCTGACAGAAGCACAGATGAAAATGATTGATCTGTGACTTCGTTGGCATAATAAATGCTAGTGTATACAGATGAGTATTCTTCTTGTCATCGGCTACTTCAAATCACACCAGCTCTATATATGTCATTAAATACTGACATTTTGTTATTCTCTGTCCCCTGCTTGGAAACCCTGCCTGCCTGCAAGGGATTGTGGGGAAAAGGAGAGAGGCTGTGTGTCTTGGTGAGAGGGAGAGAACAGACACAACCTTCCCATCTGATATTGCTGGTGCTCTTCATTCCTTTTTTGTAATGGCTTTCAAGGGCTAAGCGTTTCCATCCTGTGCCTCTGCCACAAACTAGTACATGACCAGCCTTAAAAAGAAAAGAATTTTAATTTCTTTAAGCAACAGATATTTTGCATCCAAAAGAATAATCCGTATTCTTTTCTGAACCTTCAACATCCTCCCTTCCTTTTCACTACTTTCCTCCTCTCCCCTTCAGGTCTTTCCATTCTGACTCTCCATCTGTTCAGCCTTGGTCTGCAGCCTTCAAACACACAGACTAGACTCCCTTTAAAAGCAATTCTCAGTCAGAAGAGCATGTGTTTCATTAATATTTACTGCAGTTCATATTTCCACAAAATCTTCTAAATTAACAGGACACAAAATGCAATAAAAGCAGAGTCAAAAGATGCATATTTTCTATTGCCATTTAAAAGATGAAAGCAGAAAACAGCTTAAAATTAACCCCCTGGTTCCCCTCCAAGATGAGTGTTTTAAAAATCTCCGAAGTATAACAGCAATAATAACAGAGAAATACCATTGTTTCAAACCTTTTATTTCTCTCATTCTTACTTCTATTCTTGTCCTTTGTGTTTTGGCAGCTGTGAATAATTCTCTGCCCTGGAATTGTTCTGCAGGCTATTAATGTCTATGACCTTTTACATCAACAACAGCGCTACTTTCCAGTCATTTCTTGAAATGGTACCTAATATGAATTTAACATGACTGAGGCAGCATCCTACACACACAGACACACACACATGCACCTCTGAGATGCATCCCATCCACATGTTAAAAAAAAAATTAAAAAAAAATCAAAATAACTTCATCAGAAAAGTATCTGCCTTGTAAATAACTGTGTTTCATGGCAATGGGGAAACAGACACCTATAATACATCCTTCCCAAGTTCTCTTGGGGAAATAGAAGGACTGATATTACAGTGGGATGATTTCATTATATAAGAAAATAAGATCTCATTAAGTCTGAGCCATTATGGGGCTTTGAGTTAGCTTAGCTGCTGCTTTTACTTTAAGAGTGTGCAAAAAACCCAGATGCGATCAAACAGATATCAAGAGCATTCTCCAACTCTGTGATCAAATGAATGCATATATTGAGTGTCTCTAGTGTCTTTTAGATTCATTTAATCAAAGAAGTTAAGAGACTGGTGTCTAGTTTTCAGCAGCACCATGCTTCTGCGACAGTCTCCCGTAACAGAAACAAATGGCAGGTAATCCTGTTGCAAAACAGATGGATAAAGTGGGCAGCAGATATTCAGGATGAAAGGACTTATAAAACAAATGCTTTTAAGAGCCCTTTAAGCCTTCCAGGTTCTCTTCACTGTAGAGCCAAAGACTGGTCAGAAGAGTTTGCAGAAGGTTGATTTATTTATTTTTTTTAAACAGGTTAAATTAATTGTCTCAACAGGTCAAGAAATACTCACCTTAACTCCTGACTACGATTTACGCTTTTTAGAAGTGAATGTTAAGTTCCTAAATGTTGCTACTCTGGTTAAAATTAGAATTGAGATGTTAAAACAAGGTGTAGAGACACACTGGACAGCATGCCTGACACCAGACATGACTAATGTAGAGCATTAAGTGACTGTGTAAGTTTCCTCTGGAAAAAAAAAAAAAAAAAAACCACAGATTTAGAGACTCTAAACCTTTCTTCCTGTATTCCCTTTAACTATGGCCCTTGCCAGCTGCCATCAGACATTAACTTCTTTGAAAATAAAATTTTGGTCGCTATTTCTCTTGGTTCAGGCTTTTCATTTTTTTTCCAGTCACACAGACCAATGAGCAGAGCCTCCTGGACAATTTCCTCTGAAATCCATTTGTCAGGAAAAAATGAGTTTCTGACAAAACAAAACATTTCAAGAAATCTGTCTTTCTTGTGGTATATATGAAATGTTAATAAAAAATCTGCTCAGTTAAATTCTTCTTAGATGAAGCTCTTCACATTCTCTGATGAGAAGCTGACAATTTGTAAGGCAAATGAAGATTAAATGTGTTCTGGCCTGGTTTGTGCTTATATTTTTCTTGGGAAAAAAAAATCCCTCATCACACACACCTGTAACAACCTGGCTGTCTGAACAGGGACCCACAGTAAAAGGGAAAGAAGACCTGATGTCCTTCTGCAATAAAAAAAATGAAATTGCTCCTTCCTATTATAAAGTAATTTTAAACTGGGAATAAGGGAAGGAAGACTGTGAATGCAGGGGAACATTTTAGGATGCCTGAGAGCTCCTGAGTTACTGGGAATGAGTGATCCACCGAGAAACCATCTTCCAAAGTGGAAGATGACTGTGATTTCTCTCGCTGTGCATATGGTACCTTGCAAAATGAGTCCTTCATCTGGAAATTATTATAATACAAATCGTGAATAATATAACCCAGGACATTTGTTTTTAAATAACCCGGTTTTCCTTCTAATCACCTATTGCACCCTCCACTTGCAAGTTAGTGATTTGGGATTAGCCCAAGTAATGAGCTACTGCTAACTAATAGCTGTTTGACAGTCACATCTCAACTCCTGGGGAACAAATACTGGAATTATTCAATTAGTTGCTCTTTTGTCATGTTATGTCTGACAGAAAACAGCCTGAATACCTCTGAAGGCTGGTACCTTGGAAATACTAGTCCACCCATATGGCTTGGTGTGCACTGGCTTGGCAGAGCAATGTGGCAATATTAGCACATCTGCTGTCTGTCTTAAGTTTGTTTTAGAGAGAGAAGCATAACTCTCTGTTGATGTATTCATGAGAACTAACACATTGAAAAAAAAAAGAAAAAACACAGAACCTTAAAAAAAATGTAGTTTTGTTTTGCTGTATCCAGTATGTTCTTGTCTCTTGTCTAAAAAGGCCATCTGGTCTAAAAATGTACAGCACCTGTGTAAATTTTCACATATTGAAGACTGAAATGCTAAGTATTCCCTGCTGTAAAAATAAATCGTGGATATTATGGGGATTTTGAAATTATTATTATTATTTTCGCAAACTGTTGTACCTCTGACTTCACTGAACACACACTTTCTGCATTCTTCAATGAAAAGGTTTTTATGCAAGGATGGGCATGACTGGACAGAGGAGAGAAATGAAAAGGATCAAAAAATGGACAAAAGACTTATATCCCAACTTTGCTTATGTCATTGGGATTCGCCAGTCTGGCCAGAACTACAACAGCCTATTCCAGTGATAACTTTCTTTACAGCTGTCTAAATTGAGCACCTTCAGTTCTTCTCTAATGGAGGAAAACATTATTCTCCATCTTTCCAAAAGACAGCTGAGTCACAGAGCTAAAAAAGAAATGAAGTACTGCATCAGTAGTCTACAGCTCAGATATATTCAAACAAATGCCAGTTAGTGATGATGCTAAATATGTATTTTTTTTCTCCTCCAACCAAATGCTATGTCTCTTGCTCTTTTCACTGCTGTGCTTTCAAATGTCAGAGAAATGTAGCAAAACACTGGTATCTAAGATCTTACTTCTAATCTTCAGGATAAAAGAATGGGAGAGAACCGAATAGATGCTCTTGAGGTCACTGGCATAACATCTACACCCGTGTACTGCCCTAAAGTACGTTATTACAGCAGGATACTAGTGAACAGGCACCCATTTCTTAGCTAGTTAAGATGTAGCTTCTGATTCAATTATCTGCTTTCAAAACATAGCATGAAATCCTACTGTGATCTATATGATTTGTGTTTTAATGTCTTAAAGCAAAGAATATAATCCATTTTGAGTTGTAATTATTATTATGTGATTGCAATGATTGCACTAAAAAAGAGACATAAAGACTGTGAAGTCTGAAGTCTGACACAGTACATGAAGATACCACCTATCGCTGGGAACCAGCTCATGCTCCTGCTTCATACTCATGGAGATCCTGGCAGTCTCTACAGAACTTGCCATATGTTAAGTTGATCATCCAAACTTCTACGGTTAGAAAACACACCTGAATACTTGGACAAGGGATGAGAAATTCCTTTTCACATGGACTTACAGGCCTTCTACTGTTGTTCAAAAGGGGAACAGACTTCCTGTTCTGCTCTATTTCTAGCAGAAAGACTTTCCAATTTACTCACCAGCTAGTTCTGTGCAAGGACAAGTAAGCCAAGAACAAATGAAAGACCTAGATAAAGGGGGGAAGAGCAAGGGTAAAACTCACCCTTAGCATCCTGCTCAACAGAACTATTCTAATGCTGCAGTCAGATTTAAATAAATCAACTTAATCACTCTGCTTACTATCGTTGCAATTAACCATTGGATTTCTAAGGCAGCACCACTTTGATACTTAGTATTTTTGCAACTCTTCATCTTCCTTGTTTACTGATCTGTTGTAAATTAAGCACAGTTTGGGGGGGCAGAGGGCTGCCTATTCCTAAAGGCTCTTTGCTATGCAGTTCTTCACAATTTCAAGTTTTGAAACACAAAGTACATGTTAAAATCCAATTAGAATGACAAATGAATCATGAGAAAAATCTAATGGCATAAAACAAATTTGAAAGCTTAAACAATTTCCAATTCACAGTTATATCTTATAATATAATGCAGCTCACCTTGCCAAATGGCCCCATTAGTATTTAAACTTCAGAGAACCACCATATGCAGTGAAAGGATATTGATTACTACCCACTACTGGAAGAAAAATTAAAGTTAAGAAGGGTGTGACAATCCTGGACAAAGTGTGCTTGCAATTGCCTTAACTCAGGGTCTGAGAAGGTCATCTCTCTGCCATTGGAGCTGTTCCCTCACTGGTAATGTACATGCAAAACAAAATGATTCCAGATTCCTCTGTAAAGACCTTTGTAAAACCATTACAGATGAGCAAATAAATCACAACATTTTATCTCGTCACCCATCTCTGAACAGACTTTCCAGACTCAACAGGACAAGCCAGGGAAGTCTTTTTGGAAGCAGATGTCAGATCAGAAGAGGGTGACATGTTGATTTGCAATGCCAGGAATTCAAAAGACTTTCCACTTCAAGAGATATTTGAGAAAAGGAAGTGAGGGAGGTTATACAGGACAAAGTTTTAAGTGAAAAGATAAGAACAAAGGAACTAAGAAAAACTGTAATGATTGTATTAAAAAAGACACATAAACCTGTAAAGTGAGTGTTGAACATGAGTTTAGTGCATAAAAAAAAAAAAATTAGTATTCAATTATCTGCACAAAAGGGAAAGGGGGAGGGGAAGCAAAGAACTGAATAAACACAGCAGGAGGATTGAAACATAAATGGGACAGCAATTGGGAAGGAATGAATGCTAAAAAATAGTTCAAGAGAAGCAACCAGACTGCACTGCTGAGGTCAGAAAGGCCAAAATATGGATTTAGCATAGTCTGTTTTATTCTGTTGCTGTAATTAGAATCACCTTTTTTTAACAATTACACTACTACACCTGTGGCTAAACATGAATCCCAACAATTTAAGCAGATGCAACATGACATGTACCTGAAGCACAGGACAGTTATGTGAGTTTTTAAACTTTCAGGATACCCATCAAAGCAACTTTGTTGAGGGGTCAGTACCAGTGAGGAAAATGCCTGACCAAGTTTAGACACAAGTCTAACTTTGATGGAGAGCAGAAAAATAGGGCTATGTATTTTAATGTTGTAAGTCCTGTGAATGCCCTTTACAGCTCCTGTTCACTCACTTTCAAAAGATTGTCTCACTGGCAGAAACTTATAAACATGCAGAGATCAGAATTCATTTCTAATCTTTAACAGATATTTGAGAAATTTAAGAAAGACCCGTTATTTTTTTGTTTCAAAAATGTTACATTTCAGAATCAAAGCTAACTGAGGCTGAGGTAGATTATATAATGCTGTCTGTCCTTCCAAAAGGGGAAAAATAGAAAGGTATCAAGAAATCCATCAGGAAGAAACTAGCTTTAAAAAAAAATAAAAATTAAAAAGCAATACTGCACAAATGTCCTGCAGGACAGTATGCGAGCTTCAGCAAACACATTAAACCTCAATTCTCAAAACTTTTCTACTAATTGCTTAAAGGCAATGTTCCTGGCAGCCAATCGAGACTTAACATCTGGGAGCTGAATGGTTGGTTCATAGATGGGTCCTGAAGCTATGGCTGCAGGATGCTGTAGAAACAGCAGATGACATTTTCACGCTCTGCTTCTGTAACATCCATTCCTGCCCTTTGAGAGGTCACATTGTTAGCAGACCATAAAGGTTGTGCCTGAGTGTCTTTGGTTTGTGACTGAGCACTTCTAGATCAACATTGGAACATCAGAACAGATCGCAGAATTGATCACATGCATTTTATAGAGGAAACCAGAGGCAACAGAAATTACATGCACAGTTTTTACACAGGATTTAGCTCTAACCTTACATTTAGGAAACATACAATCAAACTGCATTTGGCTTTTCCTTCCTGGGCCTCTTATTCAAACTGTAAACTATTTTTTATAAAGATCACATGGCCACAGTGCAGCCTGGCATGATGGACAGTCTTAGCACGTAGAAATACTTCATGCCCATTGTGCAACTGAGCTGTCTGTGGAGAGTTGTGTGCAGACTCAGAATTTAAACAGCTGGAGATGCCAAGAAATCTGATGCGTTGGCCAAGTCTGTGTACGTGAGACTTTCTGCTCACATGAGTGTGTGCATCATCAGAAAAGCTGGAGACATTGCACACTGAGATTATTGTGCTTTAGAAACAGGAAAGGTGTACAAGAGAAGTTCCTGTCTAAACCATGCTTGTTACGTAAACAATAAAACCCAACTGTCATTCAGTTCTTAACAGTAACCATAAGAAAGACCTTGAAATAACTGAAGAATTTTTTCTAGCTCTTGCTACTACACTCATCTCTGTGCTAAGAACCACTAATTTTAAGGCAACCTTCTTGCCATAACAACAATGCAAAATACCTGACTCATGTCTTACATACAATGTATATTTGAGTCCTGGCTGCTCTGCTTCACTTCTTCCTTGGTATGACAAACAAGAAAGCTGAAACATATGATGCAACATGCATAACAGAAAACAAATGTGATTTCAGAGATGGTTTGGTTTTGTGTTTCTCCTGTGCTTTAACTTTTTCAGAAATTCTGCATAACGAGTGTGAAGATGAGCATGAACATTCTTACAATTATTAATTTTTTAGAATAATTGCTTCTGATATCAGTTTCTACTACCTTTTTTTTTTTTTTTTTACACCCTCTTTGGATATTTTGGGTCTGTCACAAAACCCTTGCAAAGAACTGAGAACAATTGCAACCAACCAGTCGGTAAAATGGTGGCTGCCAGATCCTGGAGAGGCTGCAGCCTTGCCTAGCAATTATCAGGACAACAATTAGAATATTCTCGAAGCCACATGAAAACCAGTGTATGTCCCAGACTTGCCTGTTCACATATTAAAAGCATTTCTGCATATTTCCACTGCTGAAATCCATCAATTATACAACAAACAGAAGATAAAAACTTGTTATGTGTTTTATAGTTGTGTATTGTGCTATACAAATGTCACCTCCCAAGTTCCAGACCCAAGAACACAGAGTCTTAGGAATAGCATTTGAGATGTTCAAAAGGATTCTGTAATTAATCTTTATAAAAGATGAGTTTGGAACAACTCATTTATTCACAGCATAAAGCATACGTCGTTACTGGATGTCAGCGTATGGGAATTCCTGGAAACATGACTCTACACATGCCTGCCTACAAGAGAATTTTTGTGTAAGTATGAATGTTTAGGATAGATATTATCTGCAAAGTAAAAATAACCATAACAGAATACGGCTGAACCTGAGAATATCTAAATGACATCCAGTAAGTATAGACTCATATTTATGTACAAGTATATATATATGAGAGAAATATACAGACATGTGTGCCTATGAGGATCATTCTTTGTACACCTCTGCTATCAAAGATCAGTACAGTTTATTTTGCACACAGTTATTTGACACTGCTTCCAGCGCTGGAGAGAGCTTCTAGAGCTCTGATCCTCTGCTGCAGCTTTTCTCACAGGTCACACATATTCTGCAGCTGTTTAGTATAAGCTATCCAAACAGATGTTCTTCATGATTACTGCATTTTCTGTTCCTCTTCTGACCCCTGTAGCCCTCAAAATTTTACACTTAGGTTCTAGTTGCAGAAACCAGGGGATTTACGATAAGAAATTTTTCTCCTGCCTGTTTCTATCTTTTGTAGTATGTAATAGTCCAAGCACTTGATGGCCTGCTAGGAGGCTGGCATAAGCAAGGGAAGTGAAGGGGGTGCTGCCAGTGATTTGGTCTCAAATGAGTACTTGAATTTCCTCACTGCACAGGGAGAAAACTAGAATTTTGTACAAAAGGTCTCAAAAACGTGACCTGGAGCTTCAACAAGAAAGATATCTTACATTCCATAAAGAATCACAGGTTTTGCTTTTACCTGCTAGGTTTTGTGTTTCTGACAGGGATAGGTAAGTGCATTATATAGATTAGCTTTTAATCTGTGCTTGCTTTCTAGTAAACATCTGATTAAACTGCTGGGAAAGCCGGGGTGAATTGATTAACGAAGCTACTTTATGAACTACCAGCTTTCATAGTGAGGTAAAGGGAATTTCAAGGAACAATGAAGTAGATAAAATGGAAGAACGATAACATACAAATAGCAAAAATAACTGACAGTATGTATTCACTCAAGTATTCAAAGTATTTGTTGTGGTTTAACCCCAGCCAGCAGCTAGGACAACGCAGCCACTCTCTCACTCCCCACAGTTGCTATGGGGAAGAGAATCAGAATGGTGAAAGCGAGGGAAAAAGCATAGGCTGAGATAAAAACAGCTTAATATGTAGAGCAAAAGCCATGGATGCAAGCTAAGCAAAATACAGAATTCATTCACCACTTCCTATTGGCTTCTTCCCCCAGCTTTATATACTGAGCATGACACCATATGGTATAGAAAAGCGCACTTGACTCCGTTGGGGTCAGTTGTCCTGGCTGTATTTCCTCCCAACTTTTTGTGCCCTCCCAGACTACTCACTGTCAGGGCAGTGTGAGGAGCAAAAAATGCCTTAAGTGCTTAGCAACAACCAAAACCATCAGTGCACTATCAACAGTATTTCTCATCTCAAATCCAAGACATAGCACTATACCAGCTGCCAGAAAGAAAGTTAACTCCATCTCATCTAAAACCATGGTGGTATTTTAGAAGCTAATTTTTCACTGTTGATTGGCAAAGTTAAGTGATTGATTAACTGATGTTTGCCTGAATCTTTTGACAGCAGAAAAGTCCCAGGGCATCCATTTAAGTTGCTAGGAAGGCAAAACCTTCACAGCTCTTTCACAATCTCACACTATAGAAGAACCCATTAAAGAGTACAGAGCATATCAACATTTCACTGCCTTCAATGCACGGGTTCTAACCACCAGGTAAGTTACAAAACCAAGTCTCAGCAGAAGGTAAAAGCTCTAAATAATCTTCTCATGTCTGATCATTAGGACAATGCAGGAGTATCTTTCAAAAGGAAGTCACACACTGTTGTTTCCTAGCGTGTCTCTCCTTGTAATGAATTTCACCATTGCTGCTTATGGCCTTGTTGTGAATGTCATAAGTTATTATCCAAACAAATGTTATACACACTGATTGAATTTTATAAATCTGCAACAACGTGTTTTGAAAAGTTCTTCGCTCCACCCCCCAGTATGAAAAGCTGAATGAATTTACATCTTTCAAATGAGTCTGCTAGACTTAATATTGCATTTCAGATCTAATTTTCCTAGCTGAAAGTTTGGACTTCAATCTTTAGTGTTGAATTACTGCAAATTCAATCCAAATATAAGCTCCTGTGTGCTGCTTTGAGTTTTGCAGGAGACTTCTTTCTACATTATCTTTATGTGAGTCATTATTAGATTAGTGGCATTTTCTGGGTTTTAGAAGAAAATCCCTAGAAAGTTTAACTGCCCTTGTAACTTCCAAATGAGATAAAGAACAGCCTGTCTATTATCTTTGTATCTACTCTCTGGCATGACATTATCTCATGCTGCTACAAGAAAACAGATATTTGCATTATTTCCAAGTCTACTCCTTTCTGAGACCCAAACAGAAGATCTGTACCTCTCAAACATCTAGTAAAGGTGTGTAGGTAATAAGAAGTACTCTATATCGTGGGATAAGCTCCTTAGTGAAAACTGTCAATAAAATATGGGTTTGCACACAGGTTTTTGATGTGACAGACAGAAGAAGTTTGGCTTTTAGATCTGCTTAGTTGGTATCTCAGAGTTTGAGTGCATGTGCTCTTCTGAGTATTTCTGAAGATGCTTATTGCTACTTGACTTGCTGCCACCTCACAACTTGTCATACAACCACACATTACCTTTTTCCCAGTATCAGTCAGTGCAGTCCTTGCCAAATATCAGATCTACCTGCCTATCTATTAATCTATATACTGTTAAACATTTTTACCCTAGACCTCTTAACATTAACAGAATTGGTTTGGGCAGCCATAGTGGTAGCTCTGAGGGGGAGGCACCTATTGCCATATCAAGCTAGGGAGACCTAGCTCACCTGCCACTTGCACGATGTATCTCATTGCGGCCAGATTTAGCCATGTTCCTTTTCTGACAGACAGGATTTCACTACTCAGAGAAGACAAAATTATGCCTGTTTCAAAGGAACAGGTCATGTTATAAAGTACACTAGCCAGAAGCCTTAGCAATCAGCCTGATCAATGAGTTTGGGCTGATGTACACCAGCTGACTCTTGAAGTGCTTAACACTTCTGAATTTCCTTTCAGAAAACGGAGGGTATTTTTTGGACCCACAATATATCACCTATAATGAGGTAGAAATGTGGCATCCCCCAACAGTAAATTCAAAGAAAGATTCAGTTGGGTTTTTAAAAATATTTTTTATATATATTCTTCATTTTGTAGCACAATTTTTGCATGTGCTAACCCAAAGCACCACAAGTCTTTTACTGGGTTTGCATACAGTAACAGTGGGACCCCAGAGCCTCAGAAATCCACTTAAGGATTACGGGGCCTGCCAAGATCAGTGGGGTGATGTGGTATTTAATTTCCTGGGTGCATATAAAAGGCCTTCTCTCCGGAGCCCTCTGCGCAGAGCGCTGCTGAGTGCTGTCCCAGCACAGCGTGCAAATCACAGTGTTCAGCAGGGGGAGGGTAGCAATGAGGGAAGGGAGTACAGTTTGGCAGAATGCTGACCAAGCCATGCAGGACACCTTCTGATAAGGTATCTAAATCACATTTGTGAGGCCAGCAGAGCCTGGGTGAATGGCAGGTGGGGAATTTAGAGAAACTCCTTGTAATTCTCCAGCAGCAAGCTCTTTGGTGAGCACTGCTGTGAAGGAGGAAAAGATGAGGGCAATGACGGAAAGAATAAAAGCTGTATGAAGAACAGTCACGTCCCTCATCATAGAAACAGTAGGGAAGTGGAGGGAAGAAAGCACAGGATTCTTTCTTTCACATGGATTTATTCTTCATTTAAATTTTCTTATACTCCTCTCCTCACTTTCTTTAAACTTCAGCTAGGGAAGCAATCTTTCCTGGGGCAGGTTTTCAGGCAAATAAAGTCCAGGTGAAGCCTAGATCAGCCCCTGGCTGTGTCTCCAGCATCAATATTCTACTGTCAAAGTAACCAAACAATTCTGGATTGCAACTTTCTTTTTGTAGCAAACCTCTTCCTTCCCCTCCTCTAAAGAAATCCCCATAGCGGGGAGAACATCTTTTCACTGCTTCATATGACCCACTGCAAAATGGAAAAAGAGGCGCAAGAGTAGCTATTTTCCTTTGTGCCTGCTTAGTAGCCTCAACAAGGATGGCAATCTCTAGTTGTAGCAATAATAGCTTAGAGTTTTCAGGATGGAATAGCCAACTTCTCTCAACTCCTTGTTACGAATTTTATTTGAAAACATTTCCAAAATAATGTGGGCAACACAAGACTAAATGTGGCGTGTTCACAAGCTTGCTATTTGATCTAGGGCAGTCTGAAATGTGAGAAAGGACCCCAATACCATTGCAAAGCGGCACTGAAATATAAAGAATCTTCACACAGACAGAAAGGTCACATGCATATTTCTGATTTCAGGGCTGGGGCTGTATTTTGTATAAAATCTTTCCAAACACACTGCAAGACAATTGACAATTGCAGGTAAAGAAATGTGACAAAGGAGGAGAAATTACTTACAGTGAAGAATGCATCCCTTTGTGTCTTGATACTCTTCCCATGGATCTGTTAGCTGGTGCTCAGGTCTACTGTGTCTTTACCATGTGCAGAATAATCTCAGTAAGATCTCAGAGGAACACAGGCATAGTAGAACATTACCCATCAGTCCTAAATTAAAGAAAGAGGAAAAATGTGAGTTGGAGTTCATAGCTTAAATAGAAAAAAAAAAAAAAACAAACAGCAAAGAACAGACAAAAGAACTTAAGAAGGGAGAGGAAACTACACCGGTTTTTGTGACCATCAGCTAGAGGACCTTTCTGCACTCACCCAGAATGTCCACAGCAATTAATTATATTTTACTTCAAACTGCAGATATGATTCATTACTCCTGAAAGAGAACAGACATAGTTTTGTTACCTCTCTAGTAAGACAGGTTTAATCACATAAGTGATGCTGATACTGAACTCTCCTGGAGGGTGGTGAGACTCCCCACCACCAGATTAGGCTGTTGCTCTTTGCTAAAAAGACAGACAATTAGTTGATTTGGATTATGAACTTGCTTTCGCTCTTATTTTGCTCTTATTTTCCCTTTTTTTATAGAGGAAATCTGGACTCTCTTTTCTCCTCTATGTAACCTAAAAAGTTTCCAACACTTCAATAGCACGGTTCATAGTTTGTGTGTCTAAGGAAAGGGTGTGGAGATGGTATAGCCTTTCCCTCCAATATCTGGCAAGGTTATTCAAATAAGATCACAGGAACAGCAAGAAACATCTTGAAAATATGTATGCCATTAAAAGAACCGTCAGGTTTCATTATACAGTCTACATCCGAGTCAGCGCCATTTCCCTTTGATAACCTCCCTGTTATCTGAAAAAAACCCCAACTGTATTATCCAGCAAAAAATGACATGAAATATAATACATTTTGTCCAGTAAACATGCAGAACAAAAGCCTCTTTGGAACAGCACCACTGTTTTCCAAGTCTGAAACTTGGATCTTTATCATTCTATCCTGTAGTGCTTGCAGCTGTGAGAAGTGTAACCTAGATAATAAGGATGTGATAATGTTACAGAAACCTGCTGATAGATGAGCAGCTCCTCTGACAGCTAATTTATTCCACGTGGCTCAATCATTACTCCTTATTTCTTTGCTGCAAGATTTAATAACTATTTTATCATAGTTTGCCAATTAAAATAAACTGATTAATAAAAGTCGAACACTGAACACTTCACTTGGCACAACAGAAAAAAAATTTCAAACAGTTTCTGGGATGCTGTTTATTTCAACAAATGGTTCACATTTTCACTTTTATCTTCTGAAATTCACCTCTTATAAACAGTATTTCTGCTGTATTAGATTCTTCTCCATCCATGCACGGGTAAATAATGACACCTGATGTATATACAATTCTCTGAGTAACATTTCTCTGGAAGGGAATGTTCAGATTTAGTCCCTCTGAACAGTATAAGAAAAGGTTCTCCCCACCTCAGGAACTAGGCAAAATGGCACATTAAAAAGTGCCAAGATATGCTTTCACCAGCAAGAAACACATCTCTGCTACATAGCTAGGCTTTCTCCCTGTCAAACTACAGTAAATCAATTCACAAACTATTTTAAAATACTAGGGCAATTAAATTTGAGTGGGAAAAAATACCTTTTTCATCTTGCATTGAAGTTAAAGTTTTGAAAAGTTGTCCAATCCTGAAACATGAGTATCTCAAAAATGGCTTGAACTCCATATATGAATTTAAGAAAATATGTTTCTGGTTCAATCAGTGTATTTTGGATTCCTTATGTTCGAGCATTTCTTTCCTACTTTCGTCAAGCTTTTTAAGCTATAATTGGCTGGCATCTCAAAATTAAAGGAAGCTTCAGATCTGAAAACCAGAAACATTTGCTTTAGAAAATATCCAAACTATGATTTGTATATCAGAAAGGTAGGTGGGAAAAACCTCAAAGTGGCCAAAACAAAAGGTCTCTTCAAAAGTTACAAGTTTAAAAAAAACAGCCCAAATCCTACCACCTCCCAGCTAACAGAAAACAGTTACTCTAAAAAGCTCCAGGTCTGTACTACATCCAAGACAGCTTTTTGTGCCTCCATCAGTTTCTCAATGATAAGGGCTGGCATATCATTACTGACCTATCTTAGAAATACAGCAAGAACTAACTCAGAGTATGGGATGTGTAAAGCTCAGACCTAATCTTGAGCATATTTACTCATGAAGAAGCTATCCAGAAGACAGACCCCTCCCTAGGATCCTTCCTCAGGCAACAATGTGATTTTCGCTGCTGGTGGAGAGGTCTCCAGGTGCTGTAATTCACTCCAGCTCTTATCCTGTGCCTCTCAAACCCTTGAGGACTGCTGCACATCCTAACTGATATGCTCCCCTCCTGCTACTGACTCAAGCAGCAACTTTTTGGAATAAGACAAAACAACTCAGGTTTCCATGCTGAAAAATCATGTGCATGTGGAGGAGCTCAAATCCTCATCCATCCACCAGAGACATAACTTCCCCTGACTTAGTGGGGAGAATGACATAGGTACTTTTGTCAAAGGGCTCCTTTCCATGACTAGGACAAACATAAGCCTGAGGAACAACTTACTTCTCTCTGTTTATGAGCAGAAAGCTCTGAGCACATTTCTTTCTACTTCTTTTGAATTAATAAAACTCCTGATATAATTGTCCTTGGGAGGGAAGGAAATGAGGGGGAATAACAGATGTAAAGAATCATACTGGCACTACCACAAAATATATATACAGGAATCAACGTTGCTGGTTTGCCTTTATAGCATTCTTTTATCTGTGCTTCATAACATTCTGGTCCTAAATAACACTCCTTTCTCATTATGACAGTGCATAGCCAGCTGGTGATTGATTCGGTGCTGAAGGCTACTTACACAAGAATTACTCTTCCTTGTGAAATAGCCGTTGCAGTATGTCTATTAAATAATATCTGGTAAGAAACTCTTTCCAGATGCAGAATGTAGTTCCTCTAGGGGTTAAAACTATTCAGCAAGTTTCCATTTCTTCTTCTAGCACCTACATAAAAATAAGAAAATGGATACGTTCTACACAGAACTACCACTGTGCAGATGACCCACTGTCACTGTGGCAGCAGTCACAGACCAAATGAATGATGCCATTAAATGAGTAATGCTAAGGCTTCTTGCAGCTAGAGATTACATCTTGGAGGCATCTCAAGAAGATAGAGACAGATCTTTCAATTGAAAAGAACTTGACTAATCAAAATGAAATAGGAGACATGGCTATGAGCACAATGGGTGTTTTACAGTATTCCCAGCCCACTGGAGAATGTCTGTGGAATGGGTACACAATTTACTACTTAAAGCAGAAATATGTACATTGTGTGACAGACCTTCAGAGAAGCAAGTCACTTCAGTCCAGAATGAAGTCCAAAAGTCATTACTCCCTAAGGTCTAAAATGGTGTATTGCTAAGAGACCTGCAAGTCGCTGCTGGTTTTATGTACTCTTAGAAGAACCACAGATCTGACAGGTTTTGAGATCAAGCACTTAACAGATTAGGCCATCCTCCATACAAGTCAACAGAGCTCCGCCAGATAGTCAGTGCAAGGTTGTGCCAAAGGCTATCTCACCTTCTGAGGACATCTAAATTCACTTGCAGGAAGATTAACCTTGTTGGCAGGCAAAGGTTATAACTGGAAAATGACTAGCAATTTAACTTCCCAGGCTGTACAAATCCAGGAGAGAAAATCATATTTAGAAATTTGTTCAATAGTGGCCTGAATCAGAAATATTTCTGCAAATCAAGAACTTACACCCCCAAATCCTGAAGAAGTCTTAAAGGTGAGTTCCTACTCATACTACCACTTGCTGACATGGATGCAACAGAAAATTATTTATGTAAATTGTGTATGAAAAGAACACATTCAAGTGCCTTTGTTGCATCTATGGAAATTCTGATGTTGTGAGAAGAGCTGGAAAGTTCAAAAACGTATTTTGCTGGAATTTTGCCAGCAACAAGTATTTTTCTAACGCAAACTCCATTTGCAACAGGTCTCATGGCTCACCTTCTGACTAATTTTCTAAGGTGGTGTCTTGACATTACACTTCACTTAATGTCTGTTCCAAAACAGGCTTCTACTGGGGGTCATAAGAAGCCACGCAGCCTGGATTACGGGATCTTGGTGGGGTCCTGCAAGAGTTATAAGAACATCTGCTTTTTTAATCAGGGCCACAGTCAGTAGCAACTAAACAAGCCAAACAGAAAAAGAAAAAAAAAAAAGAAAACTAAAGAATGAAGTTAGAGGGCAAGCTACAAAAATCAAACTGAAGATTCAAATAAACAGTTGGGGAAAAGAAGGAATTAATTTATTTTGAGAATCTATTCTGGCATCACACTGTATGAAGCACCATAAATTTCTCCTCTTGGGGTCCCAGAATATTAGGACTTTGGTACTTTTAATTTCCTCTTAGTAGTACTAGCAGGTCCTGAGAGCACATTTATCATTGGTTTCTTTGGTACAGTCTCAGGGGCAAAGACCCTGCCACATATTCATTGAAGTTCATTATATTAATCTCTCTTCATGGTAGTTCACTTTTGCCGAACGGAGATTATAGAGCTACTCTGACTTATTCCCAGGGATACACAGTAGTAGATGGAAATAACACCCAGGCTTCATAAAAGTTCTTACTACAATTCCTTTTTGCTTGAGGTAATGCAAGAATCAATAAAGCATGGGTGTCTTGTGTGAAAACCTCTCATTTGTTTGCCAGTATCAGTCCTTTGGATTTTCAGTCCACCATGAAGGCAGAAATAATTGAGGGAAGCCATGTGAAGCCTACCCTAAAAAAAAAAGTCTGCAATTTGGGACATAAGTAACAAGCCTCTGAGAGAAACAAAATTTCTAAACCAGACTAGTTGGAAACCACATATTCCAAACAATTATAACCAAATGCAGGGGCCAACCATTTGTAATTAACTTCCAATATTAACCAAACATTTCAAGTCTTGCTTCATACTTTCTCCAAGAGTAAAATGTAATTTCCATCAGTAGGAAAAAAAACCACTCATTTTGCTATGAAAATGACAAAGTTTTCCTATTTTCCTTAAGATATTCAGTTTTGACAAAAATTAAATAATCCTGGAAAATACAAAGTTTCCCTATGCATCAACTCCACAAAGCTTTTAAATTTTGCAGGCTTAGAATTTAGGACTTGCAAAGAGGAAATGGGTCAAGTGCTGAAGAGAGGCTGGTTTAATTATTCTTGGGTTTGGATCTTCAGCTGCTACAGAGACTCAAAACAAACCAATGACAAACACATCTGTCCTTATCATTTAAAAACAGGAATAATTTTTAAGCACAAGTTATTAACTCTTTCTCTGCAAGAAACATGACAAAAGAGCCAAGCTCCCTTTCTGTAGCACAACTGTGGAAGATGAATAATTTTTACACTTTGTAAAGTTGGAATACGTCTGATGACATGTTGTGGCACTAAAGTCAGATCATGGTTTAAACCCAAACCTCTGTTTAAGGGGAAGATCTTCCCCATCTCCCAGACCCCAATGCTTGTAGCAGTTTTCACATCCTGTCTGAAAACTAATCCCACAACACAACAACAAAATATTAATCTTCAGCTGCAACATCTCCCTGGATCCTCCATAGCAGGGCCCAGCAGGAATCACTGTCTCAGAGGAGGCAAAGCTGAGTGAGATCAACAAAACCCTCCAGACAGAGAAAGTGTCTCCTCATCCCCCAAAATTGCTATGTATATTGTTGTGAGACAAACATGAACATTATGAGTATTAAATCTATCAAAGTCAAACCCCTCTATTGCCGTTTACTAACACTTGCTTGGTCCTCCCCAGAAATACAGTATTCAACATTTAACCTGGGAATCATTCAAATTGCAATGGCAATCCCTCTCACATCTCACATGCAGAGGAAAAAAAATGAGCCACAGACTTCGGCAGTTCTCACCCTCACCTTCTTCTTTGCCACAACATCGAGGAAAGAAAATCTTGAATAACTGTGTCTTTTTGGTAGCTAGCTGTGTACGTTCTTTGTTCTCTCTCAAGGGTTAGTAAGACAAACTGAGCTTGGAGAGCAAGCAGGAGAGGTGGTTACCCTACTGAGAGTTTCCTCTGTCTGCTAAAGAAGGCAGATGTATATTTTCCCAAGTTTGGTAGAGATACAATGTCAGCTGCCACTCTCTGTTTGTTGGCCCAGCACCTCCATCAGTTATTTCTCTAGCAGTATCAGCTCCTGTGCAAAAGACTTGATATTACATATACTGAGGGGCTGTAATTTATCCTGCCCTTGATGATTACAGGACTTCAGTGTTTCTGAAAATATAAATACTTTGCCAAAACTTACCTAATAAAATTTCTTTGAATGTTACCTGAGATTTCATACCAAACCAAACTGTGCTACTTCGTTTATTATTTTTGTAAGACAGTTTTGGTGGGTCTTTATCATTTTATCAAAATGACTCATTAAATTATGGTCTTATATTTGTAATACTCTTTTAACAGATAATCTGCAAAATGTAATATATAAACTAGAATGGTACATTTCCAGTTACTGTTGAAAACCTGGATTAAAAGTAGAATATTCTGGACTGGGAAAGCAAAATCAGAATTTTAAAATGTATCTCACTATCTCTGTAACCACATTTGAGCATGATAATAAAGGTTGACATATTCTTTGATACTCAATGCTTCTCTCCAATGATATAAAGCAGAAAATTCATGACATTTTGATAATTAACTTGAACAATTCAATTAATATGAGTAATCAAAACATAAGCATGTTATTAATATTCTCTAAGCATTTAGTATATAAAAATGACTCAAAGTCTTTCCGGGCACACTTTAAAGGCAAATGTTAGTTTGCTATAGCCTGGATGCTAACACTATATTGTACAACTGTTCTGCTGCAATTTCTATTAATACTAAGGTCCAGAAAACCCCGACGCAGGCAGGACTCTGACTGTTGTGACTTGCAGCAGCATTGTGACCCCTTCAAGAAACAGCACCGTGTTTGGACAAACCGTAAGAGACTATATGACTGAAAGAATGGCTTTTTATCAAAAGAGAAGGTTTCATATGAACTTTCCTTTACCCATTTTCAATTAGCTTGTTTATTTCACCATGCACACTAATTTAAAATTGTGGTTTAGACACTTAAATAGCATTTGCTAATAAGCAAATTAGCACCTGGCAAATCACATGCAAATCACTGGTTTACGTACGCAATTTGAACACTCTTGGGTTCATTTTTCCAGCAGCATTATATAAATCAGGACTTCTGACAAACCACAGGATGCAAACCTCTTTTCATGGCATATTTGGGGTAGGGAGTTGCCCTGTTAGTCAGTTGTTTCAATGATTAAGCGAGCTGCTTTTTGCTTAAGTCAAAATGATTATATGTTAGGAGGGAAATATTTTCCTATCACAACAATCCAGTGAAAGATATCATGAGAAATCCACCAACATTCAGTCTTCTGTAGAGAAAGACAGAGAAGCAGTTTCATCAGCTGTGGCCGAGCTGATGCTGCCTCAGCTGTAGGCCACTGCACCTCACTGAAATATAATGATGAATCTAGGCCAGGAAATTTCAGCAGTTCCTTTGTCTTTAAATATGACTACTCCTTGTCCTTACAAACATGGTCACCGTGTTTCCATCTTCAAAGTACACCGTGTTTAACAAATGCTAGGTACAAATGGGCACTACATTTAGAATTGTCTTTTCATCTTGTTATGACATACTTATCTAAAAAAAACACATGTAGTGCTGGAAGAATGTCCCTTTTAGTTTTTTTACTTACATCCATGGGAAGTGAAAATAAAGTACAACCAAATCTCATTTATCTCCTGGACATACCCATAAAGAACAGAAAGTTTCCTAAATTTACTTTAGACTTCTAAGGTTAACATGAGTGGGATTGAGCTTGCGGTTGCAGGAAGAACATGTCATAGGTCCTGAATGTGTCAGACAGGCAATCACTATCCCAAAGTTTCTATGTGTGTTATGACCTGCACATTGCACTTGACCGGAGTGGGGAGTTACCTGTAAAAAACACCCCTGACCTCCAACATTGGCAAATATAGGGAACTATTTCTAGAAGCTATGTGGCAATTTAAGACATCACATTTGCTTGCAAGAAGGCTATTTCCTTTTTACAGTCTCAGGCAAACCAAATGTAAGCCAATCATTCATTTTTTCAGTTGCTCACATGTTACTCATATGTGAGTAAGCTCCCACAAGAGAATCCACTGAGCTTTTAGGTCTCAAGTACACAAGATACAGGACTCAGATTTAGCCTCAAGCCCTTTCCTTCAATGGTTGTCAAAACAAAGTATAAAGGACTTCCTCCCAAAACTGACTGTGTTTCAGAGAAAGTTAAGTCATTTCACACTACAGAGAAAAGCTAACCTTGGAAAATTCCCTTGTTTCAGGATAAGAGAGGGTAGTTTCCCTTCCTTTTATAAACTTTGACTGTCTGAAAGGAGACCAAACCATGTCCAATTGTGCATATTATGTTAACAGATTGTCTTCACAGCGGGAGGGATCTTGTTTTTAAAATAAATTCTTAACAGATTCAGTTATGGTCACCTACAGATCAGATTTCGTGCAAAATCGAGAGTCCCCATTTGAAAAGTGAAAAAGCGAAATGGGAGGGGTGGGGCGGGGGGAGAGGGGGAAGGAGCTGTGAAGAGGAGTAACTCAGTAACTAACTGTAAAATCTAGGGACCAGAACATTCTATAACTTTACAAAAGAAACAAAACAAAACATAAAAAAAAAAGCTCATGAAAGGAAAGTTAGTTACTTGCATGCTCCTTTCAAATACGTAGAAACTATGTTTTCTAAGAGGTCTGCCTGCTGCTGGGACTCCCTGCAGTACAGGGAGTCTTCCTAAATGTAGCTACAAATTTAAAGGAATTTGGGATGTTCCCATACACAAGGTGGGGGTATCAAAGCATACTAGTATTTTTGAAAATTTGTGGAATATGAGGCAGATGAGACAAAAACTCTGACAAATTCTCAGTGACATGTTAGGCACTGATTTTACATGTTATGCCCTTCTGCTTGGATCTTGTGAATCCTACCAAAGTCAGGGGTGGTTGCACACATACCTAAACTTTTCTAGCACTGAAACACAAGGCGCCTCTGCTGCACATGTCACCTCAGCATTTTATCTCAGTCCTTAAAAGGGAACATCCAAGTCAACATGAAAATTTAGGTCAGATAATGTAATCTAAAACCTGGATTAAACTACTTAAAATGAACATATTATCTTCCAGCCAGATGCGTGAGAGCAGGCACTGACAGATGGGAGAATGTGAAACATGGGATAGAAGCCAACAGAAAAAGGTGAACCTTCTCCATTTGGTGGCTGAGTGGCTTTGGATTGGGCCAAAACCCCCTCAGGCCACATGTAGCCTGTCCATTCTTGTCTTCTGTCTTCCAGGAACACACACAATACAAGCTCTGGCAATTTACAAGTAAATGTGGTGCAGAAGGCAGCCCAAAACTCTTCTCCTCATCAGCTCCGTAAATTGGGTGAGCCTCAAAGAAATCACACAAGGGTATGACAAGAGTACTCTGCACATGAGCTGTCACCGTCATCCAGTTTGAACGTGGTGATCAAGGACCTTCAAAGAGCTCAAGGTGTCTTTTGGTGAAAGGAATAAAGAGATTAAAGATATTTTGATAAACAGAAAAAACAAACCCATCACATAAAAAATTACTTCAGTATTGAAGACGAGCTTGGGAATTTTTTTCATAACTTGATCTGGTTTTCATATAAACAAGCTAATGACATTATCTGTCTCTGTACCTTCTTAGGAAAAAAAAACCGCTTTTTAAAGTAATCTCTGACAAGTTAACTTAAAAAGCACATAGTTTCATGAAAAGACCTGCAAGCAATTTTGCATTTTAGGTGACCAACAGAATCCTCACTTTTTGAGTCAGTAAACAGAAAAAAAAAAAAAA
>VXBW01004692.1:34565-82101 GCA_013400375.1 Thinocorus orbignyianus
AAGGATTGACTTTACTATCTTTTTTATTCATAAGAGTTAAAAGGCACAGACAAACAGCCCACATAAAGCACACGAATAGCATAATGACTAACAAATCAACATATGAACCAGCAGAGAACTGACTGGCAGTACAAAAGCTAGATAACCCTGTATAGCACATTCGACAAAAGGGAGAAAGTGGTATGATGAAGGAAAAAAGGAGAAAAGAGGAAAACAAGTGAACATAAAATATCAATAATTTGAAATCCTAGAGTGCCTGGAGGAAGAAAGATAAAGTTGGCCATATTTTCAGGAAAAAGGTTTGCTCAGCAAGGTAGAAGGCATTTTGGGTGCCCTTATTAAAAAAAAAAAAAAAACAAAACAAAAAAAAAAAACCCACAACTATTTTTTTTTTCTAATGTTGCAGTTAGAAGTGTCATATTTCTTCATCTTTCCTTTTCTTGTCACCTCTGCAAATTTCCCTACGCTCTGCTATATAGTCTCTGCTTTGTGCCTTTCATGCAACAATGGCATATGTGACTTTAAAATAGGAAAAAAACTCATCACTTTCCCAAAGCAGCTTCCTGCTGAGGGATGTACTTCTGGGTACAAACAGAGATCAGTTGTGGGTACCTGGCACACTGAATCCTGCAACCAGTTCCACAATACAGCAGAGCAGGGAGTCACTGCTATTTCCATCCACATGAAATAAACACTGAGTTTTGCTCAAGACTATATTCCATTTCACTCGCATTTGAAGAAATCAATACAGGAGCTACCAAGTGATTGACACATATGAAAGAGACCTGATTCTATTTGTTATTTGGTGGTGCTATATAAAACAGGGCAAAACGGTACCCTGTGCCTCCTGCTCTAACAATCACTGACAAGTGGCAGAAATCCAATGTGACACCGAGTGGTCCCACTGTCTGCCTCCTCTCTCTGCCAGCGGTCCCCATGTCCCAAGGAGAATGCAGGAGCAGATGTTTCTGTCAGGCCACCTCACCTTAGCATCGGAACCCTTCTAAGATGCCCCACTGTTCCCCGAGCAATGCAGGTAAATTGAGGACAGTGAAATAAGATAAATTACTGTGAAAGTTTCTTCAATGATCTGGAACCAGAGCTCAGATGGTCAATGGACAAAGCAGTATGAAGCCTACAACTCCTATGGATTTCAGATGCCTAATGTTCTTGCGGTAGAAATGTTGAATTTACCTGCTACTGAGATCCAACAGAATCCATTATGTATGCAGTTCACTCCAGGTGCAGGACACTGCAGCACTGGACATCTCTGAGCTGAGCCCTTGCAGTCCGTGGAGCTAAGAGAGACAGGGAAGAAAAAAGGAAAATAATTACATTCATCAGCAAGAATGGGTCCCTGAAGACCTGATTCATACATTAGATCAACTGCTTACTTGTTTCCTGAATCTGGACCTGGGAATCAAAGGTCCAGAACTGCAAATACCTTTGTCACAGTACTGAGCACACACAGTGGGTACCTTCTCACCAAGGGAGCCCTGAGTCAGCTGCCCAGGCTGTGTGTGCTACGAGGAGAACTAAATGTACAATAGCCCAGAAAAACCCTATGTAGCCTGGGAAAAAATCATGACTATCTGACAAGTCACCTTCAAGAAGGAATCCGCTCTAATTTGAGCAATGTCATCCTAGATCTAAGCTGAGCTGGTGTCCTATTAAGAGAGGTGTCTGCATGTAGTTATCCCTAAATAGTTGTCTCTAGGCTCTTCCCCTGACTGCCATAATCTCAGAATTGAACCACAGAAGCCAGCTAATAAACTGGGAGCTGCCCAGAGGAAGCCAGTCAAGCAGGGAGATATCTCTCTGAGCTAGCAGGGAATCCTGAGGACAAATATGAAATCTCACCCTCTCCAGAAACTAAAGATAGAGGAATATATTTATAAATACATAAATATTCCTCTAGCTATATATATATACATATATATATATGTATAACTAGAGGAATATATTTAGCTTTGAGAAGTCTTGCCCCTGTTCCCTCAGCTCAAAACTACCTGCCTTAATCACCTTCTTCAAAGCCAAGTAAAAACCTCTCCTTCCTTTCTTTAAAAAAAGCACCACTATCCCCATCTTCAGTACTTGAGTGCTTAAAGCACTCACAGAAAATGTAGTGAAAATATAATTTTTACTGCCTCTTCTTTATAGGCTCACATCTGTGTACCCAATCTTTTAAGTGGTTATTTTAACAGAGGCTACCCTTATCCTTAGATTGAGGGCTGAGGGACTCTCACCGGTCAGCGTCACCCACAAGCCAGACTGGGACATGCGCCCTGGTATCCTTAGCCTTTGACACAAACCCTCTCAATATGGGCAGTTTAGTCTGCGGAGCCCTTCACCTCAAATAAGATACTCAATCTGAAGGGACAAACTCAGTTGTCTAAACAGTTCCATACACAGAAAAAAACCCCTCATATAACATCTGCAGTTTTCGAATGCTAAATGAATCAGGAGAGAGGGAAATGGTAATGTCTTTTGAAACCATGCAATGATCTGCCTGACCAGATTTGAAAATTACTGTTTGGAAATGAACTCAATACTCCGCTTCAAGATTATTTTTTTCCCCTGGAAAAAGAAAAAAAAAAAAAAAAAATCAGTGTATTTTAAGACAGTGCTTTGTGAACCTTGCATACAGCCAGCCGCGGTCTATCATATCAAGTTCTCTTCTGGATTGATTCTCTCAGAAAGGTTTCATCAGCTTACAAGCAGCTAGGTTGTAGCTTCATTTCCCCTTAGGATTCTACTGTGTGTCAAAGTAAGAAATTGAGACTAAACAAGAAAACGTGGAGTAAAGTTTAAGTACCTCCACTGTGAAAGCTATTAAATGAGAAACAGGCATTGCAGGCTACAAGTGTCAATTAGGTACTGGTTCCACTGGGAAATGACATTTTCACATTGTTTCTGCCTTCCAGTTTGTTGTTGACAAATCTAGGTTTAGAAAAGTTCTCTCTAGTTACATGTACTCCTGATGTCTTTAGTTTGCAGACTTGTCAGCACAGACATCTCATAGCTTAACTTACTTGCTTCTATCATTTTAAATTAATAAAATAAATCAAATACTATAATAAACGTGTCTGATTGCCTCCTCACTGAAAATCTGGGCACTCGGTTATCAGAACGGAGCAGTGATTTCAGAAATCTGGCTTTTGGCACCCAAATGACAGTATTTCAATGAGATCTGATCTGTGACTGACAGACAGGTGCAGTGCACTCCTGAGTCTCCCTTACAGATCATAAATTGTATCACCTTTGTTAAAAAAAGAAAAAGAGGCAACTTGGAATGACTGGAGGCAAAACATCCAGTGAATGCTTTATGAAACCAGGTGAATTCCAAAATCTGAACATAATTTCACAGTCTTCCAGAAGCATCTTTTTGGAGCTTGACTCTTTCTTAAGAATCTATCCTCTCCTATGCTTCTATATGGGGCATGTAACCGCAGGGGAGAGTGCAACGGCCCAGCCTTCTGGCGATGAAAAGACCAGTAGAGAGTTATCATCCCTGACAATACCCTGCTGCAAGAGCAGCTTTTGGGACTGGGAGATGCTCTGTTCCAAACTGCACAGAAAAGAGACTGCTAAAAGGTTTTGAGCCCAGCGCAAAAGGCTTTGCAACAATAACAAATCAATCTCTACAGAGATCTAGTTCATGAAAAATGTCTGATTGACTCCTGAGGGGCTGTAAAGGTGTAATTGAAATTGAAATGTGGTCTTCTAATTCTATCTCCATACACTATTGTAATTCCATCAGTCTCCTTTCACCACTCACTCCTGGACTCCTTCAGCCTGAGATTTCTTTTTTCACTTAACCCCACACTTACATCTGTGTCGTGGTTCTGAGCAAATCAGAACCGAAGGACAGATAGCCCTCCCCCCCCCTTCCCCTTTTTAAAAAGGAAAAAGGAGAGGAGAGGGAGAAATTAAAGAGATTCAGGAGTTTAGAAAAACTAAACTACTTTAATAAAAACATAAATAATAATAATAATATAATGAACAATAAAAGAAAATTAAAATAAAAGGAAAGAAAAATAAAATAAAAGTATACAGTATATACAAAACCGTATTAAGCTCCCAGGATGACGACCACTTCACCAGCAGGCAACAGTCCCAGGCTGGAGTCGGTGATCGACAGGAGCTGAATTCCAGATCTGGAGTCAGGAATGCTCGGATCGGGATCGAAGGCAGACAAACAGGCAGGGTCCTCCTTGGACGTCGGCCATTGAAGGAACAGGAAGAAGGGGAAAAGAGAGCTTGACCCTTCGATCCGATCGAAGTTATACTGAGCATGATGCGGATGGGATGGAATACCCCTGTTGGTCAGTTTTCGGGTCAATTGTTCTGTCCGCTCCTCCTTGCAGGTGGGACCCTTCGATGCTTCCGCTTCCGACCCTCCAACGGGCAGAATAACAAAATTACCTGACCTTGGTTGTTCCAGCAATAAGGATAAACAAGGGCCTGTCTGCATACCATTCCTTGATATAATTGGGTCTTATCACTGTGAGACAAAGCAGTTTCTCTGAACAGTGTGCTGTTAATTTCAGAGTTTAGTTAGTTAGAGAGGCCCAGCTAAGAAAGTAAAATTGTAAAACAGAAAATTGGTTCATTTTACCCCAAACCAGGACAATCTGAAATCAGGAAAGAAATCTCTTCTTGCAACATGTGGTTTCATGTTATTGTGCTTCCTGAGGACCAAAAATACTCTTCCCTGGCCCAGCGCAGGGATAATTGGAATGCATTGCCATCAACACGACAGTGGATGTTTCTGCTGCATCTGCATTCCACATGGACTGTGAATTTGACAAGCTCCCATAATAATGGAAAACATTTCCAACAACTTTCAGAGCTAATATATTCTGATCCCTACAGAGTAAATTTTGAAAAAGAAAAGCGTATCAATTTACAGCTCAGGATTGCTTAAGAAAGGCAGAGCTTTCCACAGAGAGGAATATAACAGTGAAGACACAAAGGCAGAGAAAACTTATTTTCAAAACTTTCAAGCATGCATTGTGCCTAAAGCAAAGCTCTCATTTCCGCTTCACAAATACCATGAAATTGCAGGGAAACTTGGGAGCGTGTAGTTGAATTGGAGCCATCAGAGACTTCAGCAGAGGGCCTGTTCAGTTACTGACACAAATTAAAAGCTGAGAGCTTCCCTGCAACACGTCCTCCGCCACCTACTAACAGCGCAAGGACAGGCAAGCCTGACTGAAGTCTATATACAGCTGTAGCTGTTGGAAAGTAACAAAACACACATCGACTTGGAGCAGGCAAGCAGGCACAGACAGAGCCAGAGAAACTCCCTATGCAGAAGGGCTGAAATATGCCAAGAATCACAGCCAGTGCTCTCCAGGAAGGCAGGCTAAGGTAGAAGTTCCCCTTCTCGCTCTGCAGGGACGATTTCATAAGGGCTTCTGTGTTATGTATCACTATGGTGGAAGTACAAATATACGTGATTTCTTCCTCCCAAGTGCTGTCACTGTGCAGACCACAATCAAAATAAACCATGGATGAACATGAAGTTCATTATACTGTGTGGTACAAGATGGCAAGCAGCCTGTCTTTATTAAGTCAGCAGCATATGTAGTTTTGTTTGATTAAAGCTTTCAGACAAATGCAATTTCTATGCCATAACCCAAAATTTCTGCACCTCTGAGCAGCAGAACTGATGCTTCTGTGGTGTGGACAGACATTGATTGGATAGATAGTTTCCATGACCAAAGTTTTGATTTGGAGTTCGCTACTTACGTGAATCCAAAATAACTCAATGCCTTTGATCTCCGGATGTAGCACTCTGTCCATGTTTTTGGGGAACAGGAGCTACTGACATTTCTGGGTCTGGTTTGGCCTAACACTGCTCAAGTTAATTCTCAGCTTGATAATGAAAGAAATTTCTCAGTTCTGCTTTATTTCATTATATTTGAAGTTATGTTAAAAGTGCTTGCAGTCAAAAGCAGCCTTTATAATACAGGATTCAAAACCAAATGAATACTTTCAGATAACACTATTTATGGAGCTAAATGGTCAGGCTCAGCTTATCCTTATGTTCATACACTGGAACCAGATGTTCACATTGTTAGGTTTAAACTTGACATCAGGGCACAATAAATACGATACACAGCTATTCTACAAGTTTCTTTTCACATTTCAGGCTGCCTATTGCAACACTTCTACAAGGATGTATTCAGCTAGAAAAAAAACCAGATGCTATAATATCTAGAAAATGGTATAAAACCATAATATTGAGATTTAAATTTGAAACTACGAATCCAAAAGGGACAACTTCCCAAGATCATCTTTCTCCAGGAGAACTGGGGCTTTTTTCAGTTTGTTTTTTTTTTTCTTGAACTGACTGTTCACCAGGGATGAAGAATTATAAAATAACATATTTGAGCCCGTGCATATGTAGTTTTAAGTGTGTGCAGAAGTCACTATCACCATTATAGCTGCTCATATTCTTTAGTTGTGCATGGTTTAGTGCTTTGATGAACTTAAAACTTATTAAGCTATAAAGTGGTTTTGTAAGATTGCCTCAGCACCCACCAGTTGTGTTTTTGTTTTGATCCTACAATCGTCATCTGAATGAGCAGATGGAAATAAAAAAAGAGTACTTACAGTAACAAACTGTGTCCTATTACTGTGCTTAGACAAGACACAAAACATTAGAAACAGTTCAAAGGTATTCACCACATGCTGCATATAATCTACAAATTTTGACCTTGAATCTGCACAAGCAGTTCAAATACATTACTTAAAAATGAATCAAGCTGGCAGACTTAGAAATTTCAGCCATAACACGAGCTGCTGATTCTGGTTTTGCATAACAATTGTTAGCAGCTCATAAATTTTTACTTACAAAGAGAAAACTAGTAAGGCAGGAAGAATTTACTTAATTTTAGCCATCTTCTTTCTCTGAATAAAACTAGTCATGTTTTCTGGAAAATTGTGCCACCTTCTCTTTCTCACTCCTAAGACTGTCATTTTTTACTTAGGCAGGCAGACAAGGAGGGAGCATATGGCCTATTCTGCTATGATGAAAACCTTGCAATTACAGCGAAGAATTCCCATCAGAAATCTGTGATAGCAGCACCACAATGCTTGCATTTCAGTGCTGGTCCTGATCGCTCACACCTCTTCTCTCCTTGCAGGTTTTTGCTCATAAGCCAGAAGGGTTATTGCTTTCATATTCTCTTCAATAAAAAGTTGACTTTTTAGGTCAGCTCTTACAAACTATATACTTTTCATGGCATGAAAATAATGTATGAACACACTTACTAAATGTGATTAGGTTTATCAGTTTCTGCCTGCACCTTTGCAAAGCACAGGCAGTTATCCACTGCAAACCGTACTTCATTGTTCTGATCATTCCTGAGCTGCAAATAGTGCACAGAGCCACAAGTTTATCTTTTCTTTAAAAATCGTTCAGGGGATTGTAGTCTGCTGAAACCCACGCTGATCTGAATTCAATACACTGTCTCTACCTTACAGGCTTGCCAGACCCATTAGCAAGTTTTTAACTCACCTAATTGTGGCTGTTCCTTGGGGTACAAGCAACTTCATATTACTGGTAATGTTCTCGAAGCACGATGCTAACATTCGCCTCCGTATCAATTCTGCTCACTTGGCAATATTGATTTTTTTTTTAATTTTCCCACATTTCTCTTGTGATGGGGAAGCCACTGCACTCGCATTAGCTCCTTCTTTGTGCTGCAGGATCATCTGTGTAGAAGCAGGCACCATATTGCCTGTTGAGTTATTGAGGCGAGTAAAAAGCGTCCAGAGAAAGTAACTGATATAGCTGGCCTGTGTATTGCACAGAAAGGGCAACTCAAATACACATGCAAATATGTGAATATTATAAGTATTTACATATATACACATGTAAATATGCATGTATGTATATGCCTACGTAAAATGCCTCCTGGAAAAAAAAAGAAAAAAAAAAAAGATGGCATTATTCCTTTCCATGTGAAAAAATGTCTTCCTATATGAAAAAAGAGATTGTACATAGAGCATATTCAGGCATGGTCATAGCATGTCATAGCTGACCTCTGGTGGCCCATACCTACCAGACAGCATTCAAGCTGTTCCAGTCTATGCCAAGGCCAGGACAAAGTCAGTCTCAAACCAGGGAGCCATAAGTCCCCCTTCAGCCTTTTATTTGTACCCAGTGAATACTGAGGACATCTGCGAATTATGCCTGGAAAACCTTGAAAAAGTTTCCTCTGGCTTTGAAAGTAGCCACGTAGGATTGTCATTGACAAAATGTTTCTGAAAAAAGGACCAGCCTATCCTGATGTGTCCCTGATAACCATTTCCAAGCCTTTTCCAATGGTGTACACTGTCAGTACAGAGCCATGGCAAAGTGAAAGCATCATCGCCTCCCTATAAAGCCTGTTTAAATGGAAGAATATTATCCCATTGTCTTTTACAGAGACTAGGTGTACAAGAATGAGAGTTGTGAAAATCCCTAGGATGTACTAAAGATGAGCATGCAGCCCAGGCTCTGGGGAATGCAGTCCCTGGGCCCTGTATTCTCCCGCAGCACAGCTCTTCTGTGAATCTATTTGCTACCTTGCTTACAAGTCTGGTACTACAGTCATTAAACCTTGTGAACACCCTGAAGCAACTACAAAATCTTACCAATTGTTTTAAAAGCTGCAGCAAAAATTCAATAGTCTTGATTTGTTCCGAGAAAGCTTCAGCTCAAACAAAACTCCCACTGACTGCAAAGAGAACAGCAATATCCTGCTCTCCCAGCACGGTTCCGGTACACCACCAGCACCTATGTAACTGTACTTCAAAATATGTCATAACACATGAAGAGACAATTATGTGATAAACATGATGAAAATCATCCTTCTAGTTAAAAGAACTTTTTTAATTTTGCCTCTCAAATAGCTAACACAAAGCTTTGAAAGCATGCCTAGCAGTCTATAAGGAAAAAATAGGAAGGTCTTTGAAATTCTAAGCTTCTGTTTTAAAATAGCAATGGCTGTGTCCTACTGATCCATAAACATGTATAATGCATTTTGGAAATGGGGAGGATTTTGTTTAGGGTCCTTTTTGCCCTTGTGTCTCTGAACAGTTTGTCTTCCATCTTTAACTACTGCAAGAGGCAGTTGATGCTCTATTTCCAGGGTTCACCCAGTCAGTCCACGTACTAGCAGACTCCAAGAGCAAACCTGTAAATGCCTTTCTGCACATGCTGTCCTTCTTAATTCCAGAAACACATTGCGATTTCATCACCACCAGTCATGTCTTTAGGTGCCCCTACAGCCTCTGCCACTGAAGTTGCAGCTTCGTAAAAGAATGACTACTGTCATAATGAAGAACTATAGAATTCATGTGGCTATTGGCAGGTGTTGGGAATGGAAGGGAATAAGGCAAAGCACATGGGTGAGCATCTGAGAGTCAGGCACGCATTTTAAACACTGCCATAATTTCTCAAAGCTGCACCATACACTTAGGACTCTAAGTAGGCAGCTATGTTCTTTCAAGCAAAGGAAGCAAAAGGTCCCTTTTAAAAATACTCCACAGGGCACTTTCAAGACTGTTTTTGCAAACAGAATAAACCTGTATATAGTAATATCAAGTTACTTCTTTATATTATGTAAAAACATACCATAGATATAAAATATGCAGGCGCTAATCTCAAACCTATGGTTATTTCCCTCAGCAAACCTTTACATACTCTGTTCCTGCAGCAGTTTGACCAGAGTGACTGACTTAAAATGAATACTGTTAATTTAAAACTACATTAATAAGCTATTAAAGCAGAAAGGTAAGTATACTGTGGCTCAAGCACATCCGTCAACAAAGATAAGCACCTGTCTAGAGACTTCTGCTGAAACAGGGACTCTGCTGGTGGGAGCCATTTGGTTCTAAGTGACAAGATTGATATCGTTGTCCTTCTCCCAGGTAAACTCTTTGCAGCTCGGGAACATACCATGCCTTCTAGCATCTTCCATATCAGACACATTGACCCCTAAATGCCTGCCAAAAGCCCAAGGAGGGCCACCTGCATAAATGCTGATTCCTACAAAAAGGAACTGGACTGGGAGAGGCTGAATGCCAGATGGCGCCAACACCTCTCCTCTTCAATTAGGACTTCAATGCTTCTGACCATTACAATGGTCCCATCTCTATTTCCTTCCTGTATCTGACTAACCCACTTGGGCAAATGAAAACAGATTTTAATGGTTCTCAAAGATAAAATGCCAAATTACTCAAGAAGATCTTGCTTCCACTGGAATATGCTTTAGGAAATCAAAAAGATTTGCAGAAGGAAAGTCTTTTGGCAAAACTTTTTAATGGCAATTATCAGAATATTTTTGTCAGTGAGGACAGGGACTTGCACCCACTAATCACTTAACTAATGGTAAATACAAGAAGATAAATATTTCAACTCTCAAAGGAGCTGGATACCTAGGAAACCCTTAGCACCTTTCTGCACCTTCGAAAACGGTTCAATTATTACTTTGCCAATGATATTTTGCTTTTCTTTGCTCTTGCTGATTCTCTAGGAGGACTGAGGGGGAAGATAACTATCCAAGATAAGAAATCTCTAGCTATTTTTTGGGTTTTTTTTTTTGCAAGATACTTGCACATTTGAGTAAGTAGCACACCATTAAATATTTGAAATAATTTCCTTTAGAGAGTAGATGGCAAAACCTCCTGTGCTGAGCTTAGTTACTATTTTAAATAAACTAACAGTGTCCTTTTGTTTTACCTCCCTGTTGCTTCTTTTTAATATTTAAAGGGAAAAGCAAATTCCCCTTGAGCAATTAAATGTGAAGTACAGTAAAAACTGTCTTCACATTGTTATGTTATTATTTTAAAATGAAGGGGTATATATTAAAGTTTGCAGCACAGCAGAAATAAAAATTATTTAGAGAGAAATTCACATAGTAGAGGTGTCTGGAGATTACTTTCTTCTTTTAAATTTTGTGAAGCATATTATATTGTGATACTTGGACAAATTCCAGCCTCCAGAGAAAATAAAGACAGAAAGAATATACATTTTTCAAGTTTCTCTGAAAATTTGCAAATGATTATTTATTATGAATTTTGTACTAAAAGAACCAGGGGAAAATGTATTACAGAAGATGTAGCACTTTATGTCCATGCTCTCTGAATAAGCAAAGGCTGGCCCTTTGTTATACACTGATTGATTTTAAATACAGATTTCATACAATGCAAGCACTTAGGATATTTCTCATTCTAAAAAATTAATATAGGAAGCAGGGAGATGGATTTAGAAGTGAACACAACACATATTTGTAAAATAATTGCAGTTTATTGACTAAACCCATTAAAGGCGCTGCAGATAACAGCATTACTTGACAGTCCTCATCGGGTTATTGATTCACTTTTCTCTCACAAAAGTACAGTTGCTCAGGCTTTGTTCAGTGTACTGCACACAAGGCAGAAGAAACCTTTTCACTGCCATGGTTCCAGTTGTTATTAGACATCACCCTCCTGTGCTACTTTTGGCAGGAAGGTATTGGTGTAGGGTGCCAGGAGCAACAGACTAACACTTTTGACTCAGAGGTGTGTTTGCTGTTAGCACAAAAACTGCATCTCTGGCCTGAATAAATAGTGGAGTCTCCTCCAGGTGCCTGCTTTGCCCTTGTACAGGCATCTTAATTGGTATGAAGGGCTTGCGACAACCTGTATGTGACATCTTGATACTGCTTGCAAATGAGAAAATGCTGAAGTCTGAGCTTCCTGATGAAACACAATAAATCCACAGACTTCTTCCCACAAAGTAAAGGACCATAATACTGCGGAAAAAACTGAGAGGTACCCAAAAGTCAGACAGGGAGCAAATGCTTTGATAAAGCTGTCAGTGTTCACAAAGGAATTCAGTGTGGCTGGAAAACCACACACCCAGAGATCTGAACGCAGATCTGCTTATGAACACACAACTCTAACTCATCCACTTAAATTAACATTTGAATCAAAACAGAGAGCTATGAGAGTTTTTAAGAATTGGTATCTGTTATTATGATGCCTACTTAATGCTTTTTTTTTATCTCAGTCTTTAACAGTAAAGACCAGTTGTTCCCCAGGTACCCAGACACCTGAGCTGGAAGACAGGGAGCAGAACAGAAGAAAAGACAGCAGGATTTCACCGTGTAGATGCAGAATAAAAGAAGGTATTCCAGCCCAGATAAAACAAGGAGCTGGGGAAGCTAGGACTTTCGTCAATCACCAGATGAGTAATCAGTGCTTTAATTTTGACCTGTGATATGAGCTTATTCCTAGTCCTTCTTTTGCATTAATTACAATGTTTTGAGCCTCGGTGTATTCCTGCAGGGCACAATGGCTGACAAGTGATGGCATGGCAACAAATAGAACTGAGAGAATGCCAAAAACCTAAGAGATATCGTCATTTGAATACCTTAGTGAATTCACATCAACAGAATTTACACCCTTTTCATGTTTTCTCCAGCTGAACACGCAAGAGAATGTGACTGTTGGCAGGATTCGGGCAAATGAACAGTGAATAATAAGCTCAAATAGAGACCATTCACAGGAACTGAATTTTGAATTTGCATTCAAGTCAGAAATGCTGGTGATAGCAGGCTCCGTTCAACGAAGCAGAGGCTGGCAGAGACTGTGGCTTTTCTGTTGACTTTTTGCCTTTCAAAACATTCCCTCGGATGGGTACAGACCACGCCTTTTTATTCCCCAAAATTAAAAGATACTAAACTCTGAGCTGATTCAAGGCAACAATTAAAAGAGACATCTGCCAGAAAAAATGACTTGTTTCTAAATGGTCTGTCTAAACCTAGTACAGAGCCATCTGCAACGGCATTAGCAGCCATTAGGAGTGGAAGAGACCACTTAAAAAGCAGTTGCTAAGGAGCTCTACAATATAGAGAAGCAAGAAGCACTTTGTATCCAGCCTCTTCAGTTTGCTGCAGAAGCCAGACTCTTTTTACATGGCTTCTCTTCATTCCTGTGCTGGTAAACTTCATCAATTGTGTCTGCTTCATGCAATTTGAAAACTTGGCTAGAAAAAACCCCAAGAGACTTCATAACTCTCGAACCCTCCTCAACCCCACAAAATTTAGGAAAAATGTGCTTTGCAAAGCATTGTGAGTCCCTTTTAGGCTTCTTAAGTCTCTGCTCTTTCCACCATGGTAACTGTCTTTGCTGCTATTTTCAGTGACTAAAGAGAATTCCCTCACTTAACTGTATTGTCACAAGAGATTAATGCAATGTGGGAGCTGGAAGAGAGGGAGCTTAGCTTGCCTGACTTTGTTCCTTTGAAAGAGTCCTCTGGCACCTAAGCTTTCCCACCACAGAAATTATTCCCTGACTATACTTACCCAAAGGTGATACCAAGTCTTTCCTAAAAGCGTCTAAAGTCTAGCTGTTTAGAGAACTCTCAGCAAGACCTGACTACTACTTCTTACTCTGCCTCATACTGTGGCTAGAGAGATTCCTTCCCGCCTATATCTCATGCACATGAAAAGCAGAGCAGCACAGGTACATCCTCCTTGCAGTGCTCTGCCTGGGAGCTGCAAGGATTTACTTCAGCTGGGGGAAAGCTTCACATCCCTTATGAAGGGGAACTTGGGGCAGGCAGCTCTGGTCTTATCTCTCCACAGAAGCAGGGATAATTCTCAGCCTGCCAACAAGGGTACTGAATTTCTGCAATGGCTCAGACTTTTTAGTACTCACCCCTGGGAATTTCAGGTGATTGGTTTATTTTTAGATTGGACTCTACTGCGTCCCATCACAACAAAAGCTTCAGGGCTGCACTTATGGCATCATTTTTGAAACAAATTCCCTTTCATTTTAAAGTCATGTTTGGAACAAAAGTAAAGTAGCTATTTCACAGCAGTAAAGTACAAAACCAGCTTGCAGCCCAGAAAAGGACTTTTTGACTTCATTTGGAGCTGTGTTAATATTCATGTCTTAAGTACAGGAGTTATAGTTATGCTTTACAGCAAATTACCTCATCACAGGGCAATGGATTGGAGCCTTGGATTAATGATCTGTGTACGTGACACTTTCACAACTGATAATCAAATAAATCTGTGTGTCTTCTGAACAAACATCAAGCTTGAAGGCATTTTTTTTAGTGCAGGGGACACTCAACACACCTATGCCATTATGAAGTTGTCCATAATGGTCTTTTTCAGGAACTCAAGCAGTGTGAGATCCCCAAATCAAGACTATCTAAGGATACTGGTTCTTTTATTCATAAACATACTCCTTGTCATGGTAACAAATACTTTCTTTCACTCCTGAAGTATTTACTGCATGCTGTACTTCTGTATTCCTGTGAAAAGTGGCAGTGCGTGCTTTGTGATGTCTCCACGCTGCAACCCAAAATGGAGGAAGTAGTAATTCTGCAAAAAAACGACAACACCAACAGAAAAGAAGAGACTTCTGCCTCTCTGTAAGTATCTCAGCCATTGCTCTGGCAAACATGCTAACAAGAAAGGAATAAAATGTCACAGAGGTCCTCTAGCAGATTATGGCTGTTTGACCATTTCATATTCCCCTGAAGCAGTACTGTATCTAAGGGGGTTCCTTTATTCACTGAAACTAATCAGAGTCCAAACTGTTCCTATGATGCTATTTTTCTTCTTCTTCCTTTACTCACTCTATTTCCCTTCTGTGTACACACACTCTAATCTAGCCACATCCTCATGCAGTATAAATCAGCACAACTTCACTACAAAAGGAGAAAGAATAAATGTATTCACACACACAGCATATGCGTGCTGAGAAATTTGAGCAAATTACCTTTATTAAAAAGTGAGATTAATTAATCAATGCACTAATAAATGATGCTGACGTGTCAAACTCCATTAAGATACATAAAATACTTAGATGTTCAGAACTACCTGCAACAGATTATATCAAAGCAATACAAAGAGGGATGGGAACGTGCAAAAGGAACGTATGCAGAGGATCAGAATGAATCCAACTAACCTAGGAACCAGATTTTCCTTATTATCCAAGTTCCTCAAGCGTTCTATATGTCCTTTTCTGTGGACACAACACCCTGAGAAACTGCCCAAGTATGTACAGCACAGCTCATAACCTCAGTAATTTACCGATTTTCACACTCCAGCATGGCTCTCTTCCAATCTCCCAACCTTACCTCATAACACAGTGACTGAAAAAATTTATCTAATACAAAGCAGATTCAGATTCAAGGTTCTTCCCTTTCTGCAGAGATTATAAATAAAATCCCAGTTAAATTCCCTAACATTTAAACCAAAATGTATCATCTAACCTCCCTGATAAAGTTCTAAAATACTCCCTGAATCACAGAAAACAAAAGAAAAAAGAAAAGTAATTACTGCCTAGCATGCTGAGTGAAACTTCCATCTGGGAGAGGAGAAAAAGCAGCTAAATCCAAGGATATTTATTGTGAGATAAATAAGCCTGAAATCCAAGACTTTGCAGTTAAAGAAAGGAGTTAGCTACCACATTACTTCTCACTCTCACTTGGTCTCGATCAATATTTTGCTGTTTGCTGAAAATCAAAAAACTCAGCAGACTGATGGTTAGGGCACTCTACTAGCCCATACATGCAGACTGTGGTTCTGTCAAGTTAAGGGCAGTAAAATCATGTCTCACACATCCTGGATACGAGCTCTTAATACTGATGTATTCAGTAAAATCTGAAGAATTGGAAGAAAACAGTGTTCTTCCTTTCCCCCCTGCCTAGTGAGAAAAAGCTGCTTTAAGTGTCTCTTTCTAGAAAGATGTTCATCAATGTAATTCCCAAGTTAACTTTAGACAGAAGAACAAGAACCTGAAAAGGACGTGGTTGGCTCACAGTAGACACTGCAATATTCTGAGGTAAATTACCTAGTGTTCTGTAGGTAGCTCAAAGACAACTACATTCCTCCATTCAATTAACCAGCACTTTCTCTAAGCAATGCATTTGTAGCACGCAGCTTAACAGTCTTGCTCTCACATCTGACTCAGCTCCTGTCATGTCTTGTGTTTTCTTCCTGTTCTACATCTCCGAATCCACTTTATTTTAAGCCCAGAGATATTCAGACAATAAGAAAACTTCTGGTGGATGCTGTTCATGCATAATTTAACTTCTTGTGTCATTTGGGTGTCCTAGGGGTAAAGCAGCAACTCTCCAAAAATAGAGGGAGAGAAAGAGAGAGAGAGAATCAAGGAGTTATGTTTCTAAATGTTTGCATTGATTATCATTTTAACCGAAACAGATTAAACATACTAGAATTTTCAGGAACAACCTTCCCCCCAGCCTAGTTCATGGAATATAGCTCCCTTCTGTGGAGACAGCACATCACACACAGGCAGAGACCGGCTAATTTCTCCAGAAGATTTGAAGAGGTTAGAGGAGGGAAAAACACATCTCCTAATTATCTAACACAAAGCAACACGGAGAGAGATGAAATGCTTTGGCTTGGTCTATCATTACCTTGTCATAAAGTACTATTAGCCTAATGCTTCATTTGATGGTAGCCTCCCAGCAGCACATGCTGTTTTGGGGGACACAAGCAATTGGCTCCAAAATACATTCTGCAATGGAGGAGTGTATGTTAAGGGTTTAAATTATCTGCATATCTTTAATCTTAATCCATGTAGCAATGTAGGATCTGCTAGTTATTTATAGCTGGGCTGGGGTGAGCTGCTGTTAACAGGGTAATTGAAACAGTATTTCAGCCTGTCTGCCACTGATTTGTGTAATGGCTGCTGTTAGCTGTGGCATAATCACAACACTAAATGGAAAATAAAAAATAAAAATGCATTAAACATATGTTTTTATGTTGTGTTTTATGATCACATCTTATTTTTTATTGCAATTCCAGATTCTGTTATTCCTTCCTTTCTGAGATCAATTTACTTGCCTGGCAGCAGTTTGCTATATTAAAGCTTGAGAAAGCTGATCTACTTTCTCTTATTCTCTGGATTAACACAGCATTCAGTTTGAGAGCTGCTAAATTCTTGAGACTGAGGGCTGTTACCGTTTTTTAAAGTTGCTGTTACACTAAAGGATCAGTTCATGCAAATTTTTATGCCTTAAATAATAATTATCTTTATTTCTCAGAAAGGTGTTATTTTGCTCTTTCCTCAAGCCACAAAAGTAGCATAAAGAAATCTTAACAGAACCGGTCTCTATGAATTTTTCAGCAAATATTAATTTTGCAGTTAATTCTGCAATCTATTACTTGTCATATACTACTTCTGGTATTCGACAACAATTTCAGCGAAGTGATCCAGTGCTGCCTCAGATGGGAAAAGACATGGCATGATTTACCATCATGCCCATTGTTTCCTCTCCTTTTAAAGGAGAAATTGCTCCCAGGCAATGTGCATTGCTTTTAGATGTTATGCCATGGCGCCTTGCAATTCCTTCCATCAAGTAATAAACACTGATTTGGGTCATTTCCTTTCCAGTCTTGATAACTTCTGGGTGGGACACACCCATCTTGTATTTTGGTAGGAACCTGCTGAGATGTGACAGCTTTCCCATCACTCCTCCTGCAAATGAGTATCACAGGCCCCTCCTGGTTATGCTGTGCTCCCAGACCCAAACATGTAAACTTTAAGTCACTGAATGCAAAATGATAGCCACAACAGATTGCTCACCAAATTTCCAAAGCCCATCTAAATTTGTGCAGGCTCACCCCCCTTCAGCCCAATGGACATCTGGGATCTCCGAGAGGTCTTCCAACTGTAATGCATGGGCCACCTAGTGCTGGAACAGGGACATGGATGTCCTGAAGCGGATTCCCTAGGGTGATACCCTCTCGATCTTGAAAGCTCCTGAACAATCAAAACAGTGGGAACCACAGACACTGTCGGCACTCGAAGAGCAGTCAGCACCGCCACTGGGGACTCCAGAACCCCCTACTCCAGAACAATGTACCAGTTTTCATGGCAGAAAACTGGGTTCATTCCCAATAATTCCTGTATGTGTTTTGTCAGAAGCTCCTCAAAAGTAGAAAATTTTTGTGAAACGCATCGGGCTTGATAAATTTGTTTCTTTCCAACAAAAATTTACTCTATCAGAGAATTTCCAGCTTGAAAAACCCGGGACAATCTTGGGCTGTGCCAGACTGGACTTCCAGGTAGGTCTTAGCTGTCAAATATGAGCACACACAACTGCAGTAAGTCTGCACAATGCAGTCACTGAACTTCCTGCACCCCCAGCCACCTCCATGGTAAGCTCTCGGGCTGCAGTCCTCTTTCCCTCAGTCTCTCAATTTTAAATGCTACATCTTCTGTTACCTCAGGGGCCATTCACCTGGAGCCTTAAAGACTTCTCAGGCTCAGACTTAAGACTGCAAACATGTTTCCAATCCAGTTCCGTTCTCTGTTCTGACTTCCAGATACATTTGACAAAGAAGCAATATTCTTTTTCAGAATCTCCTTCTGGTATCATAGACATCACCATTACTAGCTTAATAATGCTCTGAGAGTAAGGGATGGGCTAAACATATTTAAAAAAAAAAAAAAAATTACATCAGCTGGCTGGACTCAGTGCGTTACACATTAATACCACCCACGGACAGAAATTGAGCAATGTCTTGTAAGAAGCATAGCTATAAACTATTAAGTATTAAATCTGCTACTATTTACACTGGAGTGTAATAAATGAAGTGCAGCCAGACCACCCAGCACATTGTAGTCAGACCAACTGCTGGTTCAAGGTGGACATTTTATTCAGTACCCTTTTACTATGCTCCTTCCTGAACACACAAACTCCAAAATCTTTTATACTATACAAAAATATGTGCTGGTATTTTCAGAAGGAAATTTAGGAATTAAATGAAGAAATTATGCTGGGATTAGGGGTTCAGCCAAATGAATCAAAGGCACATATGGGCCACCAATACATGGAGAGCAACAAAGATCTTGTCATAAATCTGTTAACAGTGAGTTTTCTCTCTCATGAGATGGCATTTGGATCCTCCCCCCCCNTTGGATCCCCCCCCCCCCATAATAACCTTCCAAGAACAGAACAAAAAACTTCTGTGGCTTGCTATAGGGAAAAATATCATCATCCGCACTATCCCAGTGAGAAGAGGTCACTTGCTTCCCTGGAAAGATTACAGAAAAAGGAAGAAATCATAGCAAGGAAACTCTCTGATTTATGAGTACCTAGAGACCCACTGAGAAAATCTAATCCCATATCTCTGCTGTGGAGAAGCTGAAAGGCAGCCATTTAACCTTTGGACTGCCACTGCTACACAACTTACAAAAGCATCCATGTGAAGCCTTTGTATGATAGAAGCTAGAGTTGGGAGAGACCTGACCTACTACTGTGAAGCCTGGCACACTCAAAGTGCCAGAAGAAGTGCCCAGACAGAGGATTCACCAGCTACAGTCAACAAATACAGATACAAAAATTAAGCATATTTCTAAACACAGAAATGCTACTTTTGCTAAGGCAGACAGTCCCACATCTAAGCAGGTAGTACAGATGTGTTTTTGTATTGTAGAGAGACTCACGGCTCCTGACTTGAGTTCATATTACTGCGGTAACTTTTTTTTCATAGTGGAGATATGTTCTGGGGAGGTTGATATATAATTTTACAGACATACAGGCTTGGGTGAATCCTGCCTTAAGGATGTTGTTATCTAATGGTAAACATACTGTGTACAGCTGCAGGGAGGGTGAAATGTTAGTTTCCTTAAACAAAAAAAAAAAAAGTGTCTATGACGGACTAGAGCTTATAACGTTAAAATCAGGGAGATAAAAGTTATTCAGGAGTGATAGCCACAAAGGCTCTGACAAAGCTACCAGCACAGTGAGGAAGCATCCATAAGGACAGTGCCTTCGTGATAACCTAGACTGTCCGCTGCAAAATGGGTCTCTGAAGGAGCAAATCTCTGTGGGTCACTTGGCAGAGCCTGTCTTAGCTGAGTCTTGATGCAGTTGCTGTCCCTTGTCAGCAAGTTATCGTACAATTAAACCAGGTGTTAGATATGAACTTTTTCAAACACTTTTCTTTGTAAGAATGTGCATTCCCCAGGCTGGGCATCGGTATTTTGTTAGTGATCCTTGATCTCGTGCTCCTTCTGTTCTCAGTGTAATGCAGCTGAGCCCAGCGAGCTGCCACCCCTGCCTTCTGCTCTTCTCTACAGCAGCCAAACAACCTTCCGAGCCACTAGGTATGTACCTATTTTCTCCCTCAGAAAAATTAAAAATAAAAATAATAATGATAAAAAAAATATATGTAAAAGGAATTTCTTCTGCCTGTCTTCCAGAAAGCTCTGTTGCCTCTGGTCTGTTCTTTAGCACCACATCTATATCTGTTCCTCCCTTCCCTGAATATTTCCAAGTTCACGCCACACAAGGCTTAGACACTCTTACCTCAGCTTACATTCATGCCCAGTATGGTGTGGAAGTGCAGAGAGGAGAAAACATGACAACTCAGTAACTGTTGATGCGCCTCTGATGGATCAGGGCCTGAGGGAGGCGGCTGAAAGAGCAATGTGGTTTGCACGCCATACTCTTCAGGCAGCTCATAAGAGACATCTGCGCCCAGAGAAAGATTCATCCAAGTTCTAGCATATTGCAACAATTTGAGAAAATGTAAAAATAGAGGAGTTAGAGGGTTAGGAGGAAACTCAGTGAAATACAAAGGCATCTTTTCTTCTAAAGTGAAGGTGAAAAACTTTCAAAAATGTACTGTGAAATTGCTGAACAACTGTGACACCTGATAAATAAGAGACGGACTCCTGGAGATGTACAGTGCACAGATACCCATACAGCCTCAATAATTTGAGGAGGTTTGTGCAGCTGGGCACTGCAAGTCCTCAATACAAACAGCTTGAGAGCTCTGCTGAATGCAGGTAGGCTTAAAAGATGCTTTAAATCGAACACTTGCTTACATTCCTTACTGAATTAGAATTAAAATCCTATGTGTTGGCACAACCTCAGTTTTACAGATGCAAGAATTACACAAAGGAGAATTAAGTGAGTTTGTAATTTCCAGCAAAACTAACCACAAAGCTATCAAAGCTATCAAGGGCCACAAACAAAGAGGAGAGAAATACGGCCAAGATTTTTATCTGTCCTTGAATCATGGTAGAGTGCAAAGGAAGAAGCAGAGAAAAATCTTTCTTTTCCTCCCTTTTTTCCTCACTTGGCAGAATGAGTGGGTGCCTGCAGCTCCATTCAAATCGGATTATCTCACTTTCAGAAATGAATTCGCCAAGGAAACAGCTGCTTATCACCAGGCTGCAAATAGGATGTGCCCCAGCCCACCAGCCCCCAGAACCTGGGATGAGTAGTCAAAAGTGTGCAGGACTAAATGAACATTTGTTCTTCACCTCAGCAGACGAGTATTGATAAGTTTCACTCTGCCAGTTCCCTGCTGCTCCCTTTCTCATGCTGCTTGCCCCAAGGTAAACTATATAATTTGAAAACTATATCAGTCGCATGCCTATTACTCCACTAAAGACATGTGAGACTCCTTATAAATACCTCTGGTCAAACCTTTTAACCTTTCTCTTTAATGACAGAAGAAAATCATTACTCTAATTTGAAATGTAAATTGATGATTCTGTCATTTTTGTTTTCACTGTATAGTGACTGAAATTAGCATGTTTAAAGTAGTAACAACACGGGATTTAGTACTGTTCTTGCATTCTTCATGCTCCTAAATTGATTCTTCTTTCTTTTCTTTTTTTTTCTTTTTAAACCAGACAAACTAGATGGAGAGGGTAGATTTAATTCAAACAACTTTTTATTTACCTTATTAGCCCGAGTGTTCTTGAGGTGTTTTGGCAATAGAATGGAAATGCGTTTCCTAGTGTGGGCACCCCAGCATGAGCTGAAGAGCACCATATCCCACACCGGAGCTGGGGAAATGACACAGCAACTGGACAATGGCGCTCTCTGATGAATACACAGGGCACAGCTTGGGAGTTCAGAGGGCGCACGTATGCAGACCAGTGCAGACACATGCAGTCTCCCTCTCTGCGTGCTCCTAATTGAGGCAAGGCAGCTCCAATTCAGGTCCATATGGCTGCATCGCTATGGCACCGTACCAGCCATAATAAACCTTGCTGAGGCAGATCTGTTAGCTCAGGCACAACACTGAACTGCTGCAGCTGCCTCCACATCAGCACACAGTCAGCTTTAAGCGTGGGCAAAAGACATATATGTCTGCACCCAACTACACAGACATATCCAATATTCAGCATTTAGTCCTGTTATGTGTCTGACAACTGGCACATCCCTTACAGATGTAGCATAACCCAAAAGATAAAGCTTACTAGCTAAGAAATGGCATGGATGTAGCTTGTCCACAGCTCCTTTTGCATTGGATTTCTTATCCCCAGGCAGTACGTCACTGTGCAACACCAACATACCGCCCTGCCTGTCTTATTGCTAAAGGCTATCACACCTGACAGACAAGCCCTGCCTCTATGCGCAGCCCAGCAAGCACCAAAGATAGTCCTTGCTCCAGCCACCCTTTACTGGATAGATAATGTTCTATGCTCTACTCACACACAAGTGCTGTAAAGAGTTATTCACCTTCATGCCCTTGGAAGCAAGCAAGTTTATTTAAGTATTTTAAGAACATTAAATTGTTTTGTTTTACAGAAAAAAAAATACACAAAACATTTTGACAAGCATATAAGCTAAAGGAACACATAACCTGAATATAGAAGAGCCAAACTACAAGGAGCAATTGTTCCAAGAAGGAACACAGAAAGTGCCTGAAAGTTTCTTCAGCACTTACTTGATGCAGCTCTATATCCCACAAAATCAGGTCGTTCCATGGCTGCCTGACAGATTTCAAGAATATTAGAAATTTCTGCATAAAAACAGGTTTCAAAGGACACATTGAGGACTGATATTGAAGTATAAAGCAGTCAAAGAACACAGACTTGAATGGTAACTTTTAGTGAGCATAGTTTGAAGTTGCTCATGAAAGTGGCCTTTAAAGAATAACTTCATCCTGCCATGAAAAAGTCACAAGGACAATGAAGAAGTATGGTGAGTTGTGGAGAAATGAACCTTACAATTCCAGAAATGTACTGGACCAAGACCTATAATTCAGTGTCAGGGGCAGGCTTTGCTCCCAAATGTGCTGATACAGTGAGGACCGTGATGCAGGGATTGCTGGCGTGAAAGAAACACTGACATTTAAGTAAGTTCTGGACCAATAATCAACCCTTTCCGGCAGCCCAATGTCTGGTACTTAGATGATGGATTACGTGACTTTTGTGTTCCTAGAAGAACTGCATGGTCCCTTCTGTCTCAGGCTGACAGGACTAAGGACTGATGAAGTCCAGAGTGGAGCTCAACTGATGAAATCAAGCAGCTATCATCCCGCTCCCTCCCAGAATGCGTCAGGCTTTTTCTTGGTTTGAATTGCATGGTCAGACTCTACCACACCGCATAACACCACTGAGAGAAAGCGCAGGGGGAAAAAAAGAAAAAAAAAATCATACTTTGGATTTGCAACTTAAATGCTGAAACAAAACATGGGAAAAGCTAAATGGAACAGCAAGCCACTCCATCTGCTTCAGCTTTTGAGGGTTGCTGTTAATCTCCTAGCATAAGCAATAGGGGTGTTGAAAAAAAACACAAAACCAACCACCAAAGATGGGCCCCCCCCACCAAGCATGTAGTAACTTGCCTTACCAGCCACCGGTTTTGCTGGGACAGTTACCTTTCTGCATTCTGGCAAATCTGAAGGGAAGGCAAGAAAAAGCAAGACTGATTCCTGTTGCTACTGCACAGCTCAGAAAGTGTGAAGTATTTATCAGTTCAAGTGAGCCAAGTACTTTGCCACTCTCAATAGCAACCTGTTAGGTGAGAGATGCTGCTCCTCGCAGCGTAAAGAAAGCTGGAAAACAAGAGATGGGTCACTTAGCTCATTGCTTACTCAGATCCTGAGGTTTTTTTTGACTAAGATAACTATGCAAATAGATCCCAGAATAAATTACAGCAATACTATGTTTGTGATATGGTGGGTGTCTCCAAACATCTATGGATGATTTATTCCTGAATCACAGGATTAATGAAGACATGTCTATGAGTCTGAAGATGAATCGGGAAGAGAGACATCGATTTTGCAAATTGCAGTGCTGAACTCTGAATTAAATGTGAGCCCTGGACATAGGTAAAGTAGCCCTTAAAGTTGTAACACCCTACTTCCCCTCCCAGTCGTCAATTTCTCTCCCCACCTCTGCAGAGAATTGATATGAATTATCAAGAATACTGACTACCTCCCCTGGGCTTGATCTTTCAAATGACAGCAAAGAGTTTTTATCTGTTCTGTTAGTAAATTATCCTGTTTGGGGGTTTTTTCCTAGTTTTTCAACTCTTCGCACTGAACTTCAAGAGGAGGATATTAGATTCCTAATTATAGCACAAAATTTTCTCTCTTTTTATGATCATCAGGAAAAAAATGTAGTAATCAATAATTGTATTCAATAAACCTTGTGTGTGTGTGTGTAAGATTCTGCTCATGATTTTACATAAGTCACTGAATTTTTTATGCTTCTGTTCCCAGCCTGTTCTGAGAAATAATAGTTCTCTCTTTCAGCTTGTTTAAGTTAGACCGCAAGAACTCCAGGGTGAGGTCCGTAATGCAGCCCCTGAAGCACAGCAGTGCCTGAAGATACAAGTAATGATAAATACATATGTACATATCATATACACAAGTATTTCATACTAGATCTATGATCGAACCTCCCATATTGCAATATTGTCGTGTGAGAGGGGGATACTATCAAAATCAAAGGCACTAAATAATTGGTAAATCATAAATAGGGATCTTAAATAAATCAGGTTTATTAGCCAGACTCTATCATTCCGTTGCAAGAATTCTCTCAGAACAACAAGAAAATGGTATTTCAGGCTCTATCTCTTACTTCAGTCTAAAGCAAATCCTCAGCAGTAGCAAATGAAAGAAATTATTTTAAATAGATAATGAGTTTCAAGGTGAGCACCTTACCCCTGGCACTTTTCAATTAAGAGTGCGGGACTCATGTATCTTGAGAATAGTATTACTGACAGTGCTATTCTAATATATTTTTAGAGGATTGCCCTCAGGGCTCCGGTTTCTTCAATCCACATTCTCCTCTTTTCCTTCCAGAGGTTCCTGCTGAGTTTCTGCCAGCCCATAATACTTCAACCCTTCTCATCCTTTCCACCTTCCTAACTAAAAAATGAACAAACATCTTTTTAACATGTTGTTTTCCCAGCTGGAGGCCCCACATGTGAATAGCCTGTTTGAACATCGTCAAGAAAAGTGGTGCTGGTTGATGAGAACTGTATTAACAGAATGGCCTAAAGACTTTTATCACTGTGACGGTATGGGTCTGCATACAGATTTGCTTAGTTTAAGCCCCAAGTATGCTCAGTGCTGGAAAACCAGAAAAAAATTCTGCACGAATAAACACCAACCCTCCCTCCCTCCCTCCCCACAGCTCCTGTTTTACACTAAATACAAAGTCTGAAATCACTAAAAGGCAATTTGGGGGAACTTTGTATTGCAGCTGCTTATAACAACCAGCACTTTGGGCATACAACAAAACTGGACTTTGACTAGGAGAGGAGACAGCTTTACCAGTCCCTACCTGTTTCACAAGGCTGCTATCCCAAAATCAAAATTAAGCTCCTGGAATGTCCAGAGGGGAAGAGTTCCCGTTTGCCATTCCAGGATCACGTAGATTCATGCTGCTTTTCATTCCTCTACCTCTTTTCACAATAGATAAATATAAACTAAACAAGAGCTGCTTTAATTTTCTTAACAAGAATGAGAAATTCCAGGTTATGGGCACTGCTGTAACCACTGGAACTTGTGATACAGTGAAAATTATTAATAATAGCTACATGTATGCCTGAAGTAGCACATGATCCTTGAGTAAGCAGCCCAAAGAGATTATTTATTCTTGGCTGATGATAGATTTACTGTTTTGAGAGTTGTTTTGTAAGTAATCTACAACTCCAGAAAACTCTCCCGTCTTTCTAAAGCAGGGAAAACATGGATCCCACAAACTAGGTGTGACAGTTATGAAGCATGTAATGAGAGCCAGTGTTCATAAAGCACAGCAACAAGTCCACTCTTCACCATGTGCCTGGCAAACCATGGTATTTACAAATCCCTATACCTTTGTAAAAAGGCGTGAGACCCAGTTTTTATTACATACAACATTTGCCATTGCTAGGAGCCAGTGGTGTCTCTGGACAGATACACCACTCTGATGAAATTTAGGGAAAACAGCCCCTTCCCCAGTTTCCATTAACAGAACAGTCCTGCCCTCACCTAGAGTACCATTCTCCAAATTTGGGCAAAACCTTTTGCATATCACAAGGGAAAACAAAGTCTCAGATCTGATTTAAAAAAAAAAAACACCAAAAACAAACGCCTCAGCTTTTGGTTAGGATCAGTCTGGATGGGTTTAGTTTCACACCTTTCCCCATGCATTTCAGCAGTTCGGGTTTACTGAAAGATCAGCTATGTGAATGTGTGACATTTTAAAGAAAAATTTCCTCTTCATCCAGGCCACTTTAGAGAAAGGGAGCCTCAAGACAAAGGCAGTGGGAGGGGACACGCTTGATCACAGAGAGGAAGGAGTGAACGGAAGGTCTCACAGACTTTGAGGATCTGAGCATCATATTCCCTTATTTCAATTTTTCCCTCTCATATTCTAGAGGCTTCCTACTCATACACACCGAAGTATCAGTATGCAACAGATGCAGAGATGCCCTTTAGGATGACCAAGATCACTAATGCTCTCTCTTTCATGTTATTTTTCAGATAGCCAGCCAGTACATATTTACTTTAAGTCCAAAGAGATGACAATACTCTGTAATAACCAATGTGGGAAACATTTCACCTGCTTAATGTCTAGTTTACCTTAAAAAAAATAAATTTAAAATGATTCCTCCTTTTTCAACAGAAACTTCTCCAGTGTTTCATTGTGATGGCAAAACTAATTACTCTGTAACTTTATTTTTATTTGTTTGCAGAGTCAATACAACAATGGAAAGAGGTTGTGGCCACCATAAGAGTTAACAGCAGCACTGTTAAGTGACTCTTACTGCAAGGCCAAACTCTGATCTCAGTTATGATTTTAGAAACTGCAAAGCATCTTTCTCACAATTGTATGAATGCAGAATTTGACCCACAAAGACTTTAAAACTCTTGACAGGTCCAAATTAACAATTAAATCTTGCTTCTTAGATACCATATGTTTACAGGTCAACATGTGGAAAGATCATCATTGCATTTATGAGTGCTTTTAATATGCCAAGATACAAAAAAATAAAAAAAAGAAAAAAACAAACAAAAAAACCCACCCCACCATGTTTCCATAAGTTCATGTTCACTTTTGCACACAATAGGCTTTTACACAGACAGTGCAAACTCAAGCAAAGCACACTTTAACACATTCACTTCAGGAAGCATAAGCCATAAATGCAGACCTTAATCTTGCAGCAATTACATAGAAGTACAATCTATGCCTCCGGTAACAAGACTGGGATGGCATAACACAGAAATCAGCCCATCTATTTCAAGATAGACACCAAAAGGCATATCCTGGGAAGAAGTAGCACTTCTCGTTCATGGAATCAATACACTAAGTCCCATATACTTGTTCACTGACATAATCCAAACTCCCTCTTGACTTTACATTTTTACCCTATTATTTTCTCCCTAAGAGCCCCGGCTGCTTCCTAAGTGTCAGCATTTCCACCCACTCCCTGCCTCTCCCAAACTAGTGACATCTCTAGCTCACTGTAACAAATATAGCATAACAACAGAACAGGTCAGCAGCAAAGCACTACAACACTGACATTTCAGTGGCCAAACAATAAATCAGAGATGTTCTCTCTCCAGCAGAGTCCAAAGCGTACTCACAGACTACACTCATATCCTCTAGTTGAGTACAAAGCTTGTGCAATGTTTGACACGACTATAACACTCAGCAACCTAAGAACACATTTGGCATTTATTATATAAACAAGTGCCAGCTAAATAAACACAGTCACAGCTATAGTTATAAAAAATAGGCAGTGTGTAAATATATGTGAAACTTATTTGTTACCATCTCTAAAGCTCTCAGGGCTCATTAACAGATTTGTAAAGCTGTTGATGTGCTAAGTATAATGCCAACCCATTCAACTTCATCTTCATTTTGAAAATACATAGCAAAACAGTTGTGCTTCAGAGGTAAATGGAGAGATTTTATATACTATCCCAGAAACCCTCTCTAAAACTTCCCTTAATCGCGTGACGACAGAAGGCAGAATGGCAAAGGACACCAACAGTAGATATTCAGTTCCTAAACCACAGCCATGGCTGATAGCAGTGCAACCCCCTATGTGATGAGCAATGTGCCCTAATACAGCTGCACATGATGCACATAGCACTGCTGTTCTACCTCCTCACGCCACTCTCACTATTCAGAACTTCAGCAGTGCAAAACTGCAAGGGAGATGACACTTCCCAATGTTTTGGGCTCCAGTCATGCAACAGAGATACAGCAGCATCCATTGGTCATACAAGGCAATGGCAGCTAAACTGCATTTCCAGTATCAGCTGTTTGCATTTTGTTAGATGTAGTCACTACTCCAGGTCACGGTCCACTGCACATTAGCCTTCACCTCCTGTACACGTCTGGGCAGCCAAACTGCTTTCCAGGCCACCTGCAGGTGCCAGCCACACAGGCGGCCAAACAGCTTGAACATGCCCCGTAATCATGTACAGAGATGACCTGGAGATACTGACAGAGACGAGTGGGAGAAGGCTAAAAATGGAAGTCTCTAATAGCTAACCAAATTTGTGTTCATCCCTCAGTTTTTATATTAGCTGCCTTGGAATTTCAAGAAGAGCTAGAAAGATTCAAATGACAAGTATGCTCCCATCTGGTGAAAAATGATCTTTAAAAGTAGAAGAAAATCATGCTGTACTGACCAAAATGCCTTGTCAGTAAGACTTTGTAATAACATTACACAATTTTCTCCAGCTGAGAGAACAGTTTGGAAAAGCTTCCAGTCACAGATTTGAAAACCTCTGCAGGCTCTCTCAACCCAAAAATGCAACACAGAATTCACGAAAAGGCTATCCATGTGACCCAAAGAAATCAAACCTACCTACTAGCAAATCCATATGCAACTCTCATAGAGCATAAGTGAAATACAGCAGGCTTCTCTTTTCTCATATCTATCCAAATCCAGATCTTTCTTCACAAAATAATATAAGAATAATTTTCATTCCTATTTCTCATAAGAACAAATTGAAGAAAACTTTCTATTTTTTTGTCTCAGCTCAGCAAAAAGGAGTTCACCTCAAAAAAGCCAAGCTTGTTTAGAGCGTACAAAGACAAACATATTATTTTAAGCAAACTTATCCAGATAAGAGTGACAGGACACGATAAAAATATTTCTTATTATTTATTATAAGCTGGCCAACAGATATATGTAATGCATAAATCCTATATTTTATTCTGGACAATATGTAGTGTAGAAAATTTCCATGAACAGTTTTGTGGGTTTTTTTAATGTCAGAAATATTCATTACATACTGGCTCCTTTAGTCTACAGGGAAAGAACTGCTTCTAAGCTAATCAATAAGAAAGCTTACAGTGTTAGCGTAATTGAAGCAACGCATATGAGAGAAATGGTTTGAGTAACAGCAATCCCTGCTCAATAACATTGACTTAATACATCCTCTATACTAGCCACTTAACCTTCAATTGGCACCATGGCAGGGGGGTTGGAACTTGATGATCTTTAAGGTCCCTTCCAACTCTAACCATTCTATGATTCTATGATTCTGCAGTAGACAGAATGAGAACAAAAATACTAGTGAAACCATCTCAATTGTTTTAAGGACACAAACGCCAGAGATTGCTCTGGGTAAGTCTAGATGACATAATCGGCCAGTTACTAGCATCTTTTCTTCTAGACATCCACATCCATTTCCACCAACCTAGCTGCATTAGAAAGACATATTCCTGATGCAGAGAGATCAAAAAATTTCTAGTTTTAACTGAGAAGCTGAACTCATTACTTAAACTAGGAGATGCCTTACCTGCCTCTATGATAGAAAGTGAACAAAAAGACTTAAAATACAGTACCTCGTTACACACACCATCCTTGATCTTTTAAATTTAGCCAGAAATGCATGATCAGGTGTTAACAATTCATATCCCAAGCAAAAGCAGGAAATTCAAAGGCGTACAGGGCACACGGAAATATCCAAAGACTGTTAAGGGCAGGAAGAACTCTGGCAATCACCTAACCAGATCTCCTTGAGAGTACACGGAATGCACCACATCAATTTCTGTACTAAAAGCAATGAAATGTAGTCGAATTAAAAGCACCTCTCATAGAAAACAAATTCCAATTTAAAGAAACTAGGGATCAACAGATCTCTTTCCTCAATAAATTACTGTAGCAGTTAATTGAAGTGTATCTCTTATGTTTGGTTTTCTTTGGCATCCAACTTCTAGATGGCAGATTTTGGTTATCCAGGAAAAGTTTGTAAGGTCTGGTAATAATTTTTTTCTAGACAAATTGATGGAAACTGGAGGCAACCTTTCTTATACACTGCCTGACACATCTATACCATTAAAAAGGCAGCACAAGCATTAAATGTACTCCAGTTTTCGCTAATATACCGTATCTGGAAGGTTTGTGTTGTAGTTGCTAGCACGTGTCACAACTCATGCCAACATGTCTTTAATCATAACTGTACCCACCCTGGCTAGTTAACTCTAGTGCAGGAGTGTCAACACATGCTGCCATCATACTGTGGTGCAGAGAGATCCTTCTCTAACAAACACAAAAGCTCTTTAATTTTCAGCAGTTTTCTCTCCGCAGTGCATACCTACTTCATGAAAGACACCTTGTTATTGTCTCTTCAATACTCTGAACAGATTGAACTCCATAAACTCACACAGAAGGATAAAGATTGTGAAAGATCTATGGGTGCAAGCAGAACAAAATAATCTTTTTTTGTTTCCCACAGCACAGCTTCTTTTACAGACCCCTTTTTCCTCCCCTGACCATTTCCAGACGTGGAATCCTCTCCTACCTCAACTTTCTTGCCTCACCTGTCCCTTCCTGAGAGAGGAAAAGTTGACTCTGTCCTTGCAAGCTGTGTGCGAGGGGAGAAGGAACTGGCACTGCAGGCATGCCCTACACAAAGGTCTTCTCAAGCAGTGGAAGGAAGGGATGAGATGCTGCTCAGGCAGCTATCCCTCCATGTCTCAGCTAGGCAAGGAAAGAAGCCCACTGCCCTGGGCAATTCCAGACTTTGCCTATGTCTAAAGCTTGCCCTGCAGCTACATCCATGCAGATCCCCCGACATCAAGGAACTAGAGTTGTGTGCGTTGAGATGATTTCATTTCTGCAGCATATCATGTTAGAGCTATTTAGTACTGGGAGCTTCTATATTTATAACACACCTGCAGAAACTTAAGTGCACTGAGGTCCCTGGACTCAGACATCTATCTTTGGAATTACTTGTCATCAAGGCGTCAAACCTAGGAACATCAGTTTGACAGTTTGTTAAAATGGGCAAGTTAAAAGATTCTGCTAAGTCAACACTTGAATGACTTATTAATCACTCATTTTAATATTTTATTGAAGTTTGAGTGAGTTGATTGCACATGGAAGCACAGGGCCTGCCAATAAACAAAGGGGTCAGTCATAGTGCAAAAGCACAGCATTTTGATTCTGACCAAACTTGCAGAATCATGGCAGGCCATCTCTCGCTCTGCACCTGTTTCACCCACAACTGATCCACACTCACACTAGTCCTGGTCACCGTCTACACAGGAACAGTCAAAGCACATGGCAACTCTGTGATCCAGACATGCTTTTGTTTCACACCATTACTTAATTTGCAAATGTTTTGTGAATACTCAGGCAGCTTCTACCCTGATGTATACACTTTACTAGCAACAATCCTCTTCCAGCTTCAGCTATCAGGTAGTAAATAGTAGAGAGACAGTATTTCACCTAAGACTCTCAGCTGCTTGACACCGTCTCTGACAGCTGTTACCAAATCAAGAAGGTCCCACTTTTATGGCAGAGCCGTTTGGAAGAGCACTTCTTGTTTCATTCAGGAAAAAAAAAAAAAAACCAAAAAAAAAAAAAAAAAAAAAAAAAAAACCAAAAAAAAAAACCCAAAAAAAAACAACCAAAAAAAAAAAACCAACAAAAAACAACAACAAAAAAAAACAACAAAAAAAAAAACACACAAAAAAACAACAATAAAAAACAACAACAACAACAAAACAACAAAAAAAACCCCAACAGGTAAGCCACAGGGAATGGTTTTGACAAGTCTGTGGGATCAGGAGAGAGTGGTAGATGGGATGTCCTCTCAGGGCTGACACTGGCTTATACCGTGCAAGCCCTTCAGCACACACCAGTGGTGCAATTACAGTGGGTGGATGTTTTTAATGGTACTTGGGCCCTTCTTTCACATCAGATGCTGCTGCAAATCCAGCCGCAGAAACACAGCACAACGGCAGAAGTAGGTAAGAGTTCTTAAGTGGATCTACTCACATATCTCTCCCTAACCGCGAGTACTCCCTAAGACTCCAAAAGAGCTTATAAAACTCCAGAGCAGTTAGGATTAACTAAAGGCAGAACCCAGAACAAGTCACAGTAAAAAATAAAAGGGATGTGGAAACAAATCTGTTCACTGTCCATTGCATCCTTGCAGTCAGGCTTGATCTAGCCTAACCTTTAGTTGGGTGGTGTTTAATGTTTTGTCATGAGTTATCAAGAAGTCATCCTTTTTCCATTTCTGCCAAGACAGACTTTGCCCTTCGCTTTTTGCACCATGATCTCAGTCTCTGGCAGGCTGTTGGCTGAGTCTCCCTGACCAGCCCTCTAATCCACAAGCATCTCCCATCAGCCACAAAAAGCTGGTCCTGAGGGAAAAGCAAAGTCCTTCTATCAGAGGCCCCAGTGAGCTGAGAGTGCAGCAGCTGAGCAAGAAAAAAATAGTAAATATTTTCTCTGCTGCCTGGTCACCTCCTTTTCAAAGCGATGTAACTCACAGTGCAATTACAGAGGAAACAAGTCAAAAAGTCACTATCTATCACACATGCAAACTACAAAAAGTCCTTAATATTATCAGTGAGCAATTCTAGGTATTTGTGCATTGGTTTATGGCAGCATGGGCAGGATCTAAAATTTGTTTAGGAAGCTTCTATTAGATCACGATATTTTCATTCAAAAGCCTCAGGTTCTGAATTTTTAAATATATAAACAAATGAGATGATCCTTGCTATTTAGGGAGAAACAAGGACTAGAACACGTAGGTAACGTAACACAGCTAAAGGCATACTATCCCGGTATGAAAAAAAGCAATGCATGAACATACAAATTTACAGGACTAGCAAGGATATAGAGAAACTTTTGGTTGTGCGTGCAAAGGATCTGATGTGTACAGCCTGGTAGGGACAAAAATATGCTATATAAAAATTAAATATATACCTATGATCCCTGTGATGGTTCTCAAAAGTCCACTGAAATGGAAAGGAAATGTTTGAAATTTTTGCTTCACTGAATCATGACTGGATTTGCCATTCATTTTGCCACTTTTCTTTATAGTGGTTCAGGGGATCCTAAAGTCCTAGACAGTAACAGCAACCACTGTGAAAAAAAGCTTCATCCAGGTGGGATTATTGCTTTCACACTGGATGAAACTGCAGTGGTGGTGAGGTCGGGGAAAATGGGTTGTGGTTTGGTATAGTTTCCCCCACTATGTTCCAGGTAACCTACTAGAAAATACAAAAAGATAGGGCTACAACTCCCAGCGGTCTTGGCTGATGCTGGTAAATCTGCCCTCATTACTGCATGTAGAGCTGAAAAGAGCATATACAGGAGAAGATTTGACTAAAACATACTTCCTATACCACTAAGGCTGAAAGTTTCTCCAATATTTCCATGCTGGGGGAAATGGTTGTGATGAAACTAGTGAGACAGGAAGAGGTTTTATTTGAAAGAAATTGTAGGATTTAAAAAATTGTCTTCAGCTTCCAGATCTTAAAAATAGCCAAGAATAAAAATTGCATTAGTCAGAAATATCAGCATAAACTTCTTAAAATACTTACTTCTGCTTATTCCTGCTCTTCATAATTAAAAAAATACAGAATATAAAAATCTACCATCCCAGTTTTCGTTTTATGGTACAATATAATTAATCAAAATTAAACATTTCAGAACAGAAAAAGAAAGAAATCGGAGAAATGAGAAAGCCATTGTTAGTTCATTTAGTATTCCAAATAATTTATTTGAAAAATTCAATTTCTTTGTAAAGCAGACAGCTCCTGGCAGGTCTTTTTAACTCAACAGGATTTTTCTAAAATAAAATACTCTGTTTATTATTTTTTCACTGCTTAAAGCTCATTACAAGCAGATTATATTGCAATCAAAATCAACAACTTCTGCAAAGTATGGATTAAAACCTGCATCACTGAACTCTGAGGGAGAGAGATTTGCCTTAGACTACTGGATTTATAGACTTTAATAAGTCTACTCTTGTTTGTGAAAAAGTGGCTTATATTTCCCGCAGTCAGATGCTGAAATAACCTTGGGTAAATCGTGTACAGTTAAAAGATTTGTCTTTGCATTGTAGATTGCTAAGCAATATTTTTCACCATCATAATGCAAATTCAATGTCAAGTTGAACATTTCAGGATGAAATGAACAGTTACAGGACTTGTACTCAATCATTTTGCTATGGCTAAGAGTCCTCCACTTGAACCGCGTGTCCGTACATCCAAGATCAGATAGTGACTTTAAGTACAATCAAAACTTTGTAGGTATATTGGCAAACAACATAAACCCATTTCTGTTGGCTGTACATGTCTGGTTGGGATCTGCTTCCTCAAGCTGATAATGTATGGGACAGCTTGTAATTTATTTTTTTTTCCTAAAACATATTTCATCCAAAACATGCCAGTTATAGCATAAAATGACGGCATCCTTGAAGAGATTGTTTTGCACAGAAGAATTTGTGAATCATCCAGAAGAAAGGTGAGTTCTGCTGAATATATAATACCAACTTAGACAGGAAAACTATGTCTCCTCTTAGAGAGTCAGAGTATCAAATTAGCAAAGACAGTCCAGTTCTAAAAAAACTGCAGCTCAGCAGTTAACTTAAGCAAGTAATGAACTTGGCACAAGTGGCCTCAAAATTTCACGTCTGTGTCATAAGAATAGTGGTTACCATGCATGAGTCTTTCTGACTGCCACATAACTGGCATGGGGTAATGGTGGGGCAAATCCATCTAGTTGTGCTTGGCCTGCTCTTGGTGTCGAGTCAAACAGGGTGGCACTTCCAAAGAATGTGTCAGTAGTGCCCATGCACCTCTTGACTTTCAGTTTTAAATGTCAGCAATCAACAGGGATGGCAGTGGTGTAGTTCTGCCTCTGTGTTCATAATACAGGTTAAAAAAAGTACAAGCTACGATGAATTTCAATAGATACTTCTGTCAATGTGGCCATTGCAAACAAAGGACATCGGCAGCTTAGACAGTATTGGCATTCAGTCAGTGTGTACATTACCTCATAAGGCACAGATGGTTTTGTGGTTTCTGCAGCTACAGAAATGACAGCCCTTCTGTTCCAACCTACATTGTATGAACAGGCTCACTTTCCTTTTAAGTATTAACAAAGTGCTATGCCCACCTAATGAAAATAAGTTTTCTCTACCAAGTTAGCTGGGACCATGGCAGGCCAAGTAATGCAAGATTTTGCAATTCCTACCAACACTGTTTAGTGCTGTTCTAGGAAGTGCTCACTAATGCCCCAGACTTCTGACTCTCAAGCTTTCTTCTTTTAAAATGGATTACATTTGAGAGCTTTCTGGTGAGCTGGCAAGAACCAAATTGCCAAAAATAATTTTCTACCAAGGGCATAATCCACTTGGATACATTTTCTGTTTTGACAAATGTTTCAGAACTGCCACTGACTCTTAATGCTTTGTTTTGATTCTAAAGCACTAGTTTCAGATTTTAGCTTAACACTCCCTGTTCAGAAGTTATTTGCCTCGAAGTGTGCAATACCGTATTATATAGGTGAACAACATCATAACAGAACCCAAGTATATACGTACATCATACATCAACAGCAGGATATTTTAAGCCTGAAGCAACAAGGTACGAGGGACAATGATAAGAACTGCAGGATTCCAGGAACAAGACGAAATAACAAGAGAACTAAAATATTAAGTTTTAGGAAAGCTTTCAGAATATAGAATTGATTGTAAGCAGTATAAGAAGTCCCTGCTTTCAGACATTAACATGAATAAACAAGCACAGACCAGATGACAGACACTTGGAGGAAATGATGAAACATTCCCACATTTGGTGAGTGTTTAAGATGAAGAAACGCTTTTCAAATATTTTCAACAGTTTATATGTGCAAGGGAAAGAAACCCAAGAGATCTTCAAGGGGACTGTGGGCATTCTCACGGAGCAATGTCCAATCACAATATCTCCTGACCTCAAAATTCTGCCTGGCACACTGCGGTATAATGCCCTAGGGCTTTCATGCCCATTAAGTCAAAGATTGGTATGCTGCTTCCCCATGCATTTAATCCTCAGCTCTACATTTCCCAAAGGAAATGTCTGCTATGGCTAGAACTGACCTGAACTATGATTCACCCTGTGATAATGGGATCTCTGAGGAAAACTTTTCACACAGTGATTCTCCCCTGCTACAATAATCCCCAAGTTTTAATTTTCCTCACATCACTAGAGTTCAAGAGCAGTGAGTGATGATGTTTAGAGGCTAAGAAACGATCCATTGATTTAGCAGGCTTCAGTCTTCCACCTAGGATACAGCGACATTTCAGTGCACTTGTGGGATCCCAGGGGCTAGTTCGTGTGGTATACCGTGGATTACCACCCTGACGTCCTGTAGTTACCTCTGTTTTGATAACAGGTCTGGCTTCATATTCAGGAGGATTTGTGGGGAACAAAGAAACGTCTTCTTCTGACTCACTATTATCGGGATCACCCCACAGATCTCCTTCCCAATCTTCAGGGGATACTATCAGTTTCCTAATCTGTACAACGTCAAGGGGTTGGGGAGACCGTAAAAGCATCATTTCAACCTTTTCTTCCAATTTTTGCCTTTTCTCCTTTTCTTCCTGCAGTTGTTTTTGCAGCTGTTCATTTTTAAAAGACAGCAGTAATTCAGTTGCCTTCCTGCTTTCTATTTCTTTCTGTAGATCCTGCTCTATCTTTTTCCTATCCTCCCTATCTTTATACGCTGCTTCTAAACAAGTTCCTAACATCTTGCAGATAACTCCCTTATCTTTGCCATCCTTTGTGTGGCCCCTAATTTCTTTTAGGTACTCNGATTTCAAAGTTTTAAGCATGCTATTAGTCACTTACCGAGAATCTGTTGCGGTAAGGAATCTCTCAACCTCGAGGAGTAGAACCTTAAGCGAGCGTCCTCACAAAAGGGGAGATCCTGGCGTGCAGCCCGCTGCCATACCGGAGAGCTCGAAGGGCTCTTGGGCTGTCCACTATTTATACCGTAAGATAATTGAACTATAGTCATATTTCATGTGAACAAAGTATCTAGGTCTCCACTCCCCACAGTGTTTTGGCTATGTTACCAGCCATCCCCCAAAGTCCGGGTGCAGCTTATCGCAACTAATGTTGCTGTGGTCAAGGCCTGAGCAGGAGCCGGGGGGGAAAGAAGGAGGGGGGGGAAACAGGGAGAGCACACCGCCACAACTTGGAAGGCTGGAACAGTTGGTCAGTTAGAGCACAAGCAAACCTGAACGTGGCGTTGATCACTAATTTATAGTCACCCAAGCCCAGCCCTACCCTATACCAACCTATATGTACTGTAAAAGATGATGCAGCACCTTTGCTATGGTCAAGATGCTTTTGCATTTCAAACGATTCTCCAATTATTTGTGACCCACGGTATGGTGTAACTATGACTGGAACACAATTAAGGTACCAGCTAGCTCCAGTACCCATGAGAGTTTAATGATTAGATAGAGAGTATGTTCTGACTTTTATGTATTTCATACATTTTATGCAGCTCAGCTGCCACTAAGGACAAAGCTCTAACAGACTTTCCCTTATAAGCATGTTATCCAGCTAACCAATGCCTGCCTGAACTTCAGTGTTGACAGCCTAGAAAAAGCAGTCATTAAATTGGATTTGTTTATGGAAGATTTTCCTAGATGCTAGAGAATGCCCTCTCCTCCTTTCTCTGAGTTTTTCCACCGAATAACTTTTGAATAATCTTTTATGCACTCGTGTATTGAAATATTGAGCTCTGACAAATAGAAGACTTTATGGAAAAAATCAAATTAGAATTTTCTGTCTTTAATGAGCCAAGTCTATGGCTGTTTTTCACAGTTGTCTACAGAGAAAGAACTGAGTTCTTGGATAAGGTGAGAAGCAATCAGAGGCGTCAGCAAAAAGAACACACTTTCTCCTAACTGCTGTGTCAGTCTAATTCTGTGCAATAAAACCAAACATTTCTCAGTGCAATCAGTTAGCAAAAGAAACTAAGTGGATTATTACTTAATGTCACTAGATTGCTGACCTTACCTCTCTATGCCAGCATGGAAAAAGTGCCCCAATTCCAGAATGCTTATACACCAAAGCACAAGGGTATATTTAAGAATAATTAAGCCTTAGAGAGTTCCTGGCCTTATAATATCATTTGAAAATAAGATATCATATCATATCATCTTCAGCTGGGGAAAAAAAAAAAAAAAAAAAAGAAGAAAGAATCCCCAAAATACCCTGTTCACTAATCAGGTAATAGATTTACCCCTCTCACTCACCTTCACCCCTCCTGCAGACTTTCCTTACACCATCTTCTGTCTTCCACATATTTATTTAAAAGTCTTCCCCATTACAATGTTATTGATAGACTTTTTTGACTAAAGAATATGTCTGACCTAAAACTGTATTACTTTCCAACAGTTCTAACTTCTTTTTTTTTCACAGAACCAAAACCATATACACAAACGTACCTAAACCAGCTTTGGACACAAAGTGCAGATTAATGGAGGGGAGAATTTGCTTGTCCGCAGTCCTCCCTTTTCCCCATTTCATTGTCCAGTGTGAAATTAAAGTGTTTTGTGTAATGTAATGCAGCTTCACAGGGCCCTCATTGACGTCATAAGCTCTTAATAGGATAGGGCATTCAAGGCATAGCCTTACAGTCTTTCCTCCCAACATGTTTCAGGTTCTGTAAGCTGCCATGTGTATTAGCATAGAGTCATTAATCATTCAAATGTCAGGAAACAGTAAAACATATAACCATGCATATACAACATCACCTCTGATCTACTGCATGTCTACACATAAAATAGAGAGGTAATATCCCAAGCTGAAATGCAATAACATGATTACAAATTATGCACCAGCTAACACTAAGCAGTCCACTCTTTGCCATGCTTTTCATTAACAACTCCTACTCTACCTTTTTAGATGAAAAGTAATTGGAGAAGAAAAAAAGGTATCCTGGAAAACCTCACCTTAAGTCTTTGAAGCTCTGCAAAATCAGTGCCTAACATAAACTCCACAATCTGGGACTGCATGGCTAGATCAGCCTGCCAGGACATCCTGCCCTACGTGGAAGCCTGGAAGAGGGACTTATTGTGGATCCACACATCAGAAAACACACAGCAGAGTGAAGGCTGCACTAAGATACAATGAGAAGTTTTTCTAAATTTCAGAAGACAGTTGTGATGGCAGCACTGTGCAGGAGGCTGCAGTCTACACAGGCTACCTACAAGGTAATCAGAGCCTGTCAATAAACCCAACACCCTGCATGACTCATCCCTATTCTCTCCATCCCTAAAGTCTGGTTTGGAGATACTTCATATTCCCTGAATTGCCTTACTGCTTGAACTACTCAGAGGTACAGAGTTAACAAAACTCCAAGATCGTGCAGCTCCATGTCTTTATGAAGGGAGGGAGGGAGGGGAAGGGAGAAGCAGAATGAAGAAAGTGCAGACAATACTGTTGCCTTACTGTGGGCCCTTCTCAAAGCTATTGATTTTCTGTCGTGGCTTTTTACTGAAATCACAGCATGGCCTTTTGGCTGACTGAGATGCATTTTTGCGTACACAAACTCCCTGGTGTCTCTATATTATCACATTATCTTCACATGCCAATTCTCAGCATCTCTGCCACTACTAGAAGCTGACATACAGGTTTCCTTTATAAAAACATAAAATAAATCTGCAACAATTTCCAGTCCAGCTTAAACCAAATCCATTGTTGCTGATTATTATTCATAGTACCTTATTCCCAGCATCAGAATTCTCCCTCTCCTTGTGTCTCTCTTTGAAGGAAAATGGTATTTGCTGAGAGGCTGTGCGAAAGCTCTAATTAATATGTATGGCACTGAGCAAAAAGCACACCAGAAAACAGGCCTGTTTTGAGCCTATTTTTTAATCATATTACATTCAAGACATGCTCTCTCTGTTGTGTAGGCCCACACAGTCACTTAGGGCTTACTGCCTGCTTCAACTGCTGGCTGTTGCCCAAGTTTTCACTCCCTTCTGCCTTATTCTATACCCATGGAGACAACAAACAAGCTATTTCCACCATCAAGAGAAACTCCTTGCTGAGTCCAAAGAATGAACCTTAGTTAGAGAGGAAAATACTGACACAGGTGTGCAAGTGACATCATAATTACAGTCAGAATAGATGGCCTGCAATTTGCACGGCATTTGTAATTAACAGTGCTCTATAATGCAGACCACTCTGTGTGTGATTACAACCTAATAATGCTTCATAGCTACATTAACAAAGCTTTATTTCACTAAGCAAATACAGATCAAATATTCACAGACGTAATCTACCCTACAGTGTAAGATCTCTAAGTCACAGAGGAAACTGTGGGTTATTTAAATACCAATCAAATTAAATTTGTTCTTAAATACTTGTTTTTCATGGAAATTTTAGCCAGGCAAGTGGTAGCTGCAACACAGAAATCTTTCTGTTGATTTAAAATCAGTACAGACAGCATTTGATCTGCATAACAATACAATAGCAGTAACAAATGAACATTTACTCACTGAAGGTGAATTTCTAATCCTGTCTTCCTTCTTTTGTTTTTGGGTGTTTTTTTTTTGTTTTTTTTTTCAAACAGTGAGTCAGTTTTCAAAGTAAAAGAAATCAAGGTATACTAATTTTTCATAGTCCATTGAGATAAATTATAAATTTACTTCTTAACTGATTCACTGTCAACATTACTTCTGTTTAGCAACAAAAAACCTAATGTCCAATGAGTGCAAAATGATGTGTGGTAGGGGTGTTACCTGCCTCTCTCTGCATACGTATATACCAACTTTCTTTTCCATCGCCCAACATGCCAGGAGACATATTACATTTACAAAGAATGAGCTAGTTCATCCTTATCCCCTACTTACCCCCTTGGACTTCCACTTTTCTGCATGTAGCTCCATTTGAGGGTTCCTTGGAAGCCATGTCTCCTGTAGCCTGCATCAGCTGCTCTCATTCTGACCCTGGAACAAGTGGAAAAAACAGTCGCACTTAAGTCAGCAGTATTAAACTGGTCATTTTTACCTAGTACCACACTATTAAACACACCATACACCTTCAGAGCTTCCTAGATTTCTAGATTCCATGATATTCAGTACATCTCTTTGTTCACATACCACCAACGCTCTCCCCTCAAAATCCGGTATTGATCAGTTTAGCTCCCAGTTTTTACCAGCTGAGTCCTGTTAGCATGTGGTGGATGAAGGGTCCCTGCAGCTAGGCCCTGATGACAACACCTGTGGCTGCACCATATGATGGTGGTTTTCTCTAATTGCTTCACAGCGGGCTGATGGCTGAAATTCTGCTCTGTGCTCAGCTTCCAGGCCTTTGGTTTGTACTCTGGTTTCTGTTCTCACATACTGATTCTGAGATTCTATCTTGTTTCCAGCCGTGTGCTATCCACTGCTATGTACCATTCATCCTGGATCACTTGCAAACTGGAATCTTATCCTATCCATTTATTCACATTTATTATTTCAGGCATGTCCAACCTTTAGTTTTTTCTACTAATATTGCAGGTAGCTCTGTCGCTTTAGTTGCTCCTTCACACCATGCTTAATAGGAATAAGACAAAAAGCTTTCCTTTTACACTAGTCCCTATTTTCCAACAGAAAAATGAAATGTCAGAAAATTGAGCCTTGACAATACTAACAACATAATCTTTCAATTAAAGAGATTAATTCACAAGAATCTTGCAGAAGTAATGCCGTACATGTGCAGAAGACGAATTACTAATAAGTTTGTGTTACTCAAATTAAGATTGTCACTTGTTTTCACTTCAAACAAATGCACTTTTTTCTTATTCAATGAGATATTTCAAATAAACAAAAGCAGCAAATCTTGAAGTTGATAAGGAAATTTGAGCAATCTCTTTAAAAGTATAAAACATCTTTACCACTTACACTACCAACTCAGAACTTTTAATTTTCTAATCATGGTTATTTTCTTCGTAGCGTTACACAATAGCTAGCATCCTGTTTAACACAATCAAAAAAAAGAAACATGTTTCTCAAAACAATGCTCTCCTCTTTATCAAGTCCATTTCAGACTTCAGAGCTTCTTTCAGATCTGTAGTGTCTTGAAGGCATTAACTAACATCTGTAGCTTAGAAAACATCAGATCTACTGAACATTTTCCTTCAGGAATCTTCTCCTCTATCTCCAGTGCTTTGTAGACTGTTCCCTGTAAAAAATGATAAAGAAAAATCTCATGAGTATAAGCAAAAATAAAACTATAAAAGATGACAAATTTTCTATTGCATCTTAGATACTGAAACAATGTCTCTTTGTCAAAAGGCAACTTGCAGATCAGTCGATGGTCTGTTTAAGGACATGATTGTTTACCCATATCCCCCCTTTTTTAAAAAGGAAATCACTTCCCTTCCACCCCATGAAAGCATGCCATTGGAACTTCTCTCACACTTTCTCTCAGAGCATTTAGGTTTCCCTGTCTGCCAACTCTAGATTGAACCTGACTCTTATTTCTGGAGTGAACAAATGACTGAAGAGCCAAACGCATTCCTCGTAGAATTCAATCACTCTGGAAGCTTTAAGGCTGAAGCTATATTTAGCAATTGTTAGTTTTCTCTGTAAAATAGTAACGTCTGAAGAATTTGTATTCTGGTGACTTAAAAATTGACTGATTTTACAGCATTAAGTTTAACAGAACAATTTTTTTTGCTACGTGTTTTCTATTAAAATCGTGTCTTTTTCTATGCATTTGTGTTCTACATCCTCCAACAGGAATCCTGTCCTTTCACCAATACTAGCAAATGTCAGAGATTCTAAGCAACACTCCAGTCATTTTGCTGGCAAAAGGTTCCTTCTGAACAGGACCATCTGAGATGTTCAATACAGAAAAACGTCTAAATCTCTGAAAGAGTCCTCCTAGGCTAAAGAAAGAAAACAGAAATAGCAGACTACTGGTGCCTCAGAACCATATTTTCAAAAGAGAATCCAAGAGAAAATCAAAACATTAAGGGAAATAACCAAGAAGTATCTGAAGATACAGGCCTTCTCCCTTGGGTTACTACAGAAGGTTGGAGGCATTTACTTTCAAATGATCCACTGTGCCCAGGTCTTGGCAATTTGCATCCTCTGATGTTCTTGCAGCTTCTTAAACACCTTCCTTTCATTCTGCCTGCTGCACTCCTCGTTAGTTTCAGCTGAACATTAAAACACTGGCAAGTATTTTGTTAGTACACTGACAGAAGAGTAAATATCTCCACCTCCCCACTAGCACAGCAACCACAAAGCAAAGTTCTCTTGTTAACAGTGAACATGAACAGACGGGGCTAACAGCGCTATATACTCCAAAGCCCTCAGTCAATGTTGCCGAGTACAGGTTTTGCACCTGTTTATAGGGCCTCTAAAGTAAGTATCACAGAGGATTCTTTATTCCTGAAGACAGGAAGGTTCTTCAGCGTCTTCCTCCTGTCCCTAACTCATCTTGGACTCATTCTTAAGGGTCCTTTGCAGCCTAAATGATTCCATGATCTATGGCAGAAAGGCCAGGAGGGAACGGCAGCAACCAGGGCAGGTTTTATTCTAGAGTTCACAAGACAGCTTTGCAGAAAGTATAAAGCACTTTAAGACTCTGCTGGTGCCTGAGAGTCTCTGTTAACATCGTTTTTTACAGTTTTTAACACATCCAGGGTTAATACAATTGAGGAAATTTCAGTGTAGAGATGTTAGATATTTGCTTGTTTCCAATTCAAATGTTATTCTGATGAGGTCAGGGCCTAATTGTACAAGGACACTGACACCTGCTGAATAATGATAAAAACATGGCCTGATTTCTTAAGAAAGAATAATAACAGTGATTAGCATTTGTATCACACTTAGTGTCAAAATATCCCTGAGCACTTGAGAGAGCACGTCTCTGGGTTCTGCCCTATGATAGATATTCAACAATTCTCCAGGTCTGCAGCACAACTGCATTATTATTATTACACACCAGCCCTTCATCTTCCTTCAAAGGCAGCTACCACCAGCTCTGGGCAGCGCTGGCAAGAGCCAAGCGAATAAGACTAAGTGAGCAGCAAGCAATATGGTTGCATTTATGAAGCGAGCAAATCCAATAGCCTCTGAAAGCTCCCGGGGCTGCCTGGCATTCTCCATCCCTCCCACAGGAGGAACTTCCCCTCCCTTTGGCCATACAAGAATACCATGCTGTAGCATGAGAAGCCTACTAGGTCTGGAGAATGCTCCAGCCATAATCAGCTTTGCACAGCTCACTGCGTGAAAAAAACAAAACACAATAAGGATGGAGGAAAAAAGATGCTTGGCTTATCTATGCTGATTTTGGTGGTGGTCTGACAAAGCATGCCAATCTAAATATTGATCAAAAAAATGGTTTTAAATGGTATCCCAAAGTTAAAAGGAAAATGCGGTATCTGGCCACGCCGAGGGATTAGTTTTGTCACCACAAAGCCTCCTATTGCTGACTTAATGACTTGGCAAAAGCACTGTAAATAAAGGCAACACTGAATCTACCAATTCCCAGCTTGTCAAGCTCCTCAACAACCAACAAACCACAAAAGTAATTACAGACAGTTAAAATGCAAAGAGCAGGAGACCATTTTCTAAAAGGCACAATTACTGCATCCCCAGAGGCTGGGTTTAAGTCTACACCCTGAATTAATTTCCATTCATTTCCATATGAAATTTGTTTGGCTTTCCCAAGATGTAAGTCTGAGGTGTTTCCTATTTATCCCAGACTTTAACATCAAGGAATTTGCACTACATATTTCAGTGACATGTTTAAGCCCCTCATTCCCGTGACATTTGGCAATGGCCCGCTTTCTGTGAGACAGCCTTCTAATCAGCCCAAAATAAAGAGCTTGTTTTCAACATCTTAATTTACAGTTTTCAGTATCAATGGGTTTTGCTTTGTCTCCAGAAATTGACTGTTCACTTGCAGGGCCATGCTGAAAATACTATGAAGCTGTGGGCTGTGAGGCTTAAAGATCTAATCTTGTTTCCTGGATAAAAATCTTACAAGCTTCAGGAAGTGTCCAGAAGTGCTTGTGTTCCCCAGAATATTTGTTGATTTCTGAATAGAAATATAAACACATATTTAGCTTGGAAACAAGTGTGACTCTAGCTACATATATCTTTTAAGAAAAACAGAAGAAAATGCATGAGATGTCAGCACTGTTACATTGCTCATGCGGTAGAAAGCATTGAGTTTATGAGCGCACTTTTGTTCTCAGGAATTTTACACCACAAGACAGGGAATGAGGTGAGACTAAAATATTCCAAAAACTATTAAAAATTAAAGAATACAAATAACTATCAATTTAACTGCTGGCTAGAAAGTCTGCAATGGGAAGCGAGCTCCTGCCTGGACTTGCAAGCAGAAACACCTCTGTGTCCAGGTCTTTGCTGCCCCAGTCCAATCCCTGGCTGCAGCTGCTTACCGATGCCATGCTCCACCTGTGTTGCCCAGCAGCGTTAAACCTGCTGACTGAGGGGCATTCATACCATTTCTCTGTAGGTATTCCGGTTTGACACCTGATCTCCATATATAGTTACTGAAGAGATGCAGATTCCTGAAATGGATTCTCCGAATCATGCCCCAGATGCTTCATTTTCCTTCAGGGAGCCCAGGTACTTGGGAACTATTCTAAGAACATCCTTTATTGTTTCAGTTTTCTAGCTCTCAGGTAGAATATATATCATTCTTCCACAGTGGATAATTTATTCAGAGGCATTTTCCAAGTCAGAGGAGCTTCTCTCAGCTTCTAGGCTGAGCTTCTTGGTAAATTTGTCCTATGCAGAACAGCAAATACAAGGAGGACAAAGCTGAGAAGCATTTAGCTGCACCAGCAAAGCATGCTCGGGCTACACAAACTCCTCAGCTCCACTTGAACAAAGAGAGTTTATATTTAGGGAGCAGGAGAGACTTTTTTAAATCTGGGAACAGATGGTTCCTATGTGTACTGTAGTTTCATCTATGATTTTGCCAAGGCCACAAAGGAGCCCAGACTGACGCTGATTGGAGAAGTCCAGACCAGTTCTGCCATTCGTCAACATGAGCAGGGCTGAACAGGGCAGCAACCACGGCCCTGCTGTTTTCACCTCCATACACAGGGAATGCACACAGAATGCAGATGCTTTTATACTGTCTGTAGAAATAACAAGGTCTTTCTCAAGAATCGCTAGGAAACATGCTGCCAGCATTATACATCTTCACAGTTAAAACTTATTTGGGCCCAGGAAACAACACAGATCATGAACATGGTCAGCAATGTTATGATAATTTCCTACTCTGATACACAAAACTGACTGAAGTTTCTATAAAATCTGTCTTTTCCAGACATTCTTAATGCAAAACCAGAAGCAAAACAATTCTAGTTGCTATTTAAGTCTTCGAGGTTAAATCCTGCCAGTGTATATCCGCATACTTCACTAAAAAGTTCCATTAAAACTAACTACATTTATGACAGATGATTATACAATACTGTTTCTTTCCCTTATGCATACTTACCACACCAAGCACCTTTTTGAAAAACTTGTGTTTTGCGTAATAGTTATAGAGGACATGGAAAAAAAAAGAAAAAAAAAAGGCAGTCTTCATTATTCACGGAAGACTTCATAAGTTACCAGGTTAGTCTTTCAGTTATTCAGTGCTATTTTCTGCAAAGAATGTATAAGGTAATATGACCTTTTACAGCACCTACCCTTAAGATGCCTCCAAACTTCAGCAGGGTTACAGAATTTGAAATCTGTTTGGGCATATTAAACATTTCGTATTAGAATGACCTGAAAAATACAGGGTATGCCCATATATTCCCTAGAAATTCTTGTTCAGTGGGTTTTAACTTTTTTTTTAAATCTCTGCTGATTTGCAGACCCTTAAGCATTTCCCTTTGGATCCCCCACTGTCAGCATACTAGTAATATCCTTGCCTTTCTTAATTACCTTTCTCAGATCTCTTAGAAGCAGCTAATAGACCTCCAGGGATCCATAGAGTATAATCTGAAAATGATCATAGAATCATA